>JAJHJA010000819.1:0-278270 GCA_021202915.1 Heliconius himera
TGGCATTATGCAAAGTAGTAAGTCTGTCAATAAATTTTACTCCCCGTTGACCTACAATTTTGAAATTACTACGGAACCTTCAGTGGGCGAATGCGAGTCGCACTTAAAAGGTTTTTATTTAATGAATATTTCGTCATATTTTGTGTAATTTACTCATTATATGTTTATTATTTTTGTATAAAGTTGCTTAACTGTTACTAAGGTTGCTGTGTTAATGGATTATATGAAACACCCAGACGATCAAATTGGAATATGAAAGAAAAACTTGGGTGAGACATCAGTAAAATAACATCAAAATTATTTTTTTAAAATTTTATAAATTTAAAATATCATCATTAATATCAATAAACTTACTTTCAATCTGGAACTCCCCGGCTGTATATAGGTGCCGCTGGAAAAGTACTTAATAATGTGAAATAAAAAACATTCAATATATCAATAATATTCATCAAAAGTAAGACAGACATACTCTTTGTACTTGTATAAATTTTTGATTAACTTTTTGTTAAATGTTGAGGGAATAAAATAAATAAATAAATCAGCTTCACGGTGTATCCCGCACACTGTTAAGACACTCCGTTCTCCATTTTCTGCCTAATTCTGGAGGCATTGTGTGTTGAGTGGCAGAACTCAACGCCGCGCTTGTCCTCGACACCAGAGCGAAGAAATGGAAATATAAATTTAAGTAAATATTTCATCTCCTCGAGTGGGGATCGAACGCACAACCAGTCGGTTTTACAGTCACACCTTGTGCCCCTGCGCCACGACTGGCCATCAAATCAGCCTATTTTGGTCCACTGCTGGACATAGGCCTCCCCCAGGGTGCGCCAGAGCTCCCGATCCTCCTCGACTGGCCATAGAGGGAATAAATTATAATTTTTTAATATTTTCGTATTATTATTTTTTAATCGTTTCTTCGCTCTATTCTTTTTTTTTAAAGTAGAGAACAGAGTGTCTTAACACTAGATTCCGTCTGCCTACCCTGCTGTATCCGGGTTACAGCGTGAAGCTGATTTGATTTCATTTTAATTTAGGTAACGTTAGTGAAATATCTATTCAAGTAAATCTATCACATAACAAGTTTATTATAACATGAAGTATACCTAATGTTTCTAGTTATGTTAATTTACTAGATCTAGAAACTGTTGTATCGAGTTTATGAAATTCAAAGCTTTAATGAAAAAAAATTGCTGTCTTATAGATTTTCTATAAGGATTTTTTTTTAATATTATTTTAATTAGGTACTGATATATGCAATTAATAAATTTTTGTAGTTATTTATTAAATTTTTTATTTGGGTTTTCGTAATATTTATTTTTTTTATACAACTTTACCTTTTTTTACAAGATTTCTTGTTAAACATTCTTACTTCTGCTTAAGCACAGAACTCTGTTGCTTCACTGCACAGAGTAAATAGCTTAAGTAGGTTGAATAAAAGTAAAATATTTTAAACATCCATTTGAACAATCATTTATCGTGTGGAATTTGAATGAATATTTTGATTTAATTGGCATGAGACACGCCCAAACTTTGTCAATTATGTATTTTTTTTTGTGTATTTAAATTTATTTGTATAAAAAAATGTCAATTTTATTTTAAATGTGAGTAGGGATTATTATTAATACTGGACTCGTTGACGCATATTATACGCGTTTCCATAGTAACGTTTATGTCACTTTATTATTACAAAATGTTATATACACGCCGTATCCCGCTCACAGCAGGGTAGGCAGAGGGAACTTAGTGTTAAGACACTCCGTTTCCCACTTTCTGCCGAATTCTGGAGGCATTGCGTGTTGAGTGGCAGAACTCAACGCCGCGCTTTGCCTCGACACCAGAGCGAAGACATGGAAATATAAATTTAAGTAAATATTTCATCTCCTCGAGTGGGGATCGAACCCACAACCAGACGGTTTTACAGTCACACTTTGTGCCCCTGCTTCACGACTGGCCTCAAAAGTGTATACGAGGTCGTATAATAGGTCGGGGCAAAAGTATTTTCGTATTTTGAATGTATCATTAGTAATTAAACCTCTTTGGCTTTGACATTCTGAAGATGCAATAAATAAATAAAAGTAGTTCCTGCCAATTTTCAATTGTTTTTCAAGCAAACAAAATTAACGTATGTGACTAAGAAATTCGGTATATTTTAAAGTTTTATTACAAAAAAGGTAAAAATGTCGCGAATAAAATTTGTGTGGTTTACGGAGCTAATGGGTATCAATAAGTGGTTAAGGGACAAAAAAATTTAAGTCTGGAAATTTTAGTGTGAAAGATGAGGTTCGCTCTGGACGCCCTGTCACAGTTAAAATCAGTGCCATCTTTGACAAAGTGGGGCAAGATCGACATATCAGTAGCTACGACATTGCTGAAGAACTGGATGTTGATCATAAGGGGCCGTTCAAGTATTACGTAAGCAGTTTTTTTGCAATTATTGACCCCCAACACCCCCCACCCCCCCCTCCCCTATGTCATCAAAAATAAGCAATCCTCTTACAAATATTTCATTGAAAACGTCAAAAATAAGGAAACCCAAGACCCCCCGCCCCCCTAAAGTGCTTACGTAATACTTGAACGGCCCCTAAAACAGTTTTACGTTATTTATGAACGTCTGGGTACAAGAAAAAAAAAATTGACATTTGGGTACCACATGATGTCACTAATAGAAACCTAATGTAGCGTGTTTCCATTTGCCAATCTTTGTTGAAACCTAACAATTTCGTACCATTTCTTAAGCAGTTGATTACGGGTGATGAAAAATGGGTGACTTGCGATAAGAATGTGCGAAAAAGATCATGGTCGAAACATGGGACAAGCCTCACAGACCGTGGCAAAGCCCGGCCTGACTCAGAACAAAGTGATGTTATGTGTATGGTGGGATTGGAAAGGAAACGTCAACTATGACGACGGATAAAACTGTCGATTCCAATCTCTACTGTCAGCAACTGATGAGGTTAAAAAAAGCTATTGAGAAAAACCGGCAGGAGCTAGTGACTAGGAAGGGCGTGGTGTTCTACCAAGACAACGCCAGACAGCACTCATCTGTAGCCACGCAGCAAAAATTGAGAGAGCTTGGCTGGGATGTGTTGATGCATCCTCCTTATAGCCCTGACCTTGCTCTATCTATCAGATTTCCACCTGTTTCGGTCATGGCAAAACTCTTTAGGAAGCATAAAACTAATCTCAAAAGAACACTGCGAACACTACCTGTCAGATTTTTTTAATCAAAAATCTCAAAATTTCTACAGGAATAAGATCATGGCACTACCCATAAGATAGCAACAAGTCATCGATCAAAACGGCACATACATATTATAAATAAATAAAAAATACCAAAAAAAATTATTTTCCTTTCTATGACCAATACGAAAATACTTTTGCGCCGACCGCCTTATATTATCAAGTGTGTACTCGTATGATTTATGATTCGTATTAGTTTGATTATATATACTTTACTTTTGTTATTTTATCTATAATTTTTTTTTGTTATGAATTATTTCTAAAAAATATTAGCATTCTGCAGAAATTTACTATATAAACTATGACTGTGCCTCGTCACCCCCTATCCGTACCGTTTTTGTAAAAATGGATACAGCTTATTATAATTTTAGCACCTTTTGGCACGGCTTCGCCGGCTTGAATTAAACGAATATTTAAGTGTATTTAAAAACTATAAAGTCAAAGTTAAATAATTTTATTTAAAATAAGAAGTTACATGCTTCATTTTTTGAACTGCACCCCACTTTTCACCATTTTCGAGTCATTGCAATTGAAACCTATGGATCAAAATTCAATAAAATTATGAGTAATCATAAAAGCATTTGTTTTCTTTATATTATTACATGCATCTTATCATGTCACAATTAGATGCATATTCTTGAATGTATTTATAAAATAATTAGAATTATGAACATACATAATAGCGATTATGATAATTATTATGATCATTTTTAATAGAAAACATAAAAAAATAAATAACATAACATAACATTCTTATAATGTTGTTATGGAATAATTAATTGTAATTATATTATGTTAATTTATTCATTGATATTTTTATGTAATTTACACATTCTATTAAGATTATTGTATTCTTTTATAGCTTCACGCTATATCCCGAACATAGGCAGAGTGAACGTGGAATGTTAGTGTGAAGGCACTCTGTTCCCCAATAAGATACTTTCGTTCCCCCTTTTCCACCAAAATTTTAAGGTTTTCATTTTGAGAGGCGGAACTCAACGCCGCGCTTTGCCTGGTTAACAGAGCGAGGAAATGAAAATATTAAATATCCTTCGAGTAGGACTCGAACCCACAACGATCTATTTATTATACAAAATTTATATCATTATAGCAAACAAAATAAAAAGGCGTACAATTTTGGTGTAAAGATGGCCTTACCGCCAGAGGTGAATTCTCTCAGGTAACCTTTACCAAAAAAGATTAAAGATTGTATGAATATTGGTTGGTGTACAAAAGATTTAATATTATCGTAGTATAATTAATTTACTTGAACATGCTATATGTTATATATTAACTTACATAAATAACTATATATATATATATATATATATATAAATAGGCCAGTCGTGGCGCAGGGGCCCAAAGTGTTACTGTAAACGTAACTGGTTCTGAGTTCGATCTTTATTCGAGTTTAGTACCGGCTGATAACATTCCCTCTGTTTACCCTGCTGTGTGCGGGATACAGCGTGAAGCTGATTTAACTATATGAATTGATAATAATATATGTACATATAACTAAAAAAGGTGTAATAACAAAACTATGATCGATCCACTAATATATACATACTTTTTTAAGATATTCGGGATATGTATTGGTACATTTTTCTTTCTCTGAAAATGAACAGTTTTGTAGGACATAGCATAATTTCCTATGTATCTTCATTTGTAATAATAAATTAAAAAAAATATTTTATATTTTTTTTACATTGCCTTGTTGCATATGTAAATTACAAATTTATTGTTTTAATAAATGTATCAGTAATATAAAATAATTGCTGGAACACCTTGATGTATCCGCTGGTGTAGTCACGTTTTTTTGGTCGGAGTCTAAATAGATATACACTCACACGTTTTATGATAATGTTATATTAATTGACATTAATATATTTTTGAATTATAATAATCTGTCCTATTAATATCAAGCTGTTGAGAAAGTTAAAAATCAATCATAATCAAACATAATTTAAAATGGATTAAAAAAACTCACAGCTTCACGCTGTATCCCGCACACAGCAAGGTAAGCAGAGGGAACCTAGTGTTAAGACACTCCGTTCTCCGTTTTCAGCCAATTTCTGGAGGCATTGCGTGTTGAGTAGCTGAACTTTCGCCGCGCTTTCCCCTCGACACCAGAGCGAAGAAATGAAGATATAAATGTAAATAAATATTTCATCTCCTCGAATGGGGATCGAACCCCCACAACCAGTCGATTTACAGGCACACTTTGTGCCCCTGCGCCACGACTGGCCTCGGAAAAAATTATTATGGTTTCTATTTTAGCTTTAAAAATACGTATTTCGCGGACAGGAAAATTTATGGCTTGAAGATACGCGGTTAGACGCGGAAGGGAAATGTCCGCGCTTGTATTCTTGTATGTAGTAAAATCGACATATGTATATAAATCAAGCGAAGGTGGTCAGTCCGAATTTTTCTTTAATTTTCCTGCTTTTGACCTGTAAAGTAGTTGCAATCACGGTCTTATGAACATTGGAAAAAGAGAACAGGGGTAGGCCAATATGTACATTAGGGTGGGTCGATTTTGGACGTTTTTTTTTCAAATCATGTTAGATTTTAAGTGGGGAGTCTCAAAAGTTCCGTAAAAATAAAAGTTTTTAAACTGTTTTTTATTATTTTTTATTTAATACATTTTTAGCCCTCTACTAGAGCTCAAAGTTCTCGTGAATTAAAAAAGAAACCATAGTATTAAAATTCGTTATTTATATTATAAAATTCAGTTTAAGGAAATTAAAAAAAAACATAATTGACTTTAATTGCCTTTACTCAACAAAAAATTGAAATAATGCAATATTTTTAATTGCAATTTCAGTAGTTTTAACATTAAATTTAAAATTAAAACAACATTTTACAATACGAGTACATACTAGTTTTTTCCTTTTTGATGACGTTTATCATCACATATTTCATTTGATATTTCAAGGGAAATACAGTATTATTATAGACTAAAGTACTCTGAAGACTGCCGGTGAAGTAATTAAAGATTCAGAAAATTATACTTTTATTTCAAATGAACAATTACGTGGTTCTGTTTGTGGTTCACTATAGTTTGAATTTAATCAGCTTCACGCTGCAGGGTAGGCAGAGGGAACCTAGTGTTAAGTGAATTTTCTGTTTTTTCTCAATCCAAGTAATGATTTTTTATGTTTCATTATAATCTATTTTGAAATTATAATTTCTTTCAATTATATAATGTAAAATAGAAATGCTCGACAATTTACAGGTACTTGTTATAATTTGAATACTTATACGATGCTACATCAAAAAATCGACGAAGTGACTAAATTTGTCAATTTTGGAGTATAATTTTCAGATTCTCTTATTTTATGAATACCGACCGATCAACTTAAAATATTCGTGTAAATATTTTTTAATATGTTCTTTAATACGCTTTGGACTCATGATTGGAATTGAAGCTGAAATCATAATTTTGTCGACGTCACGGAGTACATTATCGAAGCTGTTTTTCTAACTTTTTCAACAGAAACTCATGCATCAGATGTAGTATATTCTTTATCACGTTTGCTGTAGTGGGTAGCAATTTGAAATTATATTTTGCAGATGCTACAAGCACAGGACAACCCACATCTCTTCAGGTTATAAATATTCTCTCATACTCATTTTATCAAGCCACTTATTACAACACAAATATTCCAGCTAATATTTCTTTATAACGTGTTGAAAATAACTAGATGAATGATAACGCAAGGATTGGTTGGTTGTATTCTGCGTACTAACAAAACCGTCTATATTATAATGTACTCTTATCTACCTAAATAAAATTACTAGAAGTATGTAGAAAAGCGGTTTTGCATAATTAAGTTTGTATTATTAAACCAAAACCGTGTAAGAACACCTAAAAAATTATATATTTTAATTTGGTTATAATATTATATAATTTGGTATAAAAAATAATATATTTTAAATGAATATATATTATTTTATATGTGTTCTTATACTAAAAAATAATATATTTTAATATGATTTAAAGTGTTTAAAATTTACGTGGAAAATACCTACAATTTTATTCGACTATTTGAGCTTTAGTAGAGTGCTAAGAGATATTTCGAATATTTTTTAAAATATTTTTCTTGTAATCGTATAGTATCATAAAGCAAATTTTATTACTCACCCACAATTCTTATCTAAAAAAAAATAAAATTTACCCATCCTAATGTACATACATATATAGCTATGTCGACATTTCAATAGATTCTATTGAAGATTGATTTGTTTTGACTTCCACCTTTCCTTTACTTCCTATTGTTCCTTTACTTAGCAAAAATAGAACTATTTCTTTAAATTTTTGTATTAAAGAAAACGCATTTTTTTTTTAAGTTTGTACAAATTGTTTGTTAACCGAATTATAAAATACCTAATTGAATTAAAAGTAAAAAAAAATATACATATTAATATTCAATTATAAACTATGCGAGCATAATTTTAGATTTACTTTGCGATTTTATTTTTGCGTCACGGAATCAATTAAATTGCAGTTCTAGCGGCCTCCGCGCGGCTTCGCCCGCTTGAACTATACGAATATTCATTTAAAATTATTTAAATATATTTAGAGAAAGAATATGAAAAAAAATGGCGTATTTAATAGAAAAATAGTTAGTTATTTCAAATCCCGCCAGAAGTCCCGGGATAAAAAGCAGCCTATATGTTGCTTTACAACCACCTTTATCTTTGAATACAAGCTGCATAAAAATCAGTTCAGCCGTTCCGGAGAGTAAACAGTAGGTTTCTCTGGGCGGACAAAAAAAAATGAAAAAATAGTTTTTTGTTTAAAAAAAAATTTGTTTGATAGAAAAAATAGTTTATTATTGCTAATTGATCATTATGCCGAACATCTAATGTTAAGGCGGCTTATAATATTTTTTTTCTTATAGTTTATTTGGCAACTACGGTTCTACATCAAGTCCGGAAGACTTCGATACAATAAAAAAATCTTTTAAATCCCTCATACAGATTTAAATACTGATTTATTACAAACATTTATATATTAATTATAAATATAAGTATAGTGTCGATATCTATCGATTGCTATATAATATTCGCAGAAAAATAACGCCTTGAGTTCAATCAAATGGCGATATTTTTTTTTTACATAATAATCTATTATTGTTTTGACGTAATAAAATTAACATTAGGCTCCTTCTGCCAACAATGCTGCATGCGGAATATAGCGTGGAGCTAAAAAGAAATTCTAGGGATTTTTTTTTTTCAGTTTCACGTTGCACACAAGAGAGTAGGCAAAGGAAACCTAGTTTAAGATCGCCATTTTCTGCCGAATCCTGTAGGCATTGCGTGTCGAGTGGCGGAACTATACGCCGCGCTTTTGCCTCTATACCAGATCGAAGAAATGAAAATATTAAATATTTCTTTTCCTCGAGTGGGATTCGAACCCATTATCTGTCGCGCTTACAGTTGTGCCCCTGTGCCACGACTGGCTTCAAATATTGTATTAACAAACGTATTATATTAATAACTAACACTAACGTACTTGACAGTCTGTATTATATGGTCTTTGAACCTTGAACAGACGATTTATATCTTTAAACGTTTTAATATCAATAATAGAGTATATTGAATATTTTATATAGAGGTCAAATAAAACACAAATCAAATTATTGATTCATAATATTTATCAACTTAGATAATAATTAACATATTTAAATACTACAAAGATTAAATTCACTTAAAAACATTCTAACGTTATTTACATTTTCATAATTTAATATAAAAAAAATTTGTTTTAAATAAAAAAATACATTTATGAAAATTAAATATAAAAAATTGAAAAATTTAGCGATAATTAAAAACACGTGCAAAATTATAATTTACATACATATCTTCTTTAAAAGCTTTTCACATTTGATATTAAATTACCGTCTATGTTTAGTTTTTTTGTTTTTAGGTAAAAAAAAAACAAGGTATCTAATTGTCTTAAATGTTGTAAAAACAGGTAAGCGTGTTAGATACCTATTAGCACATTGACATGTTTTACCCGTAACAATAGAGGTCAGATGAGATATAGCATTAATTTAATTGTACAAGGACGAATTTAATGTTTAAACACAATGTATGACGTACACGCCATGATTCTGAGAATGTTTATATTTATAATTAATTCTATCTATCTAACGAATACGACAAAGTGCGGCGTTGAGATCCGCTACGTAATGCACACGTAGTGTCTTTAAGAAGCGGAAAGTAGAAAACCGAATATTAACTGTCTAATCTTTTGTAAAAGGGATATACAACTATGGGGAATTGTGAATCAGTTATATAATCTGTAACAAATTAATTTAAGAACAAATTTCTAGATTACTTATGCAAAATTTAACGTTACTTTAACTCTTATAAACTAAAAAAATTAAGTCAAAATTAAACATAACTCGCTGGGTTCACTATATATAAGGACTTTTGTTTGTTTTATTGGTTGTCTTTTAACAACTATACGGCACTATAAAAACCCCAGTCCTCTTTGATCATATCTGCAGCTTTCTCAGCTATCATCATTGTGGGAGCGTTGGTGTGAGCTGCGGGAACGTGTGGCATAACACTTGCGTCGACAACTCTTAAGCCTTTTATTCCATGTACCCTTAAACGAGAATCCACCACAGACTCAGGATCGCTACGAGGTCCCATTTTTGCAGTACAACAATGATGATATATCGTATTTGTTATAGTTTTCATAGCGCATATCCAATATCTGTCAGAATCAAACTTGTATTTGGCACACTGCGGTATAGGAATATCATGTAATTTACTGCCATACTTCTGAAATGCTCTGGTCCTTGATAGCTGTATTGCTTTTCTTACACCGTATAAAATTATGTTCTCGTCATGTCCCCCGTCTGTAAAATAGTTTGCATCTATGACTGGTTTATCATAAGGATAGTTGCTTCTGAGCGATATTCGACCTCTAGATTTCGGAAGTAATAACATCGGAAATACCATCCATGTGTGTTTGTCATTTATAGGCTTATATACAGCGTCATATACGTCTTCGTCTATAGCAAATGCATATTTTAAAGCTGATTGAGATACAAGAGAACCAGCAACAAAAAGAAGTTCTAAATCTGGATAGCCATCAGGGTCGCCTGGATTTCTTGTGTCGAAGAATGCGATTGATTCTGTTCCGGTTGGCGCTGAAAGAGGACCTGTGTGATGAGTGAAATATTCCAGCACGTGTTCTAATTTAGCGACCTCTTCAAATCGTATAGAATCCGTCGTATTAATTAGAAAAGTAAGACCGCCCAACGCCCAGTGATCTTGAAGATTATAACCTACTGGCAAATCCAACAAAGTAGTAATATTTTTCTCAGTCAAATGAGTTCTCGGCCCGATTCCACTCAACATTAACAGCTGCGGCGAGTTTATTGCACCTGCTGATAAAATAACTTCACGTTTTGCCTTTACAATATATTTTTTTCCGCCTTTATCGAATTCCACTCCATAAGCTTGTTTCTTCCAAGGATCTATAAGGATTCTGGTCACCATTGTATTTTTTATAATGTGAAAGTTTTTACGACGCTTAATTGGATGGAGGAAGGCACGACTGGCACTCATCCTGGTTCCATTATTCATAGTAAATTGTATGAGAGAATAACCGATTTGATTTTCTCCGTTATAATCTATGATTCTGCCACCTGTTTCTACGCCAGCCTGTAAAAATGCATCGGCTAATGGTGTACGCCAATTTGTTTTTTGAATGGTCATAGGGCCTGTCGTTGTATGATATTTGGTATCTTTGACTAGCTCAGGTATCTGCATGTTTTCAGATTTCTTGAAATATTTTAAAGCATTGTTGTAATCCCAATCTGGAAATTTTATATTTTTTCATTATTTTCAATTACAAAATCAGTGATAAAAAGATTAATAGGCAAAATGTTTTCTTAATCTATGAAGGTATACGTAACATTTTTGGGCATACTCGTATATCAATAAAAACATTGAACACTTTACCGTAAAAAAAAACAGAAACTGGTAAAAAAAAACAGAAACACTAAATAAATATGAACAAAAGTATAGTTCGAGAAAATACTTCATTATTGACTTTTTATCCACATAATATTTATGTGATAGTATTCTCATTTATAAGAGAAGAACAGTAAAGTATGAAGTTATAACGATATAATATTCGTATAGTAGGTATAGTGAAGGCTAATTTGAGCTTAATTTTTGCTGCATGAAATGTCTATACGAAATCATACACGTTATAATAAATGACTGCTGGCCATAGTGGCGCCGTGATATGACTGTAATCGTGGCGGTTGTGGGTTACATTGACTCTCAACTCAGTATTAGTAGTAATATTTAAATTATTTTCAATACTACGCAACCGGTAGACAAACGGCGGCGTTGAGTTTGGCGACTCAACACATGTGAAAAGCGGAGAATAGAGTGACTTGACACTAGATTTCTATTTTTAGCTTGTAATATAAATAACATAATAGTAGCGTAACATAATACTAGTGTTAAGACACTCCGTTCCCCACTTTCCGCCGATTTTGGAAGCGTTACGTGTTATGTGGCGAAATTCAACTCGAGTGGGAATCGAACCCACAATCAGTCGCTTTTACATTCTAACTTTGTGTCTCCGCGCCATGACTGGCCTCAATAACATAATATTACTTAGTTATCAGTAGATAGTAGTAATGTCGTACCGGGATTTCCATTTGCGGCCCATCTGTCGTAATCCTTCCTGTTTCCTCGCGTGTGCATCATGGAATGTAGTACGGAAGATCCCCCTACTACTTTCCCCCTTGGCCACGAACATCGTCCAGCCCGCATGCCCTTACAGCCAGCCTTCTGAAAATGGTAAGGCCGTTTTGTTTTAGCCTTGAACCGTATATTGTGTAATGCACTATATGATTACGTTTATTAGAACATCTGAATGCAAAAGTCAGAGGTGTGGTGGGATGTTAAATATCAAGGTATAATAACAGAGGCCGCCGTAGCGCAGTGGCGCAAGCGTGTGACTGTAACGTGACAAGTTGTGGGTTCGATTCTCAATCAGAGAAATGAATTATTATTTATTAATATTTTCACTTTTTTGCTCTGGTATCAGGGCAAAAGCGCGGCGTTGAGTTCCGCCACTTAACACGTAATGCCTTAAAAATTCAGCGTAAATTGGGGAACAGAGTGTCTTAACACTAGGTGCCTATCCTGCTGTATGAGTGCTGAGAAATAATAGCTAGATTAGTTGACGTTGTCATTGTTAATGTTAATATAGTAAAAATAATAGTTTTAGTTAATATTGTAGTGATATTTATTTCTACAAATGTATGAAGTGTTATGGAAGAGCGAGGCCTCCTTACACAAGTACTAGTGTTTTACTAGTAACTTACTAGGTTGGTCTCATAAGGCATGTGAAGTATCACATGTAGCTAAAGAAAATGTGAAACTGAAATAAATATATTTTTATTTAATTTTTTAATAAATTATAAAATTTTCTTCAATTTTATGAACGCTACATTTATTTATGTAACTTAAATAACTGTTACACCTTCTTGAATTTACTAAGTATTTATATTTCTTCTGTTTTTTAAAACATAAATTACACAAGAATCTAGTACAGAAAATTAGCTTCATATCATAAAATTAAATATGTACTTGCGTTCATAACTTATATTAAGAATCGTGTCATATAAAAAAAGTAATTAAAATAAAATGTAAATATTTTTATTAGAACTTTTTTTAACACATATATTTTTACAGCCTCTAAAACAAGGTTTAAAGATTATTACTTTGAAACTTATTTTTGAGGCCGCTGTGGCGTAGAAGGGCAGCGAGGGGCTGTAAGCGAGATGGTTGTGGGATCGATCCCCATTCGGAGGAATGATTAGATTTTCATACTCAATATTCCGAAAATTAAATGGTAAGCAAGAAACGCGGTGTCTTAATATTTGGTTCCTCTGCAGCTTCACGTTTCTTCCTCGCATAGAGGCTAGGCCGTGATATGCGAGTAAAGTGTGAAACTGAGTTAAATTTAAGCATATAAAGAACTGAGGGCAGTCGTGGCTCAGGGGTAAAAGCATTCCCACTAGGGGAAATGAAATACTTAATATTTTCATTTTCCTTGCTCTGGTGACGAGGCAAAGCGCGGCGTTAAGTTCCGACACGCAATACATCCAGAATTCGGCGGAAATTGGGGAATACAAATGTTTTAATGGGAATAGAGTGTCTTAACACTATGTTCCCAGATTCCCTCTGCCTACCCTATGAGCGGGATACAGCATGCGTGAAGCTTAAAAAAACTGACATTATCCGTTTACATTTTTCATTTTAATATCAAAAAATGACTTTTGAATCTTTAACTGTCTGTAACAGCCTTGAATGCGATTGATGCCTTCCGACGGAGCGCTGACTGATCTTCTCAAGTAAACTTAATACCGGTATGCTGAAATGTTAGTGTCTTAAGTTTGTCTTGCCTTTGTCCTTTCTTCCGTGATATGCAATACTTAGGTTGCTTCATATAATTATTGTAAAGTCATTGCTTCTGATTATATAGAGTCAAATTAAGATAAGAAAAAAATGACTAAGTTGTCTGTTGTTGTAGTAATCATTTTTTCTTTTTTTTTTACTTTTTCTTTAATATTGACTCTAAAATGTGACAGCAACAACTTATAATATTTTTTCTTCCGCTTCACAATGTAGCAGGGTAGACAGAAGGAGCATACTGTTGAGACACTTCGCTGCTCACTTTCTGCCAAATTCTGACGCCATTGCGTGTCGAGTAGCGGAACTCAACGCCGCGTTTTGCCTCAACGTCAGAGCGAAGAAACGAAAATATTAAATATTTCATTTCCTCGAGTGAGAATCGAACTTATAACTTGTCACGCAGTCACACGCATGTGCCTTTGCGCCACAACTAACTTCAAACATTTTAATAATTATTTTTTAATAAAAGCCTTATTCTAATTAAAATTTATATATATAAATAAAATAAATATGGTGTTAACCATCACGCTAAACGGTAAGGAAAAGCAATTTTTGTAATAACATAAGAAACAAACTTCTTGGTATTTGTAGAATGCCATGGTTGTAATTGCCATGATTTTTATGTACATATTTGGAGATCCGGGTATCATTATTTATTGTATAAGTCAGCCCACCGGAAAGAAGCTTTAAGCCGATTTTATTTATTTTTAATTTATTATATTGTTAATGGATTGTAAAAGAAATGATATTTGTTGTTATATTAATTTTATTATATTTTACATACGAGGAAGTTCTTTTTTTAATTGTCTCGATATTCATAGTCTTTCTTTTTTTTTACTGAATCATCTCATGTATATTCAGTGACATCTACTTTTTATGATGATTAAGATATTTGTATTATGTGTTTAATGTTTAAATCCCATATGACTTAATATAGTATTGTCATTGATCAGTGAAAACTTTGGTATTTTCCAAGGTTTGCAAATAATCTAATGCATATTTGACTTAAATTTTTGTGGACAAACAAATAAAAAAACGTAGACAGATCGCGATTTTGTCTCAAGTTTCCTAGTATACGGTCGTATTAAGATTGTGAGTCATCTAGCGGCTCATTTAAACTACAGGTCAAATTCCTGATTTTTCAATGACATATTTCATATCGATTATATTCACTTGGCTATGTACACTGATGACACCGCTCTATACCCGACTTCTCGCTTTTGTCGCTTAATAGTTAAATGACTCCAAGAGACGCTTATGGATCGAGGTTAAAGCTGACAAGA
Source organism: Heliconius himera (assembly GCA_021202915.1). Taxonomy (NCBI): domain Eukaryota; kingdom Metazoa; phylum Arthropoda; class Insecta; order Lepidoptera; family Nymphalidae; genus Heliconius; species Heliconius himera. Next base: position 14,988 of record JAJHJA010000819.1, read on the forward strand.
GCAATGCCATTCTATTTCCTCTTATTAGAAACGAAACGGGCCCCACCAACGAACGGTACCATATTCCTTTCCTTCCTTTAGATGAGTCTATTACTTGAGAAAAACAGGTTAAACGTCGAGGAGTCACTTCGAACTCCAAATTTTCTTTCAGACCTCACGTCAAGAGAGCTTGTCGAAAAGCTGTCTTCGTACCCAGTAGACTCTACCCATTAATAAACAAGCGCAGTGAAATGTCACTTAGAAATAAATTGACATTTTACAAATTTTGTTCTAGATCCACCCTCTTTTGTGTAGTGTTCGCTTGGAACAATATTTTACAATTATAGTTTTAGTAAAACTGATCTTTTGAATAGATTGTTTTTAAAACGGATTTTAAATGTTTTTTGTTCACTTTTTACTCATTAAAATTTTGATTTAAAGTGCTCGGCAAGACAAATCAAACGAGTTTAAACACAACCTGTCTATCTTTCTTAGTTCAGAAGTCCCTTTACGCACCTTCCTGTTCCATCTTGTGACTCTGGTTGTTCTTTTCACAATTTATAGTATTTTACAAGTCAAACCCTCATATTAGGCGAGTTATGCAAAAAATAGTAACCTGCCATTTTGTTGCGGCGGCCATTTTGTATTAACAACAATATTGGTTATATGTAATTTCATTTTCATCAGAACTAAAGCCTAACCCAAATTTCAACTCAATCTGACGGCACATGGGTCAAATAGAACTGGCAAAATCTTAAATATATTATCAAAATAACTAACTACCACAGCAAGTTAAATAAATCAAATTTTTTCCGTGTATGATCAGATACTTTATGTTCAATAGTTGTAATACACAGCTGTTGGAATTTATAGAAACATAGGCATATTTATCTAATAGGCATATTTATAGAGTCTTAATAAGTGCCGTAATTACTAATGCCTTGTAAATAAATGCTTGTCGACTTCAAAACATTTTTCCTCTTCGCTTTTTTCCTGTGACATTGATTGTCAGCGAGGCAAAAGATTTTTGATAGGCAGATGCTGTTTATATTATTAATTATTGACGTCATATAGAAGCTATGATTGATTTTTTTTTTAACTTAACAATCAATATTTTAGGATATTATTATAAAATACAGCTAGTCCTTGTTGGTGTAAAAACTTAGGAGAGTTCACTTTAAATTAAATAACAATTTAAATACTTGACGTGAGTGTATATTTATAGGTATCTTTGCATTTCAGAAAGATAGACATATTGGAAAAATTGACGGTGTTTAAATGATATTAAGCTTATGTTCCATTGGGAGGCTGCTGAAGGGGTGGCTGGCCGGTTAGTCATCGATACACTTATTTTACAAATATGTGAAGGTCATATCATAAATATAAATATAATAATTACAAGAAAATGTAATATATAAATAAATTATACTATGTAATGAACAAGAAAAAATATCTTTCATGTACCAATGTATATTTAAATTATAATGAAAAAAAAAATAATAATCCTAAAAAATAAATTAATGCTTGATCCAAAGTGGAGAGAAAGTGAAATAATTAACAAAAAATATCATTTTTTTTTTGCAAAGTTATAAGTACAAAAAAAGTGTTTAAATGCCGAATAATTTGGATCAAAATTCGCGCTGTATCCTGTATGCCGCACATAGCAGGGTAGGCAGAGCGATCTAATGTTAAGGCACATCGTTCCCATTAAGATACTTCCATTTCCCATTTTCCACCGAATTCTAGGGGCATTGCATGTTATGTGGCGGAACTCAAAGTCGCGCTTTGCCTCGAGACGAGATTGAAGAAATGAAAATTTTAAATATTTCATTTCTTCGCGTGTTCATTGAACCCACAACCTGTCGCACACAGGCTTGTGCCCCTGGCCTTAACATCGTCATAATATTAAATTTGGATGTAGTCTTTTTACATGCAAATTATGCAAATATAATTCCACATTTGTTTTAGAAGAGTAAAAAAACTGAATACATGATTTATAGGACACGTAACACGAAAATTTGTTAAAGCCAATGTGTTTTTGATTGGTGATGGTTTGGATCCTGATGATTTTACGGTATTTCTCGGTATCACCATTGACTTCAAATTACAGTGGGAACCTCATATTGATAGATTGGTGAACAGAACTGACTCTGTAGTTTTCGCGGTAAAAAAATCTGATTATAAATTTACGTGAAAACGGCCCGCCTTGTTTACTTACCTACTTATCTACCGCCTAAAGTAAAGCGGTATCAAATCAATCTTTATCTTGCAGAAGCGAGCTATTAACACAATCTATAACTTAGGCCCTAAAGATTCCTTAAGGTAAAAATTTTAAGAAATTATTGTGCTAATAGTTGCAATTTCAATATATTTTTGAAAAATATTAATGATTTTACCAAAATTTTGTACATAATATCAATACTAGAAAAAGGCATAAACTTAGCGCATCTGTAACTCGATAAGATCCCAGAAATGTCCGAGTCTACCACTATTTAACAGAAATTGTGAAATGACATTTGTGTTTTAAAGGTTATTACCTAATTTTTGATTTTATGAATAATAACACGCCTTGGAAATGAAATGCATGCTCCAGTTTATTTCAAAGGTTTCATTGGCTCTAATAAATATATGTAATCCTGTAAATTATTGATTTAAAAAGAAGTCCTGCTGAGTTTCTTGCGCTGGTTCTGATGAAATAAATTTAGTGAATCGGTGGTAAATTATTTGACATTCCAAAAAAGGATGCTTCTGACTTTTTATTCGGAATAAAATTATTTGATTTTGACTTGAATTTGCGTAAGTTTTTTTTATTTTAACCGTAGAAGTTTTTACAAATATTTGAGAATGAGAAGTAAGTAACTTGTCCAGTCAGATATATTATAAATGACTCTTGTTGTGTATTAGTGAACTTTGATTAATTAGTTTCTGTTAATTAAGATTATGATAATTATTTATTAGATTATAATAAAAAATGAATAAGTAAATTATTAAACATTTACAATAATGTATTATTAATGTAGTTTCGTCAGAGGTTATATTTTTAATTTGGTTCCGAAATTGAATACAAAAGGGTAACGATTTTAGAGGTTCACGGCAACATTCTGAGGTTGTGCTTGATTATTCCTTAATTGGTTTCTTAATATCATCATTCAATATATTTTTTTTTACTTTAAGAATGATGAGACTTGGATATTGTATTAAGATATTTTTTTTTGTTTTACGCTTTGTACCATATATGTGAGTACAGGCAGAGAGAAAATAGTGTTAAGACACTTCGTTCTTTGCTTGGCACAAACTACCAAAGCAGGAAAATTAAAATAATATTATACCGTATGGTTACCAAACGAATATACTTCGCGTTTGCAGTGAACTCTGACAGCATTCAATTGATTAATTTATTAAATAATGTACCCTCATAAGAAACGTGTCTTTCATATCAAAGTAAATTTAGTTCTTAGTATTTAGCCTTTTTTACATAGGATATCATTTATCTAGACCTAACCAATTAGATTTATATTCAGTCATGCTTAAGAAGAGATTGCCTTGCTTGACTCGTGATTAGAATTTATAATATACATGCATATACTCGTATGTAATGCTAAGGTTAAACATATTATTATTTTTCTTATATTGATTACTTGAGGCCAGTTGTGGCGCAGGGGCACATGCGGCAACTGTAAACACTATAGGTTGTCTTAATAGGCACAGAATGTCTTAACACTAGGTTCCCAGGTTCATTCTACTCTCCCTATCCTGCTATATGCGGGATATAGCGTGAAGCTATAAAAAAAAATTGATTACTGCAATCTTATTTCAGTAGAGGTGTATGGCATTTCCAGCGTTAGGTCCACAGGTTGATCTGTGGATTCAATTCTAGCGACTTGAAACATTATTAAAGTCATTTACGATCATTAGATAATTTATTTTTTATATAAGAATAGTGAAAAATTTTTTAGCTTCACGCTGTATCACAGTAGTAGGCAAAAGAAAAAATGAGAATCTAGTATTAAGACAAGCCGTTCCCATTAAGACACTTAGGTTTCCCACCGTTCTGCAGCTACAGTCGCACCCGTGTGCCTCACCATCAGGACTGATTTCACTTTTGTCTGTATAAAAAATAGTTAAAATCAAAAATCAGCTTCACGCTGTTCCCTCTTGCCTACCCTGCTGTGTGTGGGTGTATCCCACAACTTAGTGTGTTAAGATACTCCGTTCCCCACTTTCCGCTGAATTCTGGAGACATTGCTGGTTGAGTGGCGGAACTCAACACCGCGCTTTGCCTCTTTATCAGAGCGAACACATGGAAATATATATTTGAATAAATATTTCATATCTTCGAGTGGGGATCGAACCCACAACCAGTTAATTTTACAGTCACACTCTGTGCCTCTGCGCCACGACTGGCCTCTAAAAAATAGTTAAAGTATTTAAATTAAAGTCTACATAAAAGTAATAATTTTGTAGGTTGCGTACGAGGTAAAGTCGAATGCGTCGAAATTTTTTTCGATACTAAGTTTTAAAATTGAAACTATAACACTGTTTCAAAAAAAAGTGTATCATTTAAATGTAAGTGGTTTGACATTTTTTATGTATTTCTTTAAATAGAAAAATTATATTCAATTAAGCTATTTTTTTGCTTAGCAACGTGTGCAGTAAAATTATTTTTTTTGTTGTTTTAATTACATTTATTTCCCGTACGTCAAAGAATATTTTTATAAAATAAATATATTTTATAAAATTTTTATAAAATCATTTTTTTCACGTGACGCAGAGGCACAAAATCAGGACAAAATATAAAAATATATATACTACAACAAAAATTGAGAACAGCAGTTGTAATGCAGTTAAATTGAATACTACAGCTTCTATTTAGAGTTTTTCCTCGACGTTTACAATGTAGTATCTACTCGCGTTGAATTTTAATTTATTGATAGATCACCATTTTACCCTAGTTCCTCCTTCAAAGGACTATGGTTTGAATTTTAATCATATGCTTATACATTTGACCATCAACCTGTCACAGTTTCGATGTTAACAATTATAAAACAAAATAATACTATCAATATGTATTAAATCAAATAAAAATAGGCCCCAAGCGTGTCAGTGTATGTGAAATATTTCATATTTTAATTTGTTTGCTCTTGTGTCGAGGCGAAGCGCGGCGTTAAGTTCCGCCACTCAATACGCATTGCTTTCAAGGAACAGAATATCTCAACACTAGGCGCTCAGGTTACGTTTGCGTACCCTGCTATGGCAGGATACAGCGTGAAACAAAACAAAAATACCCTTTATTGTAAGTATATTTATACGAAGTAAAATACTTTTTTATGACCTTTCATTAATGTTTATTAATGAAAATGTAAGAAGATAGATATATTTTAAGATAGCACCGTAACTTAACAAAGTAGCTTAGCGAGACTGTAATTGTGGCGTTTTATTCTTTTGAATTTTATTATAAAAACACGAACAAGTGCGAATCAGGCTCTCCTACCGAGGGTTCTGTACAAAAATTGTAGGTCTCGAGCTTTTTATGAAATTTAGGCTTAGCATGACCAGATCCCTTTCATCTGATATCTCCCGATTTTTCCCGTCTTTAAAGGCTTTTTTTTCAGCTAGTATTATTTGTACTCGTAGATGTCAGCTGCTAAATTTCATAAGTCTAGGTCAATTGGAAGTACCTTATTTTGATTCCCTATATAGTGTCGAAATGTGCGTTTAATGCGATATAAACGTCACTATCTTTTTTAAACTAAATGTATTATAGAAATATGATTTTTTCAGGGACCGTAGATCTGAGACCATGGTTTGAATTTCAACTCGATATCTCCAGGCGTTTCTGAGATAAAGGCTCTTGACAGACAGATAGACAGACAGACAGACAGGCAGGCAGCCGGACGGACAACAAAGTGATCTTATAAGTGTTCCTTTTTCTCTGAAAAGTACGGAACCCTAAAAACATAGTAAAATAGCAGCTCCCTGTCATATTAACTTCTCTTAGGCCATTGTCACGAGCACAATATATGATTTTCATTGTAATTGGCAGTTAAGTATGAGTCTGCCCCTTGCGTCTATCATTATGGTAACGCCTTCTTCGCATTTTATAGTGGTTTCTATCAAGTGAAGACAATACAAGTAATAGAACTGACATTTTAAATAAAAATAATAAAGTGATTTAACACTAAACTCTCTCTCTATATATATATATATTCGATGTTATAGTCAAAGAGAACGGAGCGCCAAACGCTATGGTAACAATTTAAAAAAAATACTAGGTATAGAGGCAGGTTGTGCATTCGATTTTTACTCGAGAAAATTAAATATTCAATATTTTCATTTGTTCCCTCTGGTGTCGAGGCAAAGCGCAGCGTTGAGTTTCGTCACTCAACACGCATTGCCCACAGAATTCGACGGAAAGCGCGGAAGCGTGTGCAAATGGGAATGGAATATCTTAACACTAGGTTCCCAGGGTACTCGTTCCTAATAAACTTTCTCGTAATTGTAATTTTAAGAAGACACTGTGAATACTTTTTCTACGATTTTTTAAAAACTAATAAAAATGCAAGAAGATAGATAGATAGATATATTTAATAGAAGATAGATAGATATAACGTAATTTAACAGAGTAGCTTAGAGATAGAGAAAAGAGATTGTGGCTGCGCTTTACTCTTTTAAATAAAAAAATATACTATAAATTAACAGACCTCTAACGTATAAACATCTCTTAGCTCATTGCGACGTGCACAGTAGGTACATGATTTTCATTGTAATTGGAAGTTAAATATCAGTTTTGCCCCTTACGTCAATCATTAAGGTAACGCCTTCCTCACGTTTTATAGTGGTTTCCATCAAGTGAAGAGATTACAAGTATTAGAAGTGACATTTTAAATAATTATACTTTAAAAGGCACAGTCATAAACAAGGATGAAGTGATTTAACACTAAATTTTCTCTGCCTGCTTTATGCAGAACATAATATGTGAAGATACATAAGAGCGGAACATAATAATTAAATTGTCGTTCTATTTTTTATGAGGCTGCCGTGGCACAGCGTCTGACTATAACCGTTGGGGGTTCGATTCCCACTTGGGGGAATTAATTATTTTCATTATCTTATTCTGGGAAACACGACAGCGTTGCTTTTTCTCACTTAACATGCAATGTTTCGAAAATTGGCCTGAAGTCGGGATTGAAGTTTCTTACTACCTACGTTAAAGTTAAAACGCTCGTGATTAATTTTTTTTTTAGAGTAATGTAAAAAATACTTATTTAGAAAATGTATAAAAATTTGAACGTAGCGGGACTCGAAACCGCGCCTCCTGGAAACCGACCAGGTCGGTCCTAGTATGTTTCTTTCCTAAGTTTAGAATAACTGAAGTTATTCCACACTTAGGAACGTAACTAACACTTTAAAATGTTTAACGGAATGTAAAAAATATATATTAATTATTAAAAGATTACCAGATGTCCTAAAGATTGTTAAAAATTGAGGCACACTACGTTATTCTAGCAAGTTCAAAATTTCTTAATTACATATTAGACTCAAAATTTTAGGTATTTGCTAAAATGATATAGGTATGGGGGGCCTAGGATCTTGGCTATATTATTAGGAGACTGGCAAAACATGTAGGTATATTATAAATATACATTTTTTCCTTGGATTTGCCTCGACACCAGAGCGAAGAAATGAAAATATAAATGTAAATAAATATTTCACTTTCTATGTGTGAGGATCGAACCCGCAACCAGTCGATTTTACAGTCACAATTTGTGCCTCTGCGTCACGACTGACCTCAATGTTTTTTATTAAATATAATGTTATTTTTTTATATCACTCTAGTTTTAAATAAAAAATCATAAAATGTATGTAAAGATAATATTTTCTTATGATGAGTAATAGTTGTACATAATTATATTTCAATGGTAATATAAATATTATTCGTGATAAGGATACAATGTAATAATAAGGTAGAAAGAATACGGACCAAATGTGTATAGTGTCTTAGTATTAAAATAGTAAACAAAATAAACAAGGTTTTTTGTTCTACAACTTAAATGGCCACCACTGACCTTGCCATTTACATCTTATTGTATATAAAATCAAAATTAAATCAGCTTCACGCTGTATCTGCCTATACCGCTGCACACAGCGGTGTAGGCAGAGGGAACCTAGTGTTAAGACTCTCCGTTCCCCACTTTCTGCCGAATTCTAGAGGCATTGCGTATTGAGTGAAATGTAATATTTATTTCAATTTATATTTCCATTTCTTTAGTCTGGTAACGAGGCAAAGCGCGGCCTGAGTCCCGCCACTCAACACAGAATGTCTTAACACTAGGTTCCCTCTGCCTTCCGGCAGATGCGGGATACAGCGTGAAGCTGATTTAATTTAATTTTTATATTTCATTTCTACCAGTCGCCTTTGCAGTCACACTTGGTGCCCCAGCGCCCAACTGGCCTCACTAAGTATATACATATCGTATATGACTTATGTATAGTATGAGTTAACTAATATAATGAGATGTAACATTTATAAATGTTTTAATTTATTTAGTATTGCATACATTACTTCACTGTGCAATGTGTGAAACTTATAAAAAAACTTAAGTTTATATAAAAAAAATAGCTTTTATTATCACTTATGTATTTATTGTGTCGTTAAAATTATATTTTTACACATACCGTTTATTTGTAATGAATTTTAATCATTATACTATATACATATTTGCTACTTTGTCAGTTTTGCCCACACCTAGGCTTAGATATAATTATTAAAAGTTTATAAATATTTTAAATTCAAATTAACCTTAGTCTTATTTAACTTTAGGTGGGGGAGTTTACATTGAAAAATAATCTTTTTTTAGATCTCTAGTTATATGAAATGCCTTTTTTGGCTTTGCCCAAATAAGGTAATATACAGGTAGAGAAAATCTTGTATCTTTCTTCATATTCTTGTCGAAAACCTTCAGGGTATTTAAATATTTATTTCATCTGAATTACTTTTATTATCTAATAACATTATCATTTTAAAACTTCTACTTCTTTTATTTTTTTTCTTATTATAAGTATAGATTTTTATTAAACATATCTAGATTTTTAAATAAAATTTTGTCGTCATATAAAACTTGAAATTGAATCTACGATGACCTCTTAGGATCATACGACCATTATGTCTTCTTCAATGGCAAGCGTAGGTGACTCTCCTCACGTATACATTACTACCGCTATAGGAGCACGTAGTGTTCGCTTAACATGGAACCTCCATCCCGTTAAGGTTTCATGACAAAACTGGTTTGTTTAATTATTGAGAGTAGGATACGTGATTTAAAAATGTCATCTTTAAAAGTATTCTTACGAAATAAGGTTATTTCTTTTTTTTTTGGCTTTACCATGATTCCCACAATATTTAATATTTTCATTTCGGCGCTCTGGTGTTGAGGCAAAACGCGGCGTTTAGTTCCGCCACTTAACACACAATGACTCCACAATTCGGTAGAAAATACAGAACGGAGTGTCTTAACACTAGGTCCCCTCTGCCTGCTGCATGCGGGATACAGCGGGTAGCTTATTTTATTCTTTTAATATATTAATACATTTCTTATAAGTATGCTGCATACTTAAAAGTAAATATTATAATATTGTAATTCCTAGTAGAATATATATTTAAAATTTAACAGCAATTCTATGTAAATTATATGTAGGTACATTTGATTTGAATAAAATTTTTATAAAATTATATTATACAATTTAGCTTGATAAATTTGTGCATAACTAAATCAACCTTGAATCTATTTGAGCAATTTATATGAATAAAATATTAAAAAAATGGCAAAATAAAAAAATAAACATTTAAAAAATTTGCTACAAGAAAACATGCGCAGGCTTAAAGAAGTTTAAAAAAAAATACTCTAAATTTATAACAAAAAGTAAGCTCGCGTATTTGCAGCAAATACTAGCCACATGATAAGCAGCTTCTACTACTTGACAAAGTAATACTTACTTTAAAATTATTTCATGAATTAAATTCAAATTGAAAAATTCCTTCGGTCGAACCGCGTCCAGTGAAAAGATTGATTCAGATAATAAAACAAAATATATTTTCTGTATAATTTGAAGATGTCCCATAAAAATAGAAAGAATATGGTCTTGTCCCCCAAAATAACAATAATATCGCCAAGAGCTTAACTCCCTATCAAAAATTAAAAATCAAATTATATCAGCTTCACGCTGTATCCCGCACAATGCAGGGTAGGCAGAGGGAACCTAGTGATAAGACACTCCGTTCCTCGCTTTCTGCCGAATTCTGGAGGCGAGGAGAGGCAGTGAACTCCCTATCATTGAATAAAATATAAACATGTAACTAACGTTTGTAATAGATGAATAACATAACAATAGATGTAAAATAACTTTATTGAATTTTGATAGATTCATTATATTTTATTGGAAAAATAAAACATAAGTAAAAACATAAGCAACTAAAATTCAAAATTTAATTTTTAATTTTAATTTTTAATAATATACTTACTGTTTTATTAAAAAAGAAAATCCTCAACCCATTTTCTTCTCTATGTTATAAAGATGTGTAAATAATTCCCGTCCTTAAGTAAATTAGAATCGTTTCTACTATCATGGCAAAGCAGCTTTCTTTTTCTACAATTTACAATAGTATTTTTCTCCATTGTCAGTACAAAAAGAAACATGATATTTTCTTATATATTTTTAACATTTTTAGAAAAAAAAGTATCTTAGAACATTTAATGTAGACGCGACAAGATTTTATTTACTCTAACATAGGTATATTATAAGTAATTAAAAATATTTTTCTATTATAATTTTATATGTATACCAACAACATCACTAAACTAACTACTATAAGCAAACTGACTATGATCCTACACAAAAAGGAGGTAATAACAACGAAAACTGGTTCAAATCGCGTTATTTGAAAATGTCACAGACACTACGTATTGAACTTGAATTTTAAATATCAGCATTCTTCTTTAGCGTTTAAAAAAAACAACTATTATTATATGTCACAATGTTAGTGTTCTTTAAATAACTTTTGACGTTTAAGTTGGTTGCACTTTTTTTTATGGTCAGCTTCACGCTGTATCCCGTACATAGTAGGGTAGGCAAATCGTACCTGGTAACCTATTGTTAAGATACTTCGTTACCATTTAGACACTTCCCCGTTCCTCACTTTTCGTGGTATTTTGGCGAGCGAGGAAAATAAAATATTGAATGTTTCATTTCCTTGAGATTTGGAGATGCGATCTGTTCGTAGGATAAGCGGAGTCAGCTTAGCTGATCGATTCCGCAATGAAGAGGTACACAGAATGGCAGGTACTAGCGAGGATGTCACGGTGAGAATGAAGAAGAACGGGTTCAGCTGGTTTGGGCACGTCGAACGAATGAGTGATGAAAGATTGGCAAAAAAAATTATGATGGAAAAGTGAGTGGTAAAAGAGATAGGGGGAGACCTCGGTTGACCTTCGAAAACACAGTATCAAAGATACTTGAGGAAGGCCACGTAAAAAGCATGAGGACCCCCCGGAGGGCATGTATGAAGAGGTTGATGACAGTGGACGAGGCGAAAGAGGTATGTCGAGACCGTAGGGTTTGGCACTCCGTTCTCTCTGACTACCTCGCTAGGGATAAAGCGTGAAGCTAAGTTAAGTTAAGTCATTTCCTCGAGTGGGAATCAAATCCACAATCGGTCGTGATTGCAGTCACACGTTTGTAATCATATTAACATAAATAATTGTAGTATGTAACATTAATAACAAGTTAATTATGTGTAGGTATTGCATGTCGTGGTGCAATATGTCAGTTAAGAAAAAAAATACACTTAGGTCCGTATTTATAAAGTGAACTCTAAGATCGATTTTGAGGGCGATCTTGAGATGTCGTTTTCATTTATAAATTATAACACCTTAGGTATTCTTGCATTTTTACTTCAAGGTTTAACGTCTCTACCGCCTAATAATTTTTTGTTAAGTTATTTACAAGAATTTTGTATTATTTCGTTGAGTTTAAATCAGATAGATATCTATTTAGCTGGTCTATTTCTTATGAGTTAAATATAATTTTCAGACATTTCTCATTAAGATTTAAAAACATGTAAATAAAAAAATCAAATCAGCTTCACGCTGTTTCCCGCACACAGCAGGATATTCAGAGGGAACCTAGTGTTAAGACACTCCATTCTCAACTTTGTGTTATATTATGCATTGTTTATATTACATTTAGCTCTAGTATCTTCTACTTAAATTTAAGCCAGTGTTCACGATTACTTTATTCACGGGCGTAGGAAGGGGGAGAGCTGGGTAGTCCGTGCCCACCCCACAATAGTCTGGTGCCCATTTTACTTCCAACAAAATTTACACGAATATATATATTTGTTGAGAGCTAAAGTCCAGGCCCTCCCCGGAAAAAAGCTCTAGACGCTACGCTACTACGATATTCTAGACTTTATTGTTAATCTCTGTTTAAGAATTTAGCATACAATAAGTTTTTTGGAATATTCACAGATGCAGACAGAATGTTTATATTAATGCTTCATTTATTCCCTGTCATGTATGAATAAGTAAATAGTAGAATAAATTACCTTTATGCATATTATCTCTTTATATATCTCTTTATGTCGTGACAATATCACGATTATAACGATATTATTATTAATATATTTCCATTATTTTTTTATTTTATTTTGTTTTGTTTAGCTTCACGCTGTATCGCGGGATAAAGCGTGAAACTGAAGTAGAAGCGTGAATTTAGCATTATTTCATATTTATATAATATGATAATTATAGGACAGGCAGAAGGAACGTAGTGTTAAGATTAAGTTTTTCCCAATTTTTTTAGACAGTGCAATATTGAGTGGTGAAATTAAACGCCACGCTTTTTTACGTTGGTACCAGAGCAAAAAAATGAAATGAATAATAATCCATTTCCCCGAGTGCAGACTGAACCTACAACCGGCGCGTTATAGTCGCATCCTTGTGCCCTTGCGCCACGACGGGCTTCCTGTATTTTGTTTTTTTTTGTTAATTCTTGATCTTAACAACCATATGTAAATGTAAATGATTTCAGATTAGCAAGAGATAAAGTTAACCGCAAAATAATCACGACTTTTATTCCATGACGTGTGGGAATTGTTAAGAATTCAAAACAAGGTTTTTATGATATTTCGATATTATGATAATTATAACCATTTATGTAGTATGTTTGTGGTTACAGTTATATGCAATAATACGCATACAGGTATTCGAGTTTTTTAAAAAAATATTTGGAAATAAAGAAGTACCTACCATTTTCCATATGAAAAATCTATTTTTTATAGTATCTACATACTCCGTTCTTAACTTTCTACCCGAATTCGTGACATTGTATACTGAGTGGGGATCGAATCCACAACCACACACACGCAAATCACACTTAACCGATTCCACTGCGCCACAAAGGTTTCAATAAAATACAATAATTGATACACGGTGATGTTGATTTATTTATTTATTTTATTTTATAATTTTAGTTCGTGTAAAATATACTATATATAAATACAATAAATAAATATGTAATTATTAAGTAAAATTGACAAAGAAAATGCATATACTTCTTGTTATTAGCTTTAATAAAATAATAACCTTCACGCGTTAACTACACAGGTGGAAAGAATGTATGTCGTTTGTGACTCACACATAAATTGTTCCCCGAAGAGACATTTCTAGAAATGTTCATTAAAAAAACGCGATCGAATTTACTTTTTAAGGGGTTCCGTGTAATTTTTGTATAGAAAAAGAATGTAATTGTAGGCGATCGATTTTTATAATGTCATCTAAGTAATATATAATAATATAATTAATATTGCGTTCTTGACGTGTTACAGGATATCAGTGATTTTAATTAAATAACATTTATAAGCATAAATATGCCCACATTTTTTTATAGCATTCAATGTAATTTTTTTTTTCATATTAATTATGGTATCGGTCGCAAATATTTAAACACAAGCTATTTGAAAATGCAAAGCGTAAATTTTTGTGACCTTAAAATAATAAATATTTATATTACATTTCAATCAGCTTCACACTGTATTCCGCACACTACAGGCTAGGCAGAGGAAATCTAATCCGTTCCCCACTTTCAGCCGAATTCTTGAGGCATTACGTGTTGAGTTGCAGAACTTAACGCCGCGCTTGTCCTCGACACCAGAGCGAAGAAATGGAAATATATATTTAAGTAAATATTTTATCTCCTCGAGTGGGGATGGAACCCACAACCAGTCGGTTTTACAGTCATACTTTGTGCCTCTGCGCCAACGACTGGCCTCGTAGACACATTTATATAGGTAGATATGTATTTTTTTATTTAATCATACCACTGCGGTCGGTACCTTTTTTTATTTTAATTATATGTATTAATCATTCACATACACAATTAATATCTACTACAAGAAAATATTATTTTTATCTTTACATTATTTTTATATTTTTTTTTCTAAGGTGATTGGAATTCTTATATAATTTCACACTAAATTCACTATTACATAAATAATTTATTAATATTATAGGTGTAGGTTTAGTGAATGTGTTTTTTTTAGTCGCGGAACCCTAAAAATTAAGGGTAATTCAGTAGTAATTACATTAATTTTCCACTTACTTGCGGTTCTGTGTGGTAATTCCAATTGGCATTTGTGAATTGTAGGAGAGTAGCCAGAATTGGTATATCCATGAACACTTGTTCGGAGTCACCAGCTTCTATGAGTAGCACCTGGAACATTATTAGTGCTTCAGTAATTTTTATTATTTTTTTTTTATATTAAGATTAGCACTACAAAAACTTGGTCCTTATCCTTTTTTACTTTATTTGAAATAAATATAAATAAATCAGCTCACGCACACTGCAGGGTAGGCAGAGGGAACCTAGTGTTAAGACACTCCGTTCCCCACTTTCTGCTGAATTCTGGAGCGAAGAATTCAGAGCGAAGAAATGGAAATATAAATTTAAGTAAATATTTCATCTCCTCGAGTGGGGCTCGAACCCATAACCGGTCGAGTCTACAGTCACACTTTGTGCCCCTGCGCCACGACTGGCCCTTACTGAAAAAATAAAATAAATCAGCTTCATGCTGTATCCCGCACACAGCAGGGTAGGCAGAGGGAACTTAGTGTTAAGACACTCCGTTCCCCATTTTCTGCTGAATTCTGGAGACATGGCGTGTTGAGTGTCAGAACTCAACGCCGCGCTTAGCCTGGACACCAGAGCGAAGAAATGGAAATATAAAGTTAAGTAAATTTATTATTCCTTATTATGAGATCTCTTTTTCTTTTCTGTTTTTTTTTGTAGTTTCACATTGTATCTACCAAAATAGACAGAGAGAACCTGAGAACCTACTGGTAAGACACTCCGTTCCCATTAAGACACTACCGTTCCCGACTTTACACTGAATTCAACGCCGCGCTATACAAGCGACGGTTCCGCCACTCAACACGCAATGTTTTGTAATTTCGGCGGATAGTGGTAGAAACCCAGTGTTAGGGTGCTTCGTTTCCGAACACTGGGTTCCCTCTATCTACACTGCTATATGCGGGATACGGCGTGAAGCTGAAAAAAAAAATGAAACACTATACATATGTACCTACATATATACAAGTATAAGTACGTCCTTACAAATTCCTACGCAGACAAACATACGCAATGTGAGCGAACTTGGTCAAATCTCGCCAAACACCTTTTTACTTAATGCATTTCAAGACCAAGGCTGAGGGTAATCCCAGAAGGCAGAAAACTGAATCAACCACGTCTATAGTGGCATTACTTGTTTGACAGGTTTTTTTGGGCTTAAAAATGATATGCAACCAAGTTTAAAATCTTGTTTTTAAAAGATTTAATGTATTTTTTTTATATTAGTATTTAACAAAAAGAAGAGATAATATAAAATAATTATATTCTTATATGTGGCAGGTTGAAAAAATATATGCTATTTATTATAAGTACTTAATTTATGTATCGTTGTTTCTTACTTCAGCTTAATTATTGTTTATGGTTTTCTACCAAAATTATTAATTAAGCTACTTACTGTAAACGCGACCGGTTGTGGGTTCGAACCCCACTTGAGGAAATTAAATATTTATTTAAAATTTAAACTTTTATTACTTCGCTTTGATGTCGAGGCAAAGCGCGGCGTTGAGCTCTCCACTCAACACGCAATGCCTCCAGAAATCGAAGAAAAAGTGAGAACGGAGTGTCTTAGCACTAGATTTCCTATCCCAACACTGCTGTGTGCGGGATACAGCGTGAATCGTTTTTTTCTTTACTTATCTAGAAAACGTATAAAAAATTGAACGTAGCAGGAATCGAACCCACGCCTCCTGGAAATCGACCAGGCACTCTGACCACTAAGCCATACGTTCATATGGCTTAGTGGTCAAGTAGTAAAATAATATTTCATAAAAATATTATTCTTCTACTCTTTAATTTTTCCTTTTCCCTTCACTTAATTAAAAAACATAGTGCGTCATCTGTGACTTATTTTTTCACACAATTTTATTTGCACTAAAGAAGTGGTGAACCTAGCATTCCTATATAGAACCTACTTTCAGAAAAAAAATAGTTTTTAGATGTAATAGCTTCCGGTACCTTGAATTTGTTGATTTCAGTCAGTCTATTGCTAAGGACGCATCCGGCAGTGCCTGCTCCGACGATAACAAAATCATACTCTTCATATATTCTTTCGGCATCTTGTGGTTCTCCATTGTAAAGTTCCGCTGTGTCTCTAAAGAAGCCGGCGATGCCTTCCAAGATTGTGTTTCGGGCTGATATACTCGTACACGATGACATTAAGATGATGCTGTAGAGTACAATTTGTATAGATAATATAAAAAAATATTTATTTAATAGTAAAGTGAGGCCCTCGTGGCGCAGGGGCATAAGAATGTGAATGTAACGCGACAGTTGTGGATGCGATCCCCACTCGAGGCAATGAATTATTATTTATTAATATTTTGCTGTTCTTTGCTCTGGCACCAAGGCAAAAAGCCTGGATTTGAGTTTCGCCAATCAACACACAATGCTTCGAAAAAATCGACGGTAACTGGGCTACGAAATGTCTTAAGACATTCCCTCTTCCAACCCTGCTGTGTGCGTAACACAGCGTGAAGCTGATAAAAAAATAAACAGTAAAGCTTAGATAGAGTATGTTACGGTATTTTTTTTATTTAATCCAACATTAGGACGTTGACCTGCCAGTAAATTTCGCTTGGCCGTAATAAATCACATTAAAATCATGGACCCGTTGACGCGTTCAATAATACGCGTTGCCATAGCAACGTGTATGTTTTTTTATAATCTATATCCTCCGTCCGCATAATTTTCGTTAAAAAAGATAAGAAATATATACCATAATATAACTTATACACTGTAAATCTGAACTTGTAATCACAATGACATAAAAATACCATCAGCAAAAATATATATATATTAAATAATAAAACAAGTAATGCTAATTTAATATTTTATTTTATGTGCATTAGAACAAAAATACCTTCTGTCTTTATGTCTATTATATTGTATGTGTAACTGAAAACATTTTAATTGAAGGAATTTTTGATTAGAGATCATCAAATTTAATTAAAATTTTTGAGCCCCGGGCAGTTTCTGAGAGTTGCGACCATAAGGTAAGGTTCTGGGCCGCTGAAAAGATGAATATTGACTATAAACGCTCACTTCCACAGTCCGAAAAGCTCTCTCTACCTAAGTTCAAAAATACTCTACTAGTAGCGCCTTTGAAAGTACGTTCATGAAAATAATTAATGATGGGTCTAAATATTCCGAGACCTTTTAGCAAACTATACTATATCTCATATTTAAATCAATTAAAATTAAAAATGAAATCAGCTTCACGCTGTATCCCGCACTCAGCAGGGTAGGCAGAGGGAACTTAGTGTTAAGACACTCCGTTCCCCACTTTCCGCTGTGTTCTGGAGGCATTGTATGTTGAGTGGTGGAATTCAATGCTTTGCCCCGACATCAGAGCGAAGAAATGAAAATATAAATGTAAATAAGTTTTTCATTTCCTAGATTGTTTGAACCTACAACCAGTCGATTTTACAGTCACACTTTGGGCCCATGCGCCACGACTGGCCTTGTCGACTACTTTCTCATACGTGTATAAATATAAGGGTAATTTGAATTTATAAGGAGCTGAGTTTAGAATTCAATGTAGACTAGAGTGTCTATACAGGCGTCAGAACTTGAACTTGCACAATTGGACGTTTTTTTTTATGTTGGCATCCAATTGAATTGTGGATGAAATTACATAACAGTTCTAAGAACAAACAAATCAAAATCATCTAATGTCGATTTGAGGCAAACGCATTTCCTTTTCGAAGATTATTTAAAATCGTATAATTGATTTACTATTTTTTTATATATTTTTTGTGCTGATACTATTTTTTGCTGTGGCGTTTACTGAATAAAAAAAAATATAATAATTTTATTCGAACGAAAATTAATATTATTTTTACTTATCAAAAGAAACGGAATAATATGTGTTGATAAGTAAAAATAATAAGTAATGTAGAACATTTTTTCTTACAAAGTTATGGTCATGGCCGTTGGTTTTATTTTACAATAAGAAAACAGGATTGGCTGGTCTTTATAAATATCACATTGTTTACTTAATTTTTTAATTTATTTTATTGTATTAAGTTTACTTAATTAATATTGAACATCTATGTACGTACGTACTATCTGTGTAGATTGAATATTGATAGCGATAAGTTCTTTTTAGATATGGTCGTTCGTGGCGCATGGGCACAAGCATGCGACTATAAACGGGACGGGTTTCATTCCCAATCGAGGAAATGAAATATTTAATATTTTCATTTCGGCAAAGTATGTCATTAAATTCGGTGGACGAAGTGTCTTAACATTGGGTTCCCTCTACCTACCTTGCTATACAGAAAAAAGGGTATAGCTACAATAATCTTTTATCTAATTATACGAGGGGCTCGCCAAAAGTAAGGTTCCCTATTTTGTAATTCGGCTTCGGAGCGCGGGAAAAATTTGAAACTTGGCGGGATATTCCGCTAGGATGTGGTGGCCACACTGATTTTTGGAGGGAAGTGATCCGATAACCTGGTCGACCGTATCAGTCTTGTAAACATGTCGAGTGCAACCCCATCCGTGTCCGCCTCTGAACTGAGAGCAATAATTCGTTTTTTTCACGTTAAAAGGTAAATCCGGGACTGAAATTCACAAGGAACTTTCGTCAGTGTATAGTGAAAAGTGCATGAGTGTTCAAAAAGTCCGGAAATGGAGAGAAAGTTTTCTGAACGGCCGAGAAAATGTTGAAGACGAACCGCGCTCCGGGAGGCCCTCTACCGCTCGGGAAGGAGAAATTGTTGAAGCTGTTGAAGAAAACTTTCTCTCCATTTCCGGACTTTTTGAACACTCATGCACTTTTCACTATACACTGACGAAAGTTCCTTGTGAATTTCAGTCCCGGATTTACCTTTTAACGTGAAAAAACGAATTATTGCTCTCAGTTCAGAGGCGGACACGGATGGGGTTGCACTCGACATGTTTACAAGACTGATACGGTCGACCAGGTTATCGGATCACTTCCCTCCAAAAATCAGTGTGGCCACCACATCCTAGCGGAATATCCCGCCAAGTTTCAAATTTTTCCCGCGCTCCGAAGCCGAATTACAAAATAGGGAACCTTACTTTTGGCGAGCCCCTCGTACCAGATGAGATGAAAAAAAGAGACATATGTACGTAGTAAAATATGCTTATTCACTTTGATAAACGAGTTTAATATTTTGATTACAAATATGTTTGTCAATAGGCTATTGAATAAAGTGACGATAATTGAATTATTTATAGTTTGAATATTTAACTAAAGAAAAAAACGGGCAGATGCGTAGCGGACTCGCATGCCGAGGGTTCTGTATCGAATTCTGAACTGTAAAGTAAAATACTTTTTATTGTACACACAAAGGGCGGCCTTATCGCTAAGTGAGCATCTCTTCCAAGCAACCTTTAGATAGAGGAGAGCATAAATTAAATTGGGGGGTGTACAAAAAAAAAAATACTAAAAAAGAGCCTTTTTTTAAAGGTAGCTAAAGTTTGAGCTTGCGAACAGATTTAACAGAAAAGGAATCTGTAAAGAAGGACGAAGAGTGGCAAATGATTTTAAGAGAAAATGTGTAATCGGAACGGAGGGAGAAATTGTCCTTATATACCCACAGGTAGGACATTTTGAAACTGACAAGCTTAATTGTGCTGATGTATGCACTCATTTTATATGAAATTAAGTACATTTTAAATTTATAATTAGTTTTTTCTATGAAATATTTATAATTTTTTACTTTTCGCAATTTTATCCGCCTTTATCTGTGCTTCGTACCAAATTTCAAGAGTCTGAGTTCAGGGGAAGTACCCTGTAGGTTTTGATTCCCTGGCAATTATCGAAAATTGGTTTTTTCACAGTTTCAAGGGACAGTAGACCTGAATATTTGAATATAAATTTCAGCTTGATATCTCCACGCGTTACTGAGAAAAAGAGACAGAGGGACGGACAACAAAGTGATCCTATAAGGATTCCGTTTTTTTCTTTCGAGATAAGGAACCCCAAAAAAGAATCAAATAGTTTTTTTACGTTCACGCTGTATCCCACATATAGGAGGGTACACAGAGAAAACCTTGGAAGCTAGTGTTAAGATACTCCGTTACACATTAAGACAGCTCTGTTCCCCACTTTTCACCGAATTCTTGGGGCATTGCGTGTAGAGTCGCTTAGCTCAAAGTCGCACCCTACCTCTTTACAATGAAAATATTAAATATTCCATTCCTCCGAGTGGAAATCGAACCCAGAACCGTCGTACGCTTATGCCTCTGCACCACGACAGTCTCTGTATTTTTGTATTTTTTCACAATATTTTTATTTCAATAAATCTGTGAGTAACCCACATAGTATGTAATAAATCACATCGCATCTTCGCAATAATACGTAAAAAAATTAAGAGGAAATCAAACTTGTAAAATGTAAGTCTTGGCACGGCTTGGGCTATATAACATACATTTATCTAATAAAATATATTAATATAATTTTGATTATCACAATCTGTATATAGAAATGATGTGGACTTTTTGTGGTTGTTTGATTACATCATAATTTTTTACGCAAATTAAAATAACAAATGTTTTGAATATGAGTACACTTGAGTAGATACTATACGAGCGGTAATTTGAATTTTCACAAAAAGTTTTAGGTTTGTATAATTCCATATATTTTTCTAGCAAAATTAAATAACAACCCAAAAACAATTAATAAAGTATGGGAAAGAAATCTCGTCTAAAAAATCTATATTTAATTTTAGATTAACCACCTTATATTTTGGGTAGCCATACACTTACTTATAGTACACGAATGAGAAAAAGTACTTATAGTTTGCTAAAGGATCCGGGCATGTCCAGATCCATTATTAATTCATTTCCAGTATATATTTCAAAGACGACACAAATAGTAGTGTATTTTCAAATTTTGGTATGAAGAGAGAGGTGCTCAGACAGTGAAAGCAAGGGTCAATGCTCATCTTTGAAGGGGTCAAGAAATCTACACTTTTTTCCCAAGTCGAAGGAACTGCTCTGAGCTCCTCATTCTCCAACGCAATGGGCTCGACCATCGCTCAGTGAATCAGTATAGAATGCCTAGTAGTTTCTTTTCTTATTATTTTACGTACATTAACGTGGGGAACGGAGTGTCTTAACACTAGGTTCCCTCTGCCTACCCTGGTGTGTGTGGGATACAGCGTGAAGCTGAAAAAAATTATAATAATTTGGACATCAAAAGTTGGTAGTTAGGTAAGTGGCCATGAAGTCCCAGGAACTGCTTCGAGCTCCTAATCCTTCAACGCGATGGGCTCGACCATCGTTCAGTGAATCAGCTTAGAATACCTAATAGTTTCTTCTCTTATTATTTTACGTATATTGTGGTTAAAGAGTTTATTTATTTCTCAAAAGAAATTACACTTAAAGAGACATATCACTTGAAGAGAAATACAGAGTTACTTATTTTAAATAGGTACATATTAATAAATGTGAGCGTTGGAATCAGCAAACATAGTAAAAAATAAAAGAAAACAATATCAAATATCCAATAAACAGTATACACATAATATGTAAGTTAAAGAGTGAGTATATTAAAATAATTTAGTAATATTAGCTTTGATAAAGTGAAGTAAACCCACATTTGAAAAAGTTACAATACAGGGTCGGATTCTATTTTATTTTTTATAAGACATTCCTTTAATTTAGTTTTAAAATTATAATTATTAGTTTTGACATCAAAAGTTAATAGTTAGGTAAAGGTGATAATCAATAATGTTTCATAGGCTACAAGTCCTAATGATAACGGGAGATAAATAAACATGGTAAGGGCCGTAAAATCCAATTAAATCAAATCAGCTTCACGCTGTATCCCGCACACAGCAGGGTAGGCAGAGGGAGCTAGAGTTAAGACACTCCCGTTCCCCACTTTCTGCCGAATTCTGGAGCCATAGCGTGTTGAGTGGCAGAACTCAACGCCGCGCTTAACCGCGACATCGGAGCGAAGAAATGGAAATATAAATTTAAGTAAATATTTCATCTCCTCGAGTGGGGATCGAACCCACAATCAGTCGATTTAACAGTCACAGCCTCGTGTCGCTGCGCCACGACCGGCCTCAACTCCAATTAGTAGCTAGCTATATATAATAAAAAAATCACATGAGAGAAGATGAAAAATTATTACCTTAATATACAAAATTTTAAAGATGACATTGTCGCACACCACACAGTTTACTTTTAGAAAATTGACATTGCACTGTACTACTCTACCGAAGTCTACCAAAAGCTTCTTAGTGCGTAAAACTTGATTTTAAATACTGTTTCAAGTGACCATTCTGACTGGTATTGTCTTTTTTTCTTTAATTACCTCAATTAACGATTATGCCAATATGGATCGTAATATCTTTATTATAAAAATTGTAATTCGATTCATAGACTAGGCCTACAAGTTCCTGTTATTAGACTAATGATGATGACATTTCTGATTTGTGTAAGTCATACAACTATTGCATAAAGTAGTTGTGTATTTTAAATTTTACGGAAAGTGGGGAACGGATTTACACTAGGTTATCTCTGTCTATCCTGGTCCGTAAAAAATATACATATATTCTCAAAGAAAATTGAAGAATTGTTGATTAGAACAATTTTTTTTTGTATATAATACCTATAGGTAAAAACCTTCATCGGGATATCAATGATAGGAGGTCTGCTCGTAGCGATCCGTGCCATTCTTTTAGGTCTGCAACATTGCTTTCACCACAACACCATACAGGCGCAATATGAGGCTAGAGCGAACCGCCAATGTGACTCCCAAGTCCCACCAGTGGTTCCCCACTGGTATAACAATTAACTAATGGCGACCATTGCAGCTTAGGGGACCGTTGTTCACTAATCGAATGAATGACTCGCAAAAAAGAAGTTATCACTTAAAATTAAAATTAGCTTCACGCTGTATCCCGCACACAGCAGGGTAGGCAGAGGGAACCTAGTGTTAAGACACTCCGTTCCCCACTTTCTGCCGGATTCTGGAGGCATTGCGTGTTGAGTGGCAGAACTCAACGCCGCGCTTAACCTCGACACCAGAGCGAAGAAATGGAAATATAAATTTAAGTAAATATTTCATCTCCTCGAGTGGGAATCGAACCCACAACCAGTCGGTTTTGCAGTCACACCTCGTGCTGCTGCGCCACGACCGGCCTCTATATATATATATATATATATATATATATATATATATATATATATATATATATATATATTGTCTAAACATTCTTGTTCATGTACTTTTAAAAAAAAAAAAATCAGCTTCACGCTAGATTCCGCACACAGCAGAGTAGGCAGCGGGAACCTAGTATTAAGGTACTCCGTTCCTCTTTTTCCGCTGAATTTTTCGAGGCACTGTGTAATGAGTGGCGGCGCCAAACGCCGGACATTTCTTCGGTCTTGGTGCCAGAGCGAAGAAAAGCAAATATTAATAAATAATAATACATTACCTCGAGTAGGGATCGAACCTACAACCGTCGCGTTACATTCACACCCTTGTGCCCCTGCGCCACGACCGTCTCTATTATTTAGAGTGCCTTTAAAAATTTATTGAGCAAACTCGTATAAATACATGTAAGTCATTATACAATATGTTTTAACAAGCATCTTTATGGAAGTGTATATGTATATCTGTCTATCCCAATTCGTGCCGTCTAATTTACGGATACGCTGGCACTTTAACATTTTGACATTATCCTGAAATCCTTGCCAGGAAAACCAGGATAGCAAGAAAATACTTTTAAACGTGTATGTATCTTTTACTTATTCGTGATTATTTGTAATTAAAAACAATTTTTATATAAAATAATTTTCTCTTAATTTATATAAAATTAGGACAATATTGTATTAATAATATATATATATACTAGTATAGTATAAAAAGAAATCAGCTTCACGCTGTATACGGCACACAACATTGTAGGCAGAGGGAAGCTAATGTTAAGACGCCCAGTGGCACAAGGGTGAGACTGTAAGCTTGCTTACTCGGAAAAATATTTTTTTATTATCTCGCTCTGGTAACAAAGCTCATCGTGGTATTAATATCTGCCACTCAACACGCGGAAAGTGGAAAGTGGAAAACAGAGTGACTTGACATTATGCTTCTTCTGTCTGCCCTTCTACATCGCGGGATGCAGTGGGATTCAACTCATTCTTCGTAAAATTCACATTATTATGTTCTATTATAAATTCTTACCATTGAAAGATAAGTGCTGCAATTTACCCAGTCAACTGGAACATGTCTTTTATGAAGTTATATAAACAGTGATGTAGACTTTTAACATTTTTAGGCCTGCTTCATATTAGTCACTTGATATATTGACAAATTAAATAATATTATCTATTAAAACTAAAAAGTGTGTAGTGTTTTATACTGTTTTACTGTTTTCTACACGTAAAAGAGAGAAATGTTATAAGATCGTATATATGATGATAGGCATATCCCTATACAAGTTTGTTATACGCAAATCATGTCTTGATGGTTTTTACTATTTTTAGAAATGTTCCACTATTTTGTTTTTTTTGTAACTTTTAGCATAGACAGCTAACTAATATACATAACTTAACTTAACTTAACTTAGCTTCACGCTTTATCCCTTGCGGGGTAGTCAGAGAGAACGGAGCGCCAAACGCTACGGTCTCTACATACCTCTTTCGCCTCGTCCACTGTCATCAACCTCTTCATACATGCCCTTCGGGGGGTCCTCATGCTTTTTACGTGACCTTCCTCCAGTATCTTTGATACTGTGTTTTCGAAGGTCAACCGAGGTCTCCACCTACCTCTCTTACCGCTCACTTTTCCATCATAAATCTTTTTTGCCATTCTTTCATCACTCATTCGTTCGACGTGCCCAAACCAGCTGAGCACGTTCTTCTTCATTCTCACCGTGACATCCTCGCTAGTACCTGCCATTCTGTGTACCTCTTCATTGCGGATTCGATCAGCTAAGCTGACTCCGCATATCCTACGAAGAGATCGCATCTCCACAGCATTCATCTTTCTTTCATTCTTCTTCTGTAATACCCACGTTTCGCTGCCGTATAACAGAGTCGGTACCAAAACTGCATTGTGTACGGCCAAACGCGCAGCTGTGCTGACGTTTTGCCGTCTCATCAATGCAGCTAAGGCTCCGTTAACCTTGTTACCGGCAGCAATACGCCTTTCCACATCCATCTCGTATCTTCCATCTCTACTGAACATACTTCCCAAGTATACCACTTCATTCACTTGTTCTAATATCTTACTATTTACACTGATCTTACATTCCGTCCTTTCTTCATCTCTTTCAAAAATCAGAACCTTTGTCTTATTCACATTGAGGCTTAGACCATTATATTCACACCCTTCTTTCAGAGTGGTGACCAATGCCTGCAACTCGCATTCTGATGATGCAATAAGCACTGCATCATCTGCGTACAGCAGGCAATTCACATTCAGGTCACCTACTTTCACTCCCATATCACTTTGTTTCACTCCTTGGAGACAGCTATCCAAATACAAATTTAACAACCAAGCTGACACGGCGCAACCTTGTTTAACACCCGATCGGATGTCAAACCAGGGCGACATGCCAGCTCCTACTCGCACGCAGGCTGAGTGATCTCTGTAAAGAGACTTTACAGCCTGCAGCAAGGGTCCGCTCACATTGTACCGGGGTAGTATCTCCCATAATTTCGCTCTTACAACTCTGTCAAACGCCTTTTCCAAGTCCACAAAAGCACAGAAAACTTTTTGGTTAACGGCCAAAAATTTTTCCGTGATCATGCGGAGGGAAAAGATCTGATCCATACACCCTCTTCCAGGTCTAAAGCCCCCTTGGGCCTCCCACAACAACCTTTCAGATCTCTCCTGCATTCTTCTCGCTAAAACTTTAGCATAAACTTTACTACCTAAGCTAATCAAACTGATAGCCCTATGGCTTGCGCAGTCTATCTGTGAACCTTTGCCTTTATACAAAGGCACGATGACCGCACCTCGCCAATCGTCTGGGACCTCCCCTGATTTCCAGCACAAATTGCACAAAAACCAGAACAAGTCCAAGACGCGTGGCCCACCATATTTGATCATCTCGGCAGTAACTCCATCTGCTCCCGCTGACTTACCACATTTCAGACTTCGTATTGCACTCTCAACTTCTTTTACACTGATTTCGCCATCAGCTACATCAAGACTCGGCGTTTCGCTGCTACTTGAGACTGAGGCGTCATCACATTCATACATCTCCTTGTAAAATTCCGCCCATCGCTGCAAAATGTGTGGTTGTTCTGTTAGAATTTCACCGTCCTTCGAAAGCACCCCTTTCATTCTACAGGCTAAAGAGCAACCTCGAGAAACACTAACTTCTCTCTAGAAAAGCTTCGTATTTTCCTTGAAGTTGTTCGTTAACCTTTCATCTCTTTCATCCCCTGCCTTTTCACGCTTCATCTTGATCAGTACTTTCGTCTGGTGCTTTTGCAGCTTATACTCTTTCTTTTTAATCTCTCTCATACTTTTATCTTTACCAGAGGCTTTATAATCCTGCCATGCCTTCTTCTTTCTTTCTACTGCATCTTGCACTTCATCATCCCACCATTCATCACGCTTTTTGCTAAAGCCCCTTTTACCTTTACCACATACCTCTATCGCTGCTTCCTTCATACAATCCCTAAGGTTCTGCCAGCATACTTCAATATTTCCATTTCCAGATTCACTGCTGTCTAGCTTTTTGGAAACTCTTTCTTGATATTCCTTTCTAGTCGGTGGATCTTGAAGCTTCCAGCTTCTTATGCGGTAATTCGACTTCAAGTCTGGACACCTCGTGTAGCTGCGCCAACCCGCGAACACACCCCTTATTCTAGCAACGACTAGATAGTGGTCTGTTCCCATATCAGAACCCCTAAACACTCGTGTGTCCATGACTTAGCTTCGAATACGCTGATCCACTAGGAATAAATCAATCATACTTTTCCCTTCCGTTCGCTCCCATGTATACATGTGAATTTGTTTGTGGTCAAACATAGTGTTTGCCACAAACAAATTCCTTTCCTTGCAAATTTCCAATATAAGCTTTCCAGCCTCATTTATTCTCTTGTCACCATACTGACCTAACACTCCCTCGTAACCGCTTCGCGCAGTTCCGACCCATCCGTTCAAATCGCCACATATTATTAATTTTTCATTCCCTCTAACGCTACCTAGAACATCCCTGACACTCTCCCAAAACTCCTCGAGTTCGCTTAATAGAGCTGAGGATACAGGCGCATACGCCACTAACAAGAATACTCTTGTTAACCCCAGCTTGAAGCGAACTCAAAGCAGTCTCGGGTTGATCGCCTTGTATTCAACCGCTGCACTAACCAATCGAGAGGACAATAACACACCTACACCTTGACAGCCCCGCTCGCTCTCTGGTACGCCGGCCCAGAAAGCGACCCGACTGCCTGGCAAATCGGTCGTGTCATTGCCCTTTCGCTTGGTCTCTGTCACACAAACGACATCCAAATCTCTATCATCCATCACATCTAATAATTCATTCATCTTTTCTTCCATCCCTCCTCTTACATTCCACGTAGCTATTTGTAGCTCCGTCCTCCACCTCCCGCCGTTCCGGACATGGCGTGTTGGGTGGCGGTCCCCAACGCCGCATTCGTCGCCACTTGACACACCAGCGGGGACGCACTGGTGCGCGTCGCCTTGGGGGGACGCCCTATCAGTGCGCTCTCTCGAGGTGCACGTGGCGGATGGAACGTTGCAGCCCTCGTAAGGGCTGGCAGGGGTCGCTGCGAGCAAGCCTTCCATCTTGGACCCACAACTAATATACACATTATAATATATGAACAAATGTGTCAAATCACGGGGTGTTATATAAAGTCCCCTTCAAAAAATAAACTTCTATTTTTTCCTAGATTATAATTTTCCAAAAAATCTGAAACAAGTATATATAATAATAATAATAAACTTATGGATTGCCATCTTCAGTTTAAATTTCATAAAGATAACTTCAATAGATTCCCAAGTAAAACAAAATTTAACGTTAATGGTTGTTACTCCCATAATTCCATTACTGTAAGGGTTTCAGACAAAAAAATGGTTAAACGTTATTTCAGTTAAAAAGCCATAAAATCGTTTTAAAAATAATTTGTTAGAAGCCAGTACAGCTTTTCTATGCTTATCGGGCTAGATCCTTTGTATTTTATCCAAAATGACTGTAATCATATACTTCCTATTGAACTGCAATTCTATAATCTGTACGGAATCCTAGGTGGGCAAGTCTGATTCGCACTTGACCAGTTTTTTAAAAATAAATAAATCAGCTTCACTTTCACTTGTATCCCGCATACAGCAGGGTAGGCAGAGGGAACCTAGTGTTAAGACACACCGTTCCTAACTTTCCTCCGAGTTCTGGAGGCATTGCGTGTTGAGTGGCGGAACTCAACGCCGCGCTTTGCCTCGACACCAGTAAATATTTTATCTCCTTGATTGGGGATCGAACCCACAACCGATCGATCTTACAGTCACACCGTGTGCCCCTGCGCCACGACTGGCCTCTTTCTTAATATGAATTAATTCGTTGCATTTTGGTTTTTATGAAACTGGTTGATTAAATCTTTGGTAAAATGAATCTCTTATTTTCCCAATATTAGGAAGTAGGAAATAAAAACATTGTCAACAAATAATCAACGTTTATTTACAGTTTATAAAGAAGACGCATACGTTTTTAATACATTTTTATTTAATTATATCGGTATATAATTTCATAGTACTTATCTTTCCAATTTTAGTAACATTTTTTAATTTCCATATAGATACTATTATTAAATATTTTTTGATTTTTTGAATTTGAAAATAAGAAAAATATAGATATTTTGATAATGGTCATGTATCTATTTAAATAATAAATTAACATATATTAGATATTTTGTACAATTGAAGGAATATTGGTTAAGACATATAATAAAATGGGAAACAAAAAATTATAGCACTCCACATAATATTAACATTTTAATATAACATTTTAAATATATTATTTGACGAAATTTACAGTTATAAGCCTTTTTAACATTTTTAAAGTGTTTGTTAATCCACACTTAGGAAAAAGAAAAATACTTATTTAGAAAACGTATAAAAATTTGAACGTAGCGGGACTCGAACCCATGAAATTGAACGTATGGCTCAGTGGTCAGAGCGCCTGGTCGGTGTCCAGGAGGCACGGGTTCGAGTCCCGCTACGTTCAAATTTTTATACGTTTTCTAAATAAGTAGTTATAATAAGCCTATCGATTACATTAAGTAAATTTTTCATGACCCACTTCATGCATTATTGAGGTTTAGTTTTGTTTAGTTATTTTAAAAAAAAGTAATTTTACACTGGTGCAAAATAGTATCTGTAAAACCGTAGGCGCAATATGGCACTTAATATTAAGAATCTTTCTTGAATTCATATTCAAGCTTTAATTCAATATTATGCAAATAATAGTATTGTAATTAGCTTACATAAAATTTAACTAAGGTAATAAAGGATAGCAGGTACTAAAAGTTTGTATGGTAACGCTCAGAAAAGTTGATCTAACTTGGAGATGCTATTTCTTCGATCAATTTTTATGTTTTATAGATTTTATTATTTGATGTTTTGTGCTACTGGTAAATAGTCACTGGTAACATTAATATATTTTATTAATTATCTCTATTTTACTAAATAGTTTTGGTTTTGGTATTCTTTAATATTTTTTACGTTCTAATATTTACAAAATGTTTCTATGTCATTCCCTTTGTCACCTTTTCCGCTGTAACCAGTCTTCTTTTATTAAATCAGCTCCCTTCTCTGCGATCATTATGACAGCAGCATTAGTATTTCCACTTACAATAGTGGGCATTATACTAGCATCAATAACTCTTAGTCCTTCTATACCATGTACTCGTAATCGTGGGTCGACTACGGCACCGGGATCCCAAGAAGGCCCCATTTTTGCCGTTCCACATTGATGATATATCGTCATACTGATTGTCCTGACCTGACATTCTATATATTCATCTGACATAAACGTGTGTTGCTTGCAATTTGGTAATGGTTTCATGTATAATCTAGATCCAAATTGTTTAAAAGGTTTTCCATTAGCCACCTGTAGGGCTATTTTTATACCTTCTACAAGACGATTGACGTCTAAGCGATCTTCATGATATCGTGGATTCATGATAGGATAATGGAACGGGTTTGAGCTTTTCAATCTTACATAACCTCTTGTATTAGGACGTAGTAATAATGGCATGATTGTCCAAGCATCTTTATTAGCTATCGGTCTATAAACAGTATCGTAAATTTCATCGGTTAAACCTAAGATCTTTCTGACTATTTGGCCATTATCAGATGAGAATGAAGCTGGTGCCATATGAAATTGTATGTCAGGCCATAGTCCGGAACTATTTGCATATTTAGTATTAACAAAAGCTATACCTTCTAATCCTCCCAATGTTGTCATTGGGCCTCTTTCGTTTACTACATAATTCATTGTAATAGGGAAAGCTTGAAAGCGGTTTTGTACAATAGAAACAGGCTTATCAACTAAAAATGTTAAGCCTCCTACACCTACATGGTCTTGTAAATTTTCTCCGACTGGTAAATCTTTCAACACTCTTATTCCAACTTCTTTTAAATGTTCCTTTGGTCCTACACCAGACAACATAAGCAGCTGTGGACTATTAATAGCCCCAGCAGATAAGATTACTTCTTTTCTTGCATACACTACCCGTTTTATTCCACGTTTGACATATTCCACGCCATAAGCTTTCATTGTTAATGGATTAATTAACACTTTTGTAGTTTGTGAATTTAGGGATATGTCAAGATTTCGTCGTGTTCGCACTGGTCTTAAAAATGCTTTTGCTGTACTACATCTCGATCCACGTCTTATTGTACCTTGAGCAATCATAAAACCAGTTTGTACAGCCCCATTGATATCCCTGTTTTCGTATCCGATTTCAACGCCAGACTCAACAAAGGCAGCAACTAATGGTGTTCTCCATGGGGCCTCTTGTACCGTTAAATAGCCTCCTCGGCCATGATATTCGTTTTTAGCTAAATACGGATTTCGGTTATCTTCAGATTTTATAAAATATTTAAGAACGTCTCTATACGCCCAACCGGGGTTTCCAAATGATTCCCATTGATCGAAGTCGTATCTATTTCCTCTTACGTATATCATGTAGTTTAAAACACTAGATCCACCTA
This sequence comes from Heliconius himera, assembly GCA_021202915.1. Taxonomy (NCBI): domain Eukaryota; kingdom Metazoa; phylum Arthropoda; class Insecta; order Lepidoptera; family Nymphalidae; genus Heliconius; species Heliconius himera. The sequence continues at coordinate 46,822 of JAJHJA010000819.1, forward strand.
ATACCTGTAATGAGAATAAGTTGATAATTTAATTGCGCAATTTGTTATTATGAAATGTGGTAAGCAAAGGAATTTACTGAAATATGCGTTAAGTGAATGACTGTTAACGCTTTATTCTCCACTCTCGACCAAACATTCGGTTAGACAAAATTTCCTTTTATTTTAAGACACTGCGTGGTGGGGAGTAGGATCCGATGTCGCTTTATGTCTTTACATACCAGGAATATGAAAATAATATCGTAATCATGTAAACAATCTCCTGATTCGAAGTGGAGCAAATAACAATGACGCGTTAAAACATTTTTATATAAAAAATAGTTTACTAAATTTGTTATACAACAAATACAAATAAATTAATAATTATAATTAACTTTACAAAATTAACTTATTTCACAAAATACCTTTCCTCGGGGCCAACTACATCTATGCTTCTTAAAACCTAGACATGCATATTCTGTGGGTTCAGTCTTGTACTGCCAGTCCAACTTCGTTAGTTGTAAGTAGCCGGCTAACGAAGGGACATCCGTAATCTCATTTTCATCAGGACCTGAAATTTTAATTATACAGTATTAAGCTTCTTTAAATACAAAACCAAAGACCAAAGAATTTACTGTATTGAATCGAATTTACTATATCGAAATATTTTCAACATTGAAAAGGACATCTCGTGATTGAAGGATTGATTGTGATTTATGATTTGTGAAAATTGAACTATTTTTGTTTTTTAAGATTCAATTAATAGAAAGATCATATCGGTTGCAATACTAATACTTTTTAGTAAGCAAACGCAAATTTATCAATTATAATAAAACTTTAAACTTACCACTCTCCAATAAAAGAGTGTTCCAATCTTTGATTTCTGTTAATCTGTTTGCTACAACAGCTCCAGCAGAACCGCCTCCAACAACTATAAAATCGTACTCCTTTCTAGGTTCTTTGTCGAGAACTTTTGCTTCGGGATCGTATGAATTGTAATTATGATATGTAAAAGCCCCCAAAAGCAGTGGTATAAGCCAGAGCCCAGTTACACTTACTGTTTTAAGTGCAGTGGAAGCCAATAGGACTTGAATACCCATCTTGTATTTTATTTTTATTGTCTTCGATTTTGCTTTTACTATTAGAATAGACTTTACTTATTTTATCTTTGAGGTTCTATACGTTATGACTAGGTCTCTTTGCAGTCTTCTATGTCTGTCTGGCGGCTTGCTTCTTCGCATAACTTTCTTTGTTGATAGTGACGTTGATGGACGCTGTGGCATGTTAACTGTCGCGGTTGCGTCTAATGAGGCTGTCGTATTTGTGTATCTGAAATGATATATTTGAATATAAATTAGTTTTGCTTTACTTGATTAGTATTTCTTTAATTATTTTCTTTTCTTAGTTTCGTTTGGAAATTCTGATAATGAATTTCATTAATTTACTGTAATTGTTAATTCTAAAAAAGTTAAAGCTTAAAGAAGAACAGTTATAGGATGTATAATATACATCATTATGAGTAAATTGGTTTAAATAACATATATTTTATTTTTCAGGTATGTCTTTCCAATGGATGAGAAAATGATGACATGAGACGAAGACCTCATTCTAAAATATCAATATCAGAATAAATTCATAGTAATTCTCAATTATGTGCAACATTCACTGAATACTAGTTAATAATTACTAATGGAATTAATTTATGAGCTGCCGAATAATTAAGATTAAGGTAAGTGGGACAGACAAATTTGATGTGATTAATCGGTTGCTGTGTTTTGTTTTTAATTTTCCGTAGTGAGAAAACGTTAGTTTTATGTACGAATTGAGCAATTGCTCAATGAAAAGCTTAAACGAGTGATTTAAATCTATTTTTATTTGCAATCAACAAAAGGAGGTTACTGTAAATTACTCAAAACATAAGAACAATGCCACATTGTGTGTTGTTGACTGTCATAACTGGAGCGTGACGCTTGTTTCGGTAATTCATTGTGCTTGTGGTTACGATCCCATAATATCACTAACACTACGTATCACTATTATTTAGATAATTCAATCTTTTTCTGGTTGACTGAGATATTTTAATCTATTAGTTTATTTCTATTTTACTTTTATTATTTTGTAAACTGTTAGACTTATTTGTTTTGAAATTGGGAAAATTTATGTTAAAGTAATTAATTTTAAAGTCTTAATAATATTTTGCAAGTTATAAGTATGAACCGAAATTTTGAACTTCACTCAGTTCAAATTAAGTGTTTTTCCAGATACCCTTTTAAAAAATGTATAAGGTAGGGCAGGAAATTTAAATTTAATGTTAATTTTATTCGTTTCATCATATAATATTCCACCAAAATTTTTTTTATTGAAACTATTTCAGGGTAAAGAGTATCTATTTAAATAAATAATTTATTAATCATAAACTTTAATTTTTCAAAAGTAAATGTAATAAAAATATTACATATATACAAATTTATTGAAATTATTGAAACAAGTTTATATTGGATCGCAAGTTGTAAATATGACTTAATTTATTGATAAACAAACGTTATGTAAGCGGTTCAAATCGATATCGGTGGCATTAGGTGAAGGTTACCCGAACTTTCGATTGTGTTGTCACATATAATTATATGTTATCTTCAAATCAATCAATCAGTCAAGCAGCTTCACGCTGTATCCCGTACACAGCAGGGTAGGCAGAGGGAACCTAGTGTTAAGACACTCCGTTCCCCACTTTCTGCCGAATTCTGGAGGCACTACGTGTTGAGTGACAGAACTCAACGCCGCGCTTTGACTCGACACCAGAGCGAAGAAATGGAAATATAAATTTAAGTAAATATTTCATCTTCTCGAGTGGGGATCGAACCACAACCAGTTGATTTTACAGTCACACTTGTGCCACTGCGCCACGACTGGCCTCAAATGTTATGTTCCATATATTAATAAACTTATTATATTTTATATTTTAATTTATATTATGGATATAATAGTATTGAAACACGTTAATACTGATGCACATTTGGAAAAAAGAATTGTCTAAAACTAAGAAACTTTGGGAATGTCAAGTACATATAGCAACAGTGCCGAGTAGACTTAATAGTGGATGAACGTTAGTAATAGATGTGACGGCGTTTGGTCATTCATATGTTTCTTTACTCAATCCGAAACCAATGAACTGCTGAAGTAGTTTTTTTTAATTTCACGCTGTATCCCGCACATAACAGAGTAGGCAAATGGAACCTAGTGTTAAGACACTTCCGTTTCCCACTTATCGCCGAATTCTGGAGGCACTGCGTGTTGATTGGCTGAACTCAACGCCGCGCTTTACCCCGTTACTAGAGCAAGAAATGAAAATATTAAATATTTTATTTCCTCCAATGGCAATCGAACCCGCAACTTGTCGCACGCTTGTGCCCCTGCGCCACGACTGAAAGGCTCCTGAAGTAAAATAATCTTGAGATTTCTTTACTTAACGTGAACAAAGTCGGTACTTTCGCTAGTAAACCACATGTCAAACCTCGTAACCCAAATTCTACATATATTTGACGCCGGGTGAAGGCCGAACGCTACATTACTTTCACTCTTACGTTACAGACGTTATGATGTCACCCGATGACCTTCAGATTTTGTTGTTGAACTGAATTCATAATTTTTACATCATATTTATTAAAATTAAGTAATATTATTTTTTATTAGATTATTTAGTTGTAATATGGTTTATCTAATTATTTTTTTAATGGAAAAAGTGTATCAATAAAAAAAATCTAAAATTTAAATTATACAGGAGCTACTGAGGGCAACCCTCTTACTAATTCTAACTTTTTATATTTTTGTGAAAATATAAATATTATTATTCATATTCACAATTTGTACAAATTTCTTTTGTTATTTACTTTTTTTATTTACGTTTCGTCTGCTTGCTCAAAAAATAACTAAGATTGTGTATGACACATGACACATAAATGAATTTGAAAGATGTTTCCATTTCGAACCAGTAGTTCATGAGATTAGCGCTCTTAACCAAACAAACTGTCTAATATTAATATATTTAACCAAAATAATTTCAACTATAAATTGTATGAAAATTACAGCAATTTCTTAATATTTTTCGTAAAACCAGGCTAGGTTATATAATATGCGACATAGTATAACTTTAGTTTTGTTTACTGTAGCTCATGTCGTATTATGAAGGCATTAGTAAATTCTAATGTCCATTTGAATACCTGCTGTTAGAACTGTTGAAAGATTTTTATGTAATACTAGCGACCCGCTCGCGGCTTCGCCCGCTTAAACCACAAAATTATTTAATTAACACACTGAATTATGTTCGTGTTTTGATATACCTATAATGTATGTTTGCAACGCAATGAAGATTTTTAATGACAAATTTATTAAAACTTTAGGTCGCATTTTCGTACCTCCCATGAGAATCTTCACTTGAATTTTTGAAATAAAAACACAACTTATCGATACTTACAATAAAATCCTAACTCATCGGTGGCTGTACATGGAAGATATTACAATTAACATTGTAATAGAACTTGGTCAGTTTGTCTGTTTGTCTGTGAATTTGTTCACGATAATCTCAGAAACGGCTTAACCGATTTAAATCCTTTTTTGTTTGCATTTTGGCAATTTAATATTAGTTTTATTTTAATCAGCTTCACGCTGTATCCCTCACACAGCAGGTTAGGCAGAGGAACCCTAGTATTAAGACACTCCGTTCCCCACTTTTTGCCGAATTCTGGAGGCATTGCGTGTTCTCGTTCTTTCGTGTTCTCGTTCGCTCGACACCAGAGCGAAGAAATGGAAATATAAATTTAAGTAAATATTTCATCTCCTCGAGTGCTTGCACTTCGTGCCGCTGCGCCACGACTGGCCTCAACTGGACTGGACTTTATTTTAATCGGTTCACACAAAGTTAAAACCAGATCCACGCTTTATCCCGCCTTTAGCAGGGTAAAGATTATGCGTAAGATTATGAGATTATGTTGTAATGTAAGGATTAAGATATTGCGTATAATGTGTGACTGATGTGCGAAATTAAAATATTATTAAACGAAATGAAAATATTATTAAATTATAATTCAATCCTCCAAGTGGGGATCGGACCCACACCAGTCGCGTTGCAGCCACAACTTTGGCCTTTAACAAAGAACAGAAGAGAAGCGCGTCAGCGCTCCTTTTACGGAAATAGCATATAGGTAAAATATTTTAATTCCATACCTAAAGAATTTAAGCAACAGTGTAGACGTAAGTTTTTTTTTTCATTTCACGATGTTTAATCATATCTATATTTCGTGTGAGGCAGTTACGCTTTGATACCAATAACGTAAACACATACTACTACAAAAATACTACTAAAACCTTTAGATTTTAGAACTTTGAACTTTGCCGCCAAAACCTACAGCTCGATTTCGGAATGAGGCGTATGCGGCGGTCTCCCTTTGATAAAAAAAAAAAAATGTGCGTGCGTCGTTCTTGACAAATTGTATTTTATTTTACAACGATAATTTTATTATTTATTCGCGGCTTTGTCCGCTTGAATTACATGATTACTCTTTTAAGAAATATAGATATTACAAACAGCCTTAACTAATAATTAATTGATTTGGATTAGTACTCACGATATTATTTGCAAAATAACTTATCTAGCTCCTGTACAGTTTTTAAATTAATAACATATATTATTAGTTAAATATATAATTGATATACAGAATATACGTAGAAAGCACGTTTTTGCTCCCAAAAGTTATTTTTTTATACGTTTCTTAAAAAAATATTAATAACATAAACGAACGAACGGACTGAAGAACCTATTCAAAATATTTCTTTGAATATTAAGTCATTCTTTATCACTGTGTTAAATAATTACGAATTAAGCTAGACTGTTACGAAGGTAATCTTCACCAACAATTCAATGTAGTTTACTTTATAATTAGTACTATGAACAATTGTACTTTAAGAATACGTAAATTTATCAACAGTCAAATAAATAAGACGTTTCTAAAGTCATTCTTTTGGACTTACAATTGAACTGTAACCATTCGAGCATTGTTAGAAAAATATTACAATGTTATGTTAAATTTATTATAAGTATAGATTACACTTACATGACGTAATTAACGTTAAGCAGATAATAACTCAACAATATAATAATTTATTTCTTAATAATTTCTTTTTTTTTTCAAATATAAATATCTTTAAAACTTTAAGTACATTATTTTTTGATAAAGTGTAGCGGTAACCTTTCCAAACTATATTTTCTTTTATGCACAGCGCCATCTATTAAGATCCCATCACAATTAGAAGAGAGTATCAAGATTCGTTAGTACCTACTATTGGTCAATAGATAGCGTTCTTGTATCGATTTTTTAATATGTCAAATATAAACTTCTTGAAAACTTAAATACTTATATCTTTAGTATTAAAATGATTAATATTTTTTAGTATTAAAATGATTAATATTCCTTCCGTCGTAATTAGTGTTTAACTCCACAGAACGTTTTTTGCGTTATCAAGATTCGTTAGTACCTACTATTGGTCAATAGATAGCGTTCTTGTATCGATTTTTTAATATCTCAAATATAAACTTCTTGAAAACTTAAATACTTATATCTTTAGTATTTAAAATGATTAATATTCTTTAGTATTAAAATGATTAATATTCCTCCCGTCGTAATTAGTATTTAACTCCACAGAACGTTTTTTGCGTTATCAAGATTCGTTAGTACCTACTATTGGTCAATAGATAGCGTTCTTGTATCGATTTTTAATATGTCAAATATAAACTTCTTGAAAACTTAAATACTTATATCTTTAGTATTAAAATGATTAATATTCTTTAGTATTAAAATGATTAATATTCTTTAGTATTAAAATGATTAATATTCCTCCCGTCGTAATTAGTGTTTAACTCCACAGAACGTTTTTTGCGTTATCAAGATTCGTTAGTACCTACTATTAGTCAATAGATAGCGTTACTTGTGTCGTTTTTTAGTATCTCAAATATTAACGTCTTGAAAACTTAAATACTTATATCTTTTGATAGAGTGAAGCGATTACAATGAAATAAAGACTAAAACCTACCTTGATTTATTTGTAATTTTTATGTATAAAAGTTGCTTAAATTTATTGTGTACTTTTTACGTGATACGTGTTCACATAAACAGACAAACAGACAAACAGACAAAAATTCCAAAAATGTTGGAAATGGATTCTGTTAGTTATCCTTTAACACCCTGGCTAATTTTTTCTTAAATATTTTCAATGTACAGAAACGACTTTTCTACAGATTTATTATAAGTAATAGATATAGATTTTTACTGATAAATATTTTTAACATAGCAAAATCAGTCAGTTTTTGTAGCTTATAGTTTGGAATTTTGTACTACCAATCAATTATAAAGTCATGAGGCCAGTCGTGGCGCAGCGGCACGAGGTGTAACTGTAAAACCGACTAGTTGTGGGTTCAATCTCCACTCGAGGGGTCTTCGACTTCGATCCCCATTTCTTCGGTTTGGTGTCGAGGTTAAGCGCGGCGTTGAGTTCTGCCACTTAACACGCAATGCCTCCAGAATTCGGCAGAAAGTGGGAAACGGAGTGTCTTAACACTTGGTTCCCTCTGCCTTTCGTGCTGTGTGCGGGATACAGCGTGAAGCTGATTTAATCAATTATAAAGGTACATTGTATTTAGTAAAATTACAAAGTTTTACGACCGTACGATCTGGAGATTTTATTATACAATTGAAACTATATGATTTTAAATTTTTTCTAGTTGTGTTTAGTCTTTAATATAAAGCTTTTGATCAACTTTTCCATTTTATTCCTGTAGAAATTTCGAAATACCCTTAGAAGCTACAACTTAAATTCAAATTTTAAGCTCTTACGTTTCGGCTGACTTGATAATGAGTTTTAAATAATAATATAATATTGTTTTAATATATTTTATTATATAATGTTTTACATGGAGTTATTTCTTTTAGTTTTTTTTTTCAGCCTTTCGCTGCATCCTACATATAAACATAGCATAATAGGCAGAGAGAGACTAAAGTTGAGACACTCTTTCGAAACGCCGCGACTTTTCTTTTTTTTTTCGACGACCAGAGTGGGAAATGAAAAAATGAATTGTCCCGAATAGGAATCAAACTGACAACCGTTGTTCTTACGTAGGTACGCTATGCCGTTGCACCACGACGGCCTACCACTAAACTGTAAAACTTAGGAAAAAAAAAATATTTTTTTGCAATAATTTTAATAATAATATAAATACTATTAAATATCCTTATACCGTTTATATAACGATAATTACGTATACTTAAATGTTGTATTTGCAAATTGGTCTTGTCTAGATGAGTCACAGCTGCACTACAATTCAACCTGTCACTGTGAGCTGTGACCCGCTTTCATTGTTTATTTTGAAATACTTCGCCTCTTGTTTTGCATTTCATTTGTTTCGTTAATTTTTATATTAGATACAGATATCTAATAAAAAAATGTCAAAATAAAGGTGTCGGAGGCAGCTAAATGATATTTATATATTAGAAACGTAAAAAAATGGTAAAATAATACTTATAATAGATATTCTTTCAAGAAAGAAATTATTGATTTCAAAACGTTAAATAATATTAAATGTTCTGATTGTTCTTAATTCTAAATAAATTTTCTATTTATTTTTGCTGTGAGATATGTCATCAATGTTTATAGAAAATAAACTACTATATATCTATATATAAAACCAAGTAAACTTACTTATTTAGAAATCGTATAAAAATTTAAACCTAGCGGGACTCGAACCTGCGCCTCCTGGAAACCGACCAGGCGCTCTGACCACTAAGCCGTACGTTCTCCAAGTCAACTTGTCAGTCATGCTAATCGCAATCGTTATAGCAAAGTAATTGTTTGACATAAGTCGAGGTTGCAATTTACTAACCGAAGGTTTCTAATATTCTAAATCTAGAAGGACTTTGATGGGTGTTTTTTTTAATCCTTTTTATAATATTTAAGCAGAAGACTATACATAAAAATCTTGTTTCTTCCCATTCTCATTTCTTTCTCTTAGTGCTCTCGTACAAAAGGCTCTTCTACATTACCTACATTGTCTCAGTCACTAAGTAATTAAATAAATAAATGAGCTTTACGCTGCATCCCGCATACAGCAGGGAAGGCAGGGGAAAACTAGTGTAAAGATACTCCGGTCCCCACTTTTTGACGTAATTTTCCAGATATTGCCTGTTGAGTTGCGGAACTCAACGCCCCGTTTTGCCCCGGCACCAGAGCGAAGAAATGAAAATATTAAATATTTCATTTCCCCGAGTGGGAATCGAACCCACAACCCCCTCCCTCGTGCCTCTACGCCACGACTGACCTCAACATAGATTGACAGCAACAATTTGCTTACTGAACGACATGGGCCAATACAGATATAATTTAGGACCAAATAAATGTCCATTGCGGTCACCGTAATTTCAGCATTCGACTCTGCAACACATTACATAATATAACAGTTTTGTAATATAAGGATCCGCGGTCGATCCGATCGATAGCGTGATCATTTCCTAGTTCTGGTAATAAGTGGTTTGTATTCGACGCATAAGAAAATTTACGAGAGAAGCTTCACTTCAGTTAGTGGCGTTCCGAGCGTGCCAATTGAGCACGATCGCTTCGGCAATGTCACGTTGTGTGGAGAACAAAAGAAAACGTTATAGGAGAATGTATGTTAAAATGAGATCCAGTTAACATAAAATCCTCAAAAATAAAAATAAATAATGTATTTACATATAAAATATCAATAAAATTAAATCAGCTTCACGTTGTACCCCGCACGTAGCAGGGTAGGCAGAGGGAACCTAGTGCTAAGACACTCCGTTTCCCATTTTATGCCGAACTCTGGATTTGAATCATTGCGTTTTGAGTGGCGCAACTTAACGCGAAGTATAAAAATCGGAAATATAAATTTAAAGAAATATTACATTTCCTCGAGTGGGAATCGAACCCACAACCAATTACGTTTACAGTCACATTTTCTGCACCAGCGCCACGACTGGCCTCAATTAAAAGTTAAAAATTAATTTTCAAGTAGGTAGGTAATTGCACAATTGGCTACTTTGCATTAGTTAAAGTTTACTGTAACCTCAATGTAAACTGTTCCGGTAATTTACCTTTTTCCTAGTACAACAGTAAGTAACGTGATATTATGAAATTGCTTTATTTAACTATGCAGTTTAATTCTTTGTTAACTTTTTGAACCGTGAAAAATGTTATACATTTATGAGATTTTACGTTTAATACCTATAAGAACTATAACCGTATTAATATATTTTTTCTTCTTTTTGTATAGTTATATCCCGGCATATAGCTGGGTAGGCATAGGGAACCTTGAAATTCCGTTTTCATTAAGACACTTCCATTTCCCACTTTTCACCCAATTTTAGTATATAACGCAATATTGTAACATAAACTTATATACGATAACTTTTATGCGCCAAGTAACAAAATAAGCATAAAAATCATAAACAAACACAAAAGCTATTAAAGAATCACTTTATTTAAATAAAGAATAATAGATTATAAAATCTAAATAAACAATCTTAATGCTTGAACTCATTTAGATTTTTCCGTGAAAGGGAATTGCGAAAGCGAATCTTTTACGATACAAATATATAGATTAAAAAGGCAAATGGATTAAGTAAAAGTCCTTGTGTGGGGGCGACGCGACGGCCGCTGCGCACGCGCAGCCAAGTGTAAGCAATGTCGCGGCCGAGGTTTCAATTGAAACATTGTAAGCGATATTGAGTAATAAACAAACACAAAGTAGGTAATATACTATATTTATGTAATTTGTGAATTATTTGCAATAATTTGGTAATCATTTATTTTGAGCTGTATGAAAATTATTTTTTTATCTACTTTGAGTGTTTTTTGTTGGTATTTTTAGGGAAACACTTTCTTTTAATGTTTTAATTAATATGGATGTTTGGATACTTAAAGAATTGGTCAAGTGAGAGTTGGTGTCGCCCACAGATAGTTCCGTACCAATTTTAGGATTTTAGGTCAACGAGAAGTACTTCTTATAAGTACAACAACGAAGTACCTATATTTTTTTAAATTCTCAGATTTATTCCTTTATTTGTATTGTAACTTCACAATTCTTTATCTTCTTGCCAAATTTTATAATTGTACATTCACAGGGAGTAACCTGTAGGTTTTGATTACGCGGCAAATTTCATACGAAATTCAGCAAAACCGATGCGTAAATACTCGGTATCTTATGATTGCGTTGCCTTAAGCTTACTTCTACTTTTGTGGTTTACTTCTGTGGTTCCACCACCGACTATACACCGACCGTTGGGACCCCAGAACCGAATATTTGATGTTAATTTCATGTTTAATGTTTACACGCAACCTCGAGATAAATAGTCTTGACTGACGGTCAGACGGGACACAAAATTCTATTCCGTTTTTACATTTTGTTTTTTAAACGAATGGAATTTAGGTGATGACATATAGCATCTAAATAAACAGACCTAACTAAAAAGGCTATTAAATTAAATACTAAACATTTAACACCCTACTGCAAAGTATAAAAGAAGCAGGAACTACAAAAATAATCTTCATAATTTTAACATTATGCAACACCTTTGGTTCCACTTTCCAGGTGCCTTCAACTTGCGCGTCCAATCAACCTTGTAAGCAATTTCATGCTTAGGGCATTCAAAGCCTAAATTCAATGGATATATAAACAGATATAGAAAAAAGATAGATAAAATATACGATAAGAAAGATGCATTGAGGGTTCAATTTTTTTTTATGAGATTTGTCCATAAATCTTTTTAATGCAAAATATAATTGAATTTTTTGTCAAAAAATATCTTGCCTTAATTCAATTTAAATCAGTTATTTACGGTTTTTAGTTGTGTCTATTAAGCACTTTGGTATTACTTTGTCATTGTCACATTGAATAAAGAAGATGAAGAAGGTGCATAATGGACCTATTCGGGTTTAACTTAACAAATAAATAAAATAGTATACTTTTCTAGCATTTATAGAGACATATCTAAAATCTTTTATTACAAAAAAAGTCATATTTCATATTTAAATATTATTTATCTAAGTTGTGCTCAACTGTCTCGCTCGAAATGTCATAAATGAAGAACTGAACTGAACTTTACTGAACTGATCTTTATCTTAGTGACTAGTATATAGTACCATTCTTACTGGTTAAAAGTGCATTTCGTTGTAATGCTATTCCTCCTAGACCGTTAAACCTACAGCTCTAAAATATTGCAAGAATGTTGTGGATGACACGGTGATCCCAGCGAAGTAGTTTGGTGATAATTGTAATTGTAGTTTTTGAGTTAATGGTCATAATGTGTCCCATATAATTAAGCTGTGGAATGTTTTAAAATTCACGCGCGCAGATTGAGCTTTGACTCACCTAAGCCAGCGTGTGCGGACAAAAACAGAAAATTTCACAAAAATTTGCGCAACCTAACACCCGCCGTGCTTATGCGGGTCCTAGTATATAGAGAAATGAAAATTATTTTATGTGATAATGAATAAATAATATATATGACATAATCAAAATCAAATTAAAATTAAATCAGCTTCACGCTGTATCCCGCACACAGCAGGGTAGACAGAGGGAACTTAGAGTTAAGACACTCCCGTTCCCCACTTTCTGCCGAATTCTGGAGGCATTGCGTGTTGAGTGGCAGAACTCAACGCCGCGCTTAACCTCGACACCAGAGCGAAGAAATGGAAATATAAATTTAAGTAAATATTTCATCTCCTCGAGTGGGAATCGAACCCACAACCAGTCGGTTTTACAGTCACACCTCGTGCCGCTGCGCCACGACCGGCATCTATAATATATAATATAATCAATTTAATAAATAATATATTTAAAAAATCAATATATAATATAATCAATTTAATAAATTTATTCTCTGGGTCCTCAAGCTAATTATACAGGAAGATGACTATTAAAATTATTTATAATATACTTTTAATATTCTTCGAGAAGAACAATATCTTCTGAACGAAAACTATGTGAAGATACCAAAAATAACAGGTTAAGTAACCTAGCTAGAATAAAGTGCTATCTAAAATCAAAAACGTGAGCTTGTATTGTAACAACTCGATTTAGGCAATGTGGTCGTTACCTGTAAATACATTTTAATATTAGAAAATAAGTTTAAAATACTATTATCATTTAATATGAAACAAATGATTGTGCACTTATTTTGTTATATAAAAATATCTATTTATGAGTTGATTCAATGTTGTTTAGTATACAGTGATTTATTGTATATAAAATATTATAAAGAAATTGCCGAATCACTTATACCACTTATAAAGTGCTGTTTCGTAACTTGTGTTTTTGGATTCCGTATATAAATTGTGAACACGATTTTAAAATTAAAGAAGATTTTTTTAAGCTAGGTAGCTTTAGATTTGGTAGAGGAAAGTTAGTTTTAAGACACTCCGCTCACCATTTTCCGCCGAATTCTGCAGGCGTTCAGTGGCGGAACTCAACACCGCTCTTGGCCAAGAAGATAGTTGGTTTCATAATAATAAACAAGGGGTTCCTACTATAGTACCCTTCCATTTAGTTAAATATTGAATCTAATAATTTTTATGTATTTTTTTATTTATTTCTATAATTCATATCAATTTTTATGTATTTTTTTATTTATTTCTATAATTCATATCATTGTTTATTTTTTAATAAAAACTAAACCACATACGATTTCTACTTTAAATTATTATTAAATTCTATAAATTTTACGAAATCGTTAACCAGCAATAACGAGGCCCTCTCTCATTACAAGGTTTCATCATATTTGTTTAATCTCATTGAAAATTTGTATATTCAAGTGTCTACTTCCGTTCGTTTAAACTACTTGTTCATTATGTTATATAACTTTAGTTAAGGTTTTCGTGAATTTGGAATGTGGATAACGTTCCTAGTTGTAACTATCTCAATATATGAGGCTGTCAGTTTCGTAGAGACTTAACCCGGTAAAGCCTCTAAGTAAATTATTCTAGTTCATTTAGTCTTTTTTTTTTAAAGGATTTTAGGATTACCTAAAATTTTATAAATGTATTTTATTATTAACTTTGTTGAATAATTATTACTTAATAAATTTAGTATATTTTACCATAATTTTTGCGTTAAATATAAGTATACTATATTGTTATATACAATCCAGAAATATATTTTTAGGGATATCCAGGACTCAAATTATGTGTGTATGAAATACATTTAGGTCGTTTAGCCTATTTGCTAAATTTAATAACAATTATATTCATTTATTTAGTTACATTTTATCGATCACAAAGTTTATAAAAAAAATGCACAACATTTTAAGTTGCCATATTACTTTGGTGATATATTGATTATTTTAATATTAATCTATCGAGGTCAGTCGTGGCGCAGGGGCAACAACGTGTGACTGTAAAACCGACTGGTTGTGGGTTCAATTCCTACCCGAGATGAAATATTAACTTAAATTTATATTTCTATTTCTTCGCTCTGGTTTCGAGGCAGAAAGTGGGGAACGGAGTGTCTTAACACTACGTTCCCTCTGCCTACCCTGCTATGCGCGGAATGCAGCTTGATCTGATTAATATTAATCTAACTTACTTAATGTATAATTTTCATTTGGTAGCTGTGGTAATTATTATAAAAAAAAAATAAGGTTTGGTAGCTGTGGTAATTATTATAAAAAAAAAATAAGGAGAAAAAAAATCTAAACAAAAAGAAGCAAACGACTTTGTATAAAAAGAAGTAATCAAGTTTTTGTTACATATTACATTCGAACATTTTATTAATAATCTCAAAATATTTCTTTTAAAATTATTAATAATTTATTAAACTAATTGAAATATAAGAAAATTCTTTTTAAAACCATTTTCCTACAGCCGTACATTATGATCGAGTCGGTGCCGTGAATAGGTTTATGTCACCGGGTTGCGTAAACCGTTCGCACTTCCCCCATGGTCTTGCGCAACCGCTGTGGGACGTTTCTGGAACCTCGCCGGTTGAGACAATCGCATTATGACGAATACGAGTAAGTAGTATAATTTGTGTAATTAATATTATGTATATTTCCTCGTCAAGTTTAATTAACTAGTTTATGAGTTAATGGTGTTTTATGTTGTTGTGTGATACAGCTGAAAAAATCTTATAGTAGTATTATTAAAAATTAATGGAAAATAGAAGAAATTATCTGAAATTATGTTGTATAGAAAAAGAAAAGCGTTAACTTAACTTATTGGTAAAGTTTATCCAAATTATTGAATAAAAATTATTCAATAATTTAAAAATATATACGATAAATTTTAAATATTCACTTTTAGTTTTGTTTGATCTAGTAAGTTTATCTTCAAGTATTTTCATAACGTTTCATATTTATTGTAGAATGCGAAATGTGTTATCATATAATGTATTGGTTATAGAAGAAAAACGAATGTGAAATAATAAGATACCTTATTTCTGCTATTTTCAGCTTTTGCTTATAGCTACACTATGTTTATTTATGTTGACCTTTTATATATCCAGTCAAGTTCAATCGTGACATAATCTCAAAACAAGAGTTCTTATATTAGCATATATATTAATACTGTTTCACGTATATATAAGAAATATATTTTATTGTTTATAAAAATGGCATTTATGTTGCTCCGCAATACCTTCTATCTTTCAGTGAAAATCCTTCAAAAATCACAACATACGAAAATGACAGACGAAAATTTTTAAATGATTTGATTGTTTTTAGTATGGAGTACATAATTTAAATTTTCCTTATATGTAGAGATAACAATAAATTTGAGGCCAGTCGCAGCGCAGCGGCACGAAGTGTGACAGTAAAACCGACTGGTTGTGGGTTCGATCCCCACTCGAGGAGATGAAATATTTACTTAATTTTATATTTCCATTTTCTTCGCTCTGGTGTCGAGGCTAAGTACAGTGTTGAGTTCTGCCACTCAACACGCAATGCCTCCAGAACTCGGCAGAAAGTGGGGAACGGAGTGTCTTAACACTAAGTTCCCTCTGCCTACCCTGCTGTGTGCTGGTTTATTTAGATTTTTAAATTATTTGTGTTTTAATATCGTGTAAATAATTATTTTTTATATTCATTCATACATTACAACATATAGAACGGTTGAGTAATTGAGTAAATTAGCACTATAAGCCTCTACATACGCATACGTGCTAGCATTAAGTAACAATATGCAACATATTCAGTAGTATTACGACGATACAGAGACCAGTAGTAGGTATGATCGGTTCGTTGTTGCAACTGTAGTATCTTTCTAAATTTACATTTGCATAATCGACAATGTCAGAATTACGTTTTTTGCCAAAAGCCCGGCGTTAAGTTCCGCCACTTAACACGCAATGCCTTAATGCAAAAAAATTCGGCGGAAAGTGGAGAACGTAGTGTCTTATCACTATGTTCCTTCTGCCTACCCTGCTGTGCAGGGCGAAACTAGTGTTAAGACACTCCGTCCCCCACTTTCCGCCGTATTTCTGTGGCATTACGTACTGTGCCGCGAAGGCTTCTAATATATATAATAAATTATTAAGATTTTACGTAATTAAGTTCTAGAATGAGAATGAAATAAAACTGAAGGTTATCCATAATTTTTTTTAGCTATATTATTTTTTTAACTGAGATAAACTATAATAACGTTTGTAAAGTGCTTGGAAGTAATTCGGCATTATGGTGATCTTTACTTTGCTTGCTTTTAATTATTTATTTTTTTCTCATATTATTATTTTACAGTATTTGTCGTTTATCTCCAATATTTGAAAAATATTTGTCTTTTTGTTCACCTCAATAATCGTCAATATATTTAGAGTAATTGCCTTTTTGTTTTTTTTCTTTAGTGAAATTTCAAGCTCATTCACGATCTGACAGTTTCAGATCGATCATAATCGACAGCAGCACACACAAAAAAATGCATTGAATAGAGTAGGTATGTATGTTAAGTCAAATTGCACCAGCGTTGAAATTAGAACGACCTTGGCTTCCATTTTTATAATGCCATCAATTTCATTCTAATGTTTGCAATTATCGTAATGGTACGTAATAGGTCATTGATCAACACGCAATAGGTAATGGTGAGGACCATTGTTAAGTAATACGATGAGAGTTAAGTATTTTAGGTATGTAATTTTAAATTTTACTTTGCCTAAAATTTAGCAAGGTTGGCAGAAGGAAAATAGTGTTAGGACACTCCGTTTCCATTAGGATACTTCCGGTCTCCACTTTCCGCCGAAATCAGGAGGCCTTGCGTTGCGATAGAATGACGGAACTAAAGTGGAAATCGAATCCACAACCTGTTGCGACTGCGCCACGACTGGCCTCATCACTTCAAATAGTCTACTATCCAATATAAATAACAGAGTATCCATTATTTTAAATTGCATTTTATATTTAACATTTTGGACTAACGATACTCACAGCCATGATGATCTTTCAACACTTCTTACACAATCACTTGCAACGAACTCTAAAATTGTTAATGTTTCATAGATCATAGATCCTTTCTAATTAGAATTCCTTTCTTAGGCACTCACTAATGACACTGATAGTACATCACTAGGCTCGGAAAGTAAATTGCTTCAGTAGATCGTCTATTGTCTTGTAGTTCTCACGATTTTTCTTTATCCCCCTTTGACCTTACCTTACCAGCTAATACAATATTGGTATCATTTATTTTTGTTATTTTATTTTTAACTTAACCATTTTAATTAAAATTATTTTGAATTAAAATGGTTAATTTAAATTTATTATTCTTTTAAAGTTAAATCTAATTCCGTGACTAATTCCATGACCGGCGAAGCCACTTTGGGTATAAAACTAACTGCAATGTGCTTTATTAAAGGTAAATAGAATTATATAACACCTTGATATCGATTAAAAATAATGATTGGTCTTTAAATTAAATTGTCGATTACTAAGAAATAGCTTTGAAGACGTTTTGCTCGTAACAAATTAGTTTAGTATTATTCAACTTTCCCGAACGTTTGAGAATTTCGTTATATTTTTTAATTGAATTGCTTGCATTAAAAAATACTCGGGCTTATAATAACAATATTTATTTAAAAACTGGAAGATATATATTCAACTAATTGCTAGCGTAATTTATCCTGAATTTATGTAACAATCTAGCCCTATTACTTATAATTCACGTTAGGTAAGGCAAGGTCCATTATATCACTATTTATTTAGTTATTAATAAATAAATTATATTTAAGAATTAAAAAAAAAACGTTCGTGCCACATGAAATTCGAAAAAAATAATCTAAACGTCCCTAAAAATATAACAATTTCAAATACTAACGATCAATAATATGTTTTTTTCGTATATAATTCGGACAAATCGACTCGCGGCGAGTGCGCGTCGCGACCGAGCGTTGACTGGCTGCGCGCGCGCCGATGCTGTAACAGGGTTACAGGCGGCGGTGTAATGTGTTACGCGGTGCCTTATGTCGATGCTGGCTCGCGGGGTTGGACCTGATGTGTGTCACGAACCGTATTTTGTAATAGCCTGTACTTTATACGTTTGTAATGTGTGTGCGTGTTTGTATGGAACGCGGTTATGTCATAAAATGTCATGGTTAAGTTTTTTTTTGTTTTTATCACGCTTCACGCTGTATCCCGTGTGTAGCGGGGTAGGAGTCTAGTTAACACGTTTGGATACTATATTACTCACTTTTAGCTGAATTATGGAGGCATGCGTGTTAAGTAGCGGAACTCTACGCCGCGCTATGCCTCGAAACCAGAGCGAAGAAATGAAAATATTAAATATTTCATTTTCTCAAATTGGAATCGAATCCTCAACCTATCGAGCTTTCAGTCACATGCTTAAGACTTGTGTACGCCACTACTGGCTCCCTATTAATATTTCTTCTTAGTGACCTTGGACAATGATTTTGAGGGCTATTCTTTGTTTTATATTTATAATAGATTTTGAAAGATTTTCTGGAAACCTTGTAACCTTAGACATATAAATTCGGTAAGTATAAATAATAATAAATAAAAATTATTTATTCGTTAAAACAGATTTAATATAAAAAAAATGTTGTAAAGATGATATTAATTCACAACAACAATTAAAATTAATAATTACATAATACAATAAAAATCTCTTCATTTCTATTAACAAATCTTTTCCTAAATGATACCTAGATAGAATATAAGAAAAATACGGAATTTATATAAAAGTGAAAATACAGATAATTTAATTTTGACGGAAATAGACTATAGCAATTAAAGATGAGGAAAGAAAAACAACAAAAACCCAACAATTGAATAACCAAGTCTATGATGACATAACTAGCAAATTATTAAATTATATGCTAATCATAGAATATATTTTAGAAGTAAAATATTTTTCTGTTGTATTTTTTGGAGAATAATAGTTAATAATATTTACCTGTGAATAAAATAACAAAAGATTTAATAATCGTTACATTTTATAAAAAGTTAACACAAATTTATCTTAAAAAAACTTATTTTAAAACGTGAATATAAATGCAGAATGTCAGATAATGGTATAATAATCTCCATTGTATTATTTTTTATATTATATTTTTAAAAAATAAATAAAATTTTAAAATATAGATGTTCCTATATATATATTATTATAATTAAATTAAGAAAAAAAATTGAGGCTAATTGTGGCGCAGGGGCACAAAGTGTGATTAAAAAAGTAAAATCGACTGGTTGTGGGTTTGATCCCCACTCGAGGCAGTGAAATATTTATTTACATTTATATTTTCATTTCTTCGTTCTGGTGTCCAGGCAAAGCGCGGCGCTAAGTTCCACCACTCAACACGCAGTGCCTCCAGAATTCAACGGAAAGTGGGGAGCGGAGTGTCTTAACATTAGGTCTATACTGCTCATTGCGGGATACAGTGTGAAACTGAAAAAAAATATAGCATTTCTTTGGCGCTGTATAACGCATATTCCATGATAGGAAGATAGAACTTGTTATGTGGCATTTATAAATTGAATAAAAAGTTTATATTATATTATAGTGTATCAAACGTTTTTCGAAATTAAGTGTAATATTTACATCATTTTTGTGGCATTGGATTATACGAATAAGTAACGCAGCGTTTTATGATATAACCACGCAAATTTGTTATAACAAGCAATTTGCCAAAATCAGTAATAAGGTCAGACATATCGCCGGCGATAGTGTAAGCCTGCTAACAGCCAATTAAGCAAATAGTCAGGAGAACCAAAAAAAGTGATTAAAAACTGTGAGTATGTATACATAGAAGGTTTTTACAATTTCGTAAATTGATTAGTATGAGGCCAGTCGTGGCGCAAAGGCACAAAATGTGACTGTAAAACCAACTGGTTGTGGGTTCGATCCCCACTCGAGGATATAAAATATTTACTTAAATATATATTTTCATTTCTTCTCTGTGGTGTCGAGGCAAAGTGAGGCGTTGAGTTATGCCACTCAACACGCAATGCCTCCATAATTCTGCAGACAGTGGGGAATGGTGTGTCTTAACACTAGGTTCCCTCTGCCTACCCTGCTGTGTGCGGGATACAGCGTGAAGCTGACTTAAATTCCATTTTCTTAAATAATTTAAAAATGTACATAACGGCAAAAAGTGGATTATGCAGGTTTACACTCTAAGCCGACGATATAGTATAGTGTAATAGTTTTATAAAATTACCAATAAATACCATAGAAATATACGAATGTGGAAGAACGTGTGGTGGCGTGTCGTAAATACTACACAATACTATCGATTGCTAAATACGTATATTTTAGTTTACTATGACAGCGTTGCTAAATATTTTAATTCGCGTGAACAACCCATGCCCAAACATATTCTATGTTTCGAAATTAACCTGCAAAGTGACATAAACGTTTTTATTACGGAAAAATTGAGGCCAGTCGTGTGGCAGGGGCACAAAGTGTGACTGTAAAATCGACTGGTTCCAGAACTCAGTGGAAAGTGGGGAACGCAGTGGCTTAACACTAGGTTCCCTCTGCCTACCCTGCTGTCTGGAATACAGCGTGAAGCTGATTTTATTTTTAATTGCTCATATAATCTCTATATTTGTGAGTGTATTAAATATATTTTTATAGATATTTTTTTTATAGATTCATAATTTATCCCGCACATAGCATGATAGGCAGAGGGAACCTGGGAACCTAATATTGAGATATTTCGTTCCTATTAAGACACCACCGTTCCCCACTTTTCACGGAATTCTGGAAGCATTGCGTGTTTAGTGGCGGAGCTCAGTGCAGCCTTCTATTTTTTTTAGTATTGCTATTAAATGTAATCACTAAGGAACGAAATATAATAAATACTGTACTTAAGAACCTTAATTTAAATGAACTCAACTCAATGCTCAGATTGAGAAGAGTTCCGTCACTCACCTATTGTTTTAATTGCTGGCGGGATGCAGATAACAGAATATTTTGACACTGGGCTGTCTCCGTCTACCCTGCTATGCGGAAAAGAATGTAGCTGCTTATTTTAAAAATATTTTTTGTCTGTTCTTTAAAACATTGTTTTGTTCGAAAGCGTACTATAATATAATTCTATTAGAAACGCCAGATAATATAGTGTTCCACTACAAAGTCGATGTTATTTACGACAGTAAGGAAACAGACTTGATTTCATCCAGAAAACGAAAGTTCTGTAATGAAGCTTACGTCATGCTGTAACGTTACTACCGCGGCTCGCGAGCTCTCACGGCTTTGTTTACTATAGTAATTATAGTTTAGTCATTATTTTTATAAACACATATTCTTCTTTTACATTAATAAAAGTTAGTGACATGAAATTCTGTTCAAAAAATAAGCTGTGTATACTTGTGTAAAAGTACTTGTTGTGTATAAGAATTTCAATGTAGCCCGATTAGAACGTATGGTTTAGTTGGTTAGAGCGCTTGGAGGGTTTCCAAGAGAAGCAGGTTCTAATCCCCCTACGTTCAAAGTTTTATACGTTTTGTTAATAAGTTTTTTCTTTTCTAAATGTGGAATAACACATTAAAAATATTAAAAAACCTTTAAAAATATTATTTAATAAATAATGCTTTGACTCGTGATGGGTTAGATTCTTTTATTATTGTGATTGTGAGAAACCCAATATATTTTAGAGATTCAGAGGTTACAGAGTTAAGAATTTTATATTATGCCTTCAGAAGATATCGTTTTAATAAGATATTTGCCATCAGAAGTTTATTGAAACTCGACAATATTACATTGTCATAACTCGAAGCTCTTCGAAGAAAAGTCAAGAGCGCGTCCTATCTTCCTCTCCACTGTAACTGCGTGTTAGTTAGAATAAAAGAAAAAAAAGGTTTCAAATCCCGCTACGTTAAAATTTTTATACGTTTTCTTAATAAGTTTATATTTATTTTTAAAGGTGCTCGGGGAATCAGTTACATAACGTATAACGTTTTTTATGAATTCTCCATATAACTCCACATAGACGAAGTGATTATTGTTCAATTTGCACATTCGTAATGTATGTCATATGAAAGAAAAGAATCCAAAAATGAAGAACTGAATTCAAAGAAGGCCACTCGTGACGCAGTGGCACAAACGTGCGAACGTAGTAGGTTTAGGACTCGATTGACACTCGACAAAAATATATAATAATTTCATATCCTCGCTCTGGTAACGAGGTAAAACACGGTATTGGGTTCCGCCACTCAACACCATTGCGTGTTCCAGAATTCAGCGGAAAAAATGGGCCGGAAGTGTCTTAATGGGAAGGGAGAAGGGAAGGCACTAGATTCCCAGGTTCCCTCTACGTACCCTGCTACGTGTTGCCGCTTTTGTCTATAGCTCTATTAGGGAATATTACTAAAGAAAATCTTAGTGTTCTATGGACTTACCATGACGTCCGCCTTCCAGGTAGGAAAGAGTGTCTGGAACTTGTGGCCCAAACGTAGGCTTAAGATTAGAATAGAATAGATAGAATGTGTTGGCAATGATTCTTGTTCGTCTTTTAATTATTGATTATATCAAATTGCTTATTAAAATGTATTCTCATACTTATTAACTCCATCTTTAAAAAAAACCGTTCAAGGGACTTGCCGGCATTGAAATTGTAAAGGATTGTGATTGTTGACTGATAAGTTGAAAAGTGTACGTGTTTGTACTATTTTTGTATGAAATTAACTACAATTATTAATTTTCTTATGAATAACTTAGAAAAAACAAAAAATCCTTTATCTATATTGTAAGTTACGCGGTAAATTTTATACAAAATGTGGTAGAACGATGCTTGTATTTTGGTTTCATTCATTTAGAAACTTGAACAAATCTTGAAGACTATTAATACTTCCACTGGATATCGAGTTAAATCGTCTTGACAGACGGACAACGAGTTCATTCTATAAGGGTTTTATTTTTTCCTTTTGAGGCACAGTACCTACCTACCCTAAAAGCAGAAAACGACAGTCATTTTTAAATTATATTATTGGTCTTTTTTAAATTCATTTTGTTATAAATATTAATTAAAGTTTAAAAATATAACTTTTATTTTTAGGTACTTTTTGTTGTTTGTGTTCAAATATATATATTCTTTAAATATATTATTTTACTTAATTATTTTACTTAACTTAAATTAAAAAGCAATAATTATTACGTTTGCGAGTGAAGGTTCTAGAAATAGGCTAAAGTAAGTGTTACGTACAGCACGTTAACTTAGAAATACGATAGTACCAACCAATAGTGTATTACTTTCACGTTTATGACTAGTCTTTATAGATTCATAAAAATATTATATGATTGCTAAATATGTAATATTTAGTGGCATATAATTTTTTTTAAAAATCTGATTTCTACTCAATCGGTGGCAAGACACTCCGTCCCATTTTTTCTTCAATTTTCGAGATATTGCGTGTTAAAAGCGAAACTCAGCGCCTCGCTTTGTCTTATTACTAGAGCGGAAAAAAAAAATTTCTAAAGAGTGTAAATCGAAGCCGTCACCACCGTGCCGCTGCGCCACGACGCCCTACTATTTTGTTTCATATAATAATTGAAAATTCATGAATGACAGCGCATGTTAGCTCTTAGCTTACGTAAATGTTACCCTGAATCGTAATTGAGTCCTCCATTATAAAATTAAGCCACAAATAATACAATATTTAAGAAAAAAATGCTTCAATCCACATACTTCTGGACATTCGTAACACAAAAAAAACTCTATACAGCGTAAAATATTAAATCATCATATTTTTATTGAAGTCCACCGAACCGTGCGATGCTATGTTTGCATTATATAATTTTGTGTACGTGATCGCGCGTTTGGTGCCCTCGATGTGAAACGTGCCACGCGGTGGATTATGGATGGAATTTTAAATTTGTACCCCTTAAGAGTAGGCTTATGTGCCCTTTTGAGGCCAGTCGTAGCGCAGGGGCACAAAGTGTGACTGTAAATCGACTGGTTCTGGGTTCGATCCCCACTCGAGGAGATCAAATATTTACTTAAACTTATATTTACATTTCTTCGCTCTGGTGTCGAGGCAAAACGCGGCGTTGAGTTCTGCCACTCAACACGCAATGTTCTCCAGAATTCGGCAGAAAGTGGGGAACGAAGTGTCTTAACACTAGGTTCCCTCTGCCTACCCTGCTGTGTGCGGGATACAGCGTGAAGTTGATTCTTTGATTTTCCACCGAACAGTGCGATGCGATGTTTGCATTATATAATTTTGTGTACGTGATCGCGCGTTTTGTGCCCTCGATGTGAAATGTGCCACTCGGTGGATTATGGGTGGAATTTTAAATTTGAATTCCTTAAGAGTAGGTTTATGTGCCTTTTAGTTTTAAAATTATTTCTAATCTAAGTATATTATAGAAAATAAAACATTGAAAAGGTGTGTTCGAACGTTGAGTATATTAAAAAAATGATATATGTTTTAATTTTTTTGTCTTTCTGTTTATCTGTTTGTACATACACATCTTCTAAATTACTAGACGGATGTTTTTCTTTGTTATTGTACCCAATAGGCCTGAGCAGGATTTAAGCTACATTTAATTTTGAAGATTTCCATACCTGATGTAGAACTGTGGAATTATGGCTTAACTATAAGAAATAATTGAATGGGTCCTTAACAGAAATTCTTGAGCGTGACATTTTCCATAAAAAATTGAAGATCTGGAACATCTGATGAACCACTATAACAGTCCAGCTAAACTATAACAAATAATAAAATGCTACCCTACTAAAATTTGTTAAGCATGATATAAGCATGTCCCGTTGCCATATCAAAAAATAAAGATCTGTAATATGTGACGAATGTGAAATAGTCTAAATTATAAGAAATAATAAAATGTCACCTTAGTAACATTTGGTAGCCGATTTTAAATCGACTATTTTTTTTGGCATAATGATTATTAAATTAAATCATTATATTTAAAATTAAAAACTTTTTTCCCCGCTCTTGTAACACAAAGAAAGACTCAAATGTTGGTGGAAAACGGATAATGGAGTGTCTTGATAATCTGCGTGCCTCTTGCTATAAGTTTCAATCACAACGGCTGGTATACGGAAATAGCGTGACAAGGGCCATAAAATCCACGCAAACGGAAGTTACAGGCAGCCCCTAGTATAATAATACCGGCATAGTAGGTATCTTTCACTAATATAAGGCAAAATAATTCTGTTTGTATACAATTCTCTTAATATTATTAGTTTTTTATCAGACGTTTATAAACGCGACAGGGTATATGAGGAATCATTTCCTACTCGAGTAATACTAATGTTTATTGTTTAATGTGTATTGGTTTCCGGTACTACTTTTTGCAAGGTATATATATAAAACTATTTTCTTGATATGTAATCTGAAATGTCAGATTATGGTTTCGCTTCCTTTATAGCTATAAAAAATAAGAAATGCTATTCTTTTATTATTTTTTCCAAGATAGCACCATACGCTTGCTATTATAGCACTTTCTTAGGCTTAACATATCGTTTAATCTGTAACGGACACTTGGTAAGTGTGTGATAAGAGATATCATTAGTACTAAGTGATATGTCACTTCTCTTTTTATGTTTCTTTATTATGTTATCAAAAGACAGATTTTTTGTCAGCTTCATGCTCTATCATCCTCATATATTTCAAAGCTAGAGAGAACCTGGTGTTAAGACAGTCCGTTCACTCACTTCCGCCCGAAGTGGAGATATTATCTGTTGAATGACGAAACTTAACGCCGCATTTTCTCTCGAAGGAAATATAATAAATAGTATTTCATTATTTTTTATTTATTTCATTTACAGTCAGATTTCCCCATCAAAGGTATTAAGTAAAGTAAGTCGTTAAATAAAGGTATTAAGGTTATGATATTTGCAATCGAACACAAAATTCCAATAATAACAGAGATTAAAGTACGCTGTATAAAAAAATATAAACTTAAAGGTTACTTAATATTGATTAACTAAAGTTAGTGATTAATTTTATTAAATATATGGTTGCATTTTCTTTAAAAAAATTAACTAAGAGCCCGTCGCAACCAATGTCTAATATTATATCTTCTTTTAAATATTTATATTTTATTACAAGAACGAGAAATGCGAATAATTGACTAACTAAAATTAATCTTAGATTCTTATGTCCAAGGTTCGCTTTAGTTTTCTCCATCTTAAAGAACATACATAAATTGCGAGAAGATCTCTATATCTTAGCTTTACACTGTATTCAGTATATAGCAGGGTAAGCAGAGGGAACTTAGTGTTGAGACACTCCTTTCCCTCCCCACTTTACGTCGAATATTTGAGGCATTGGTATTGCGTGTTGAGTGCCGGACTCACAATCGAACCAGAGCGACGAAATGAAAATATTAATAAATAATAATTCATACTTATTTAGAAAACGTATAAAAATTTGAACGTAGCGGGACTCGAACCCGCGCCTCCTGGAAAATGACCAAGCTCTCTGACCACTAAGCCATACCTTCAACGTTTGAACGTTACGTATGGCTTAGTGGTCAGAGATTTTATACGTTTCCTAAATAAGTATTTTTCTTTCCTAAGAGTGGATTAACACTTTAAAAATGTTTAAAAAAATAATAATTTATTAACTTAAGTGACAATCGAACCCGTATCGTATCCCGCACACAGCAGGGTAGGCAGAGGGAACCTAATGTAAGACACTCTGTTCCCCACTTTCTGCCGAATTCTGGAGGCATTGCGTGTTGAGTGGCAGAACTCAACGCCGCTCTTTGCCTCGACACCAGAGCGAAGAAATGGCAATATAAATTTAAGTAAATATTTCATCTCCTCGAGTGGGGATCGAACCCACAACCAGTCGGTTTTACATTCACGTCAGGTGATGTCGTTGAACTTGAGTATATATATAATAATAATACGTAATAACTTCCTCAAATGTCGCATTATTATTACAGCTTCATAAACACCACTCGATCTTAATAGGTTGTTATTGTGCAATAGGAAATGCATAGTTCGTTGCATCTCAACCGGTCCGTTGCATATTATTGATGGTTTTAAATTCATTTTTACAATATATGTAAATGAATTCATTGTTTCATTACTAGAAAGGTTTCTATTATAGAATGTTTCTTTTTCTATTTGTATGTATGTATGTTGTTGATATTAGATATTTGTGTTTGTAAGTAAGGTTTTTTTGCCTATTTTTTCAAAGGTCAGACTTAGGTTTGGTGCCTTATATTTTTTTATAAATAAATAAATCAGCTTCACGCTGTATCCCGCACAAAGCAGGGTAGGCAGAGGGAACCTTGTGTTAAGACACTCCGTTCCCCACTTTACACACACACAGAACTCAACGCCACGCTTTGTCTCGACACCAGAGCGAAGAAATGGAAATATAATATAATTATATATTGTTTTATTATAAATAACAAATGAAATTAATAAATGTATGTTGTAATCCGGTGACATAACCACAAATGACTACTACTCATAATCTCTAATTATATCGATTGTTCTTAAAGAGTGTCTTGGGAGATTTATTAATTATTTTAGATACTTTTCATTTTGTCTATTTATTTCGTTTTGGTAGTGACAATTTTTTTCATTAAACTCAAGGAGAGTAAATATCTCGGCACTATTTTTTTATTTTTTGAGACTGTTGAGAATTCAACCATCTACCGATTCTATTGACATCGTAAAAGAACTCGCATTTTTTTAAATTTTAACAAAAATATATATTTTTGTGATTTCTTCTCTTATTTTGTCGCAGAACATAATATATATTGTAAATTATTTTAAATTTTTCATTGTATTGCGGGTAATTTATCAACTTAATGTCACTAAGCGTCTTTTACCATTCATTAAAATCGATTCATGATTATTGACGAAATAATGGCTTAGCTACATACAGAAAAGATACACTTTGAAATATCTTAGAATTATTAGACTAGTAGTAAATATTTGTGAGGCCGGTCGTGGCGCAGAGGCATAAATTGCAGCTGTAAACGCGACTGGTTGTGGGTTTGATGCCCACTCGAGGAAATGAAACATTTATTTAAATTTATATTTCCATTTCTTCGCTCTGGTGTCGAGGCAAAGTGCGGTGTTGAGTTCCACCAATCGGCTCGCCATGCCTCCAGAATTCGGCGGAACACTTTCCGCCGAATTCTGGAGAGAACGGAGTGTCTTTACACTAGGTTCCCTCTGTCTACCCTGTTGTGTGCGGGATACAGCGTGAAGCTGATTTTTTTTATTGTTTAGTAAATATTTCAATTGAAAATTTAATTTAGTATATAAATACTATTTTAGGGTTAACAACGACGAATTTGATTTGAAAAAATGAGAATTTGAACTTGAATTGCAAAACCAAAATAAAAATGTTTTTTTTTTTTAAATAAAAAGAAACTAATTTGCACGTTTACATTAAAAAATATATAGACATCTATCGGTAAAAGTAAGTACTATTAATCGCATACTTACTTAATGGTTCAGCTACTCCTATATAGATGGCATTGTGAGCTCAGGTCGTACGGGAAATAGCTCATGCTTATATAAAAAGAACTAATAAATAAAATATATATATGTTTTTTTTAATATATTTGAATATTTTCAATTTGATTTTATATATTATTATTTTACATAACATATTATATTTTGAAATATGCATCTCTGTATTTTACGAAATTACTAAGATTTACTATTTAAATTACTTATTTTTAATACAAATTTAATAAAGGAGAAAAACAAAACATTTTATTAAACTTAAATTTCTTTATTAACAAGTTTGAATATAATATAATTATGTACATACTTAATTATAATTGTTTTAAACATAAACAACTAAAAGTACTTTGTGACATAAATAGTTCTTTAGCGTACAATGACTACAAACACTCAGCAAGCAATACTAAACACTGTCATAACACTAGCCAATCTTCTTTGATCATATCGGAGGCTTTCTCGGCTATCATTATCACTGGCGCGTTGGGGTTCCCACTGATTATTGTGGGCATGATACTGGCGTCCACCACTCTTAAATTTGCTACTCCGTGAACCCGTAATCTTGAGTCTACAACAGCATTCTGGTCGTGATTAGGACCCATCTTGCAAGTTCCCGTTGGATGGTAAATGGTAAACGTGAAATGCTTCAGACTACACTCCCAGTATTCGTCACTAAACAGAGCGTGTTGTTGACAGCCCGGCAATGGAATGTTGTGTGGCCGAGAACCATATCTTTGGAACGCTGTTGTATTTGATAACGCGAAAGCGATTCGTATACCTTCTGTTAATACTTTTATATCTTCCTTGTAAGCAAAGTAATTAGGTTCTATCGATGGAGGTTGGAAAGGGTTGCGGCTCTTAAGTTTAACCCAACCAGAACTTTTGGGACGTAAAAGTAGAGGCAATATAGTCCAAGTCTCAGCTTCTTCGATAGGCTTATAAACAGTATTGTATACTCTGTCGCGTAAATTCAATATTTTCCGTATTTGTTCACCGCCATCCGAGTTGACGGAACTGGGTGCGAAATGAAACTGAACATCCGGCCAGTTGCCTGATGATGGAGCGTATTTGGTGTTGACAAATGCCAGACCTTCCACACCTTGCGTTGTCATAGGGCCTTTCTCGTATAAAATATAATTCATAGCAACAGATAGTGATTGAAAACGATCTTTTTTAAATGTAATCGGTTTGTTAACTACAAATGTTAGGCCACCTAATCCTACGTGGTCCTGTAAATTATGTCCAACTTTTAGGTTTGCCACCAGTGGTATGCCATGCTCGCGTAAATGTTCTGCTGGACCGATACCGCTCAGCATCATAATTTGAGGAGTAGCTAAAGCACCAGCGGACATTATAATTTCTCTTTTTATACGCACTTTATGTTTTTCACCGTTTCGATAGAATTCTACACCGTATGCTTGTTTTTTGACTGGATTTATTAATATTCTAGTTACTTGCGATTGTAACGCTATATGTAAATTATCTCTGTTGCGTATTGGTCTAAGAAACGCTTTTGCGGTACTACATCTGCTTCCTCGACGCATAGTAGCTTGTGTTAACATAAAACCAGTTTGTTTTGCACCGTTTATATCGCGAAATTCGTAACCTAGTTCCATGCCACCTTTCAAAAAGGTTACTGATAACGGTGTTCGCCACGGAGCTTCTTGTACGGTCAAATAACCACCTGTTGAATGATAAGGTGTGTTTGCTAAATAGGGATTTCGATTATCTTCAGATTTTAAAAAGTAGGGTAATATTTGATCATACGACCAGCCAGGGTTGCCCAGTGCCTCCCACAGATCATAGTCGTTCCGATTGCCTCTGACATATACCATAGCATTGAGGACGCTGCAACCGCCGAGTACTTTGCCTCTGGGCCAGTTGCAGCGATCACCATTCATAGCAAGGCAGTAGGAACGATTTTTGGAAGGCGTTGTTTGAAATTTCCAATCCATTTCGGACAGTTGGGTGTATCCAGCTAAGGCTGGGATGTCGGAGATCTCGTTTTCATCTTGTCCGGCTTCGAGAAGCAATACTGTCCAGTTGCCTATCTCGGACAGTCGCGAAGCGACGACTGCGCCTGCAGAGCCACCGCCAACTATCACAAAGTCGTAAATCGGCAATATCTGAAAATGAAATAAAGGTTTTTATAAATATAAATGTCTATATCATACGGAAAATAAATTAAAAAAAATTAAATGACAACTTTTTAAAATAACATTTTTATCTTTTAGGACTTGTTGTAGATTACATCACGCGAGTCCAGTGGCGTAGCGGACGTAACTCGTGCCCGGTGCAAAATACCTTTTCAGCGCCCCCCAGACGAACATCATATAATTGTATATATAAAATATACTCCCAATTTAATATATTTAAATAGTTTTGCAGACTTTTTGGCGCCCCTTTGTGTGTAGCGCCCGGGGCATGATGACCCCCCTTGCCCCCCCCTCACTACGCCACTGCGCGAGTCACAAAGTAATCTTTGTGATATATCACTCAGTATCGACTCGCTTATTTTAAAGCTCACTTTGTGATGGATGGAATATTTCAAGGTCGTTCTTTATATAACAATACTGGAAAATAGACAATATTTTAAAAGTAAATATTTCCCAGTGCTAAACTCATAACGTTAATAAGCATAATACAAACAATTTCAGAATAATAACTTCAAAACTATGAAAAAGCATTACTATAATTAAGAATTAATTAGGTTGGCATTTCCTTATCGTCGTCGTTTATTATAAATTATAATTTTGAATCCATACTTTGCACATTTATTAAATACTCAATGCTAGTGAATAGGTTCTCAAAATACTGTTTACTGCCTGTAGTTCAAATTTTGAGCTACTTACGTTGTTGATATCTGTGACATACGACTCCGGGTCGTATTGCTGGTATCTGAAGTACGTGATTCCGAGAGCCAGGAGTGGTATCAGCCCCAGCACGGTGATAGGAGAAGGTGCTAAGCTTGCCAACGCGCCTGCCGCCTCCATCGTTATCTTCCAAATACATTTACGTCTACGCTAATATGTACAACTTATCCTACTAATCACAACTAAATCCAATTTTCTAACTTTTTCCTTTGTTCCTCAGCCGATATTATTTTTGGCGTATAATTTCGTATACCGGCTTTCTTCGGTGTAGGTCCTGCTTTTAATTTTGCTTTTTCAGTTTCACTTAGGTAACCTTTCAATTTAGCACTTTTTATATCGTCCTTATCGTCTAATATCTGTTTGTAGCGTTTATCTTTGGGAATTTTTATCGGTTTATATATTTCTTTGTTTATATCCTTGTAGTGATTGTTCTTATATAAGGATGTGCAATAGTAATCACTATTGGACGATCTGTCAGATCGACTCTCGCAGGCGCTTGAACCGCTTCGATACCCGCTACTTTCGTTTGAAGAATTATCGCTTTTGAAACTCTCTGCACTTCTTCTGGCTCTGTGACGCCTATAATCTTTCCTATCGTAGTCGCTCGTTCGATAATCAACAGATGATACTCTATATTGTATAGAGTCTTCGTATTTGTCCTGATATTTCTTCACTGACGCGACGCTGTTGTGAGCGATGTACGATTGCTCTTGACCCATGGTGCAAAACTCGGTCGTAATCTCTCTAGTCGATTTTGATTTCTGAAAATGAAATATAATTGCTTAGTTGGAATCTTTTTAGATACTCTTATAGTTAATTTTTGCTAGTCTTAATTTATTATATTTTTGTTTATTATTAGGCTCGCTTAAAATTTTAATATGTGTATTAATGAGACGCGAGACTTCAATTCAATTTAATACAATTTAGGAAAAGTAAAAAAAAATTAAGACGTCGAAAAGTTATATTAAGTTAAATGTAAATTAAGAATAGCAAATGTTTTTAGTTTTAGTTTTACTGATTTTACTTTTGAAAATTTAATAGAATTTGCCTTAAAATTATAATCGCACTTGTGACACAATAAGGATCTGTATCCGTACAATAATTAGAACACTAAACCTGAATTGTACAGACTGGAGCGAAGTAAAAGTAATCACAAAATGAAAAACTCTTTATTGGTGGTAATGTAAACCTATCTTACTAAGTAATAATAATATATTTATTCATCTAATTAAATTTAACCCAAGAGGTGTGCGTTGGTAGCCGTATATATATAAACTGTATCACAGCCTCCAGCGTCTTTGCCCTTTTACAATTTTAATGGCATTTTAGACATTTAATTATCAGTTAAATATTATAAACATAAAGAGAGTAGTAAGAATAATAAGATATAGAAACTAGAGAAAGACTTCTAAAGTGATCAAGTACAAGTCTCTTTTAGTAGTTATTTCTATTAATATTATTATATTTAATTTAAAATTAGGCCAAAAACAGCGTCAGTTCTTCAACTAGCAAGTCTGCGATAGTTGACTCACTAGCGAGCGGAATGGAATCACAAAGATTCATTTCCCGAGTTCATCACTCGCTGTTCAGTCGAGTCAGTTAAGACCCTTCTGATGGCAACTGTTGCCACGTACTCCCCAAGATTATATACGTTCGAACTGAACGTAACGATAGCGCGTTCTATTTTAGTACAGAGCCATCTGTTATCAGTTATCTTAAACGTTAAAAATATACTATCTATTAATAATATATGCTTGACTATGTTTTTTTTTAATTGGCCTGGCAAGGCTCTACGTTTTTCAGATAAAATCTCAAAAATAGAGTCTTAAATTGGATCTATTAATAATAATTATGGTTAAATATATTTTTATGTATATATAATTTAAGATTTTTAATATGTAATAATTGGTAACATTTCATAATAAAAATAAAATTCGCATTTACAATATTAAAAACAGTAAAATATAGCTTACATTAGGGTTCATTGTACACCGCCATCTATGGAAAAATTAAGATACTTTCTGACAGCAATCTTATTTCTATTTACGTTTACCACTACTACTGTATGTGTATTTGATACATTTTGTTGTAAATATTTTGTATGTCAGGTCATTAAACCATCTTTATTTATTATCAAAATCTATTTTAATATTTTTTTAAATAAACATAAAATATGACCTTTTAATTCTTAGACCAAAATACTGAAGAAGTAGAAATATTGTCAAGAAATAGCAATACTATTGAATAGTGCATATAATTAGATAAATAACTGCTTTCAATTCATAGTTTTATAAAGTAAAGTTTTAGAAGCCCTGCTCTTTATATACCTACATATTTTGGATTGGCTTCTCTTTGAAATGTATATAAAATATTTATAATATAAAGAAATGTACACAATTTTGTTTTCGTATATTTTTTTCCACGCTATATCCCGAACACAGCAGGGTTCGCAGAGGGAACCTAATGTTAAGACACTCCGTTCCCTATTTTTTGTTTATAGATATATTTTTTTACATCTATTCAGATATATTACAAAAAAAAAAACGTTCACAATTTGAAATTTAGAATCAGTAATCGAGTAACAAAATTTAACCCTAACCTTCTAATCGCTTTAGAAGTTAAAGTTACCAACGGAACTTTCACTGTTAAGTTGTTCGACTAAAGTGTTGTTGTATATTTATTGTTTTCTCTATTCTCAACCATTAAACAAAGTCATCATTTGTTTGGAGCATTCTTTTAAACGAGTATATTTGAAATACAATTAAAATGTTTCTTTTGTTGTCTTTGAATTTTGATATGATTTATCATGCTTTTTAAATTTCTTATTTAATTTCAATAAAAAATATCGCGGAAGATCAGTCTATTCTTTATCTTTACACTCTACCATTTATCATATTGTTTGTAAAGTGGCGGAACTCAATCCCGCACTGACCGATGATGTAGCACCGTAATCATTTCGATTTGATCCTACCCTACAATATCTTGCACTTGTAGTTTCTTATTAGGATAATAAAAGTATTAAGCACGGGCGCGGCGTTTAGTTACGCCACTCAATACACAATACTTGCAGAATTCATCGGAGGGTGGAGAAGGGAAGTGTAATGGAATTGATGTTACTTAACACTTCCCTTTCCTTTCTATATCGTGGGTGCATTCAAATAATTTTCAATACAAAGAAATACATCACTTTGACTATGTATGAAGAAATAATAATAGATTATGTATTAGATATAAGATATTTCTTATAAGAAATTTGTACTAATCAAGTCCTTTGCGGAATGTGGTGGACCGGAAATATCTTATCGGGAACTAAGTGTTTAAATACTAGGTTCCAAGGTTCCTTCGGCCTAACCTACTACGTGAACATAAAAAAAGATCCTTAGTCTATGCTAAGTTTGCAAGCAATTGGTGTCAAAAGACAATGCACAGATATTCTCACGTTGAAGAACTCTACACCATTCTTTTTATATTAATAAATATAAAAAGAATGGTGTAAAAGAATTTAAGATGAAAAAATCATTAACAATAGAAGGCGGTTGTGGCGCAGTGGCACGTGACTGTAAACGCGATGGTTGCGGGTTCGACTCCCACTCGGTCAATAAATTATTATTAATTTATGTTTTCATTTCTTCGCACTTCTTATTTAACACACATACATTTATCCACAAATCTATTTGTTTTTTTTTTCAATTTCCCTGTGCATCCCGCATGTAGCAGAGTAAACAAAAGGAATCTACTGTTATACTTATACGACTTTTTTCGCCGTTTTCCGCCCAATTCTGGAGGTATTGCGTGTTGAGTAGCTGAACTCAATGTCGCGCTGTGTCTCGACACCAAAACGAAGAAATGAAATGTCAAATATGTCATTTTTCGAGTCAGAATCGAATCCACAACCTGTCACGTTGACAGTCTCACGCTTGTGCCCTGTGCCGCGCCTGATCTCAAATTAGGATATAGGTATAATAGAGAATTGCTAATGGAAGTAGTTTCAAAATATTCTATCGGGGGTTCAAGCTTGCCCGCAGTGACCCCTGCCAGCCCTTACGAAGGCTGCAATGTTCCATCCGCCACGTGCACCTAAAGAAAGTGCACTGATAGGGCGCCCCCCCAAGGCGACGCGCACCAATGCGTCCCCGCTGGTGTGTCAAATGGCGACGAATGCGGCGTTGGGGACCGCCACCCAACACGCCATGTCCGGAACGGCGGGTGATGGAGGACGGAGCTACAAAAATCGGAGGAGGAGGAGGAAGTGGAGACCTCGATTGACCTTCGAAAACACAGTATCAAAGATACTGGCGGAAGGTCACGTAAAAAGCATGAGGACCCCCCGGGGGCATGTATCAAGAGGTTGATAACAGTGGATAAGGTGTAAGAGGTATGTAGAGACCGTAGCGCTTGGCTCCATTCTCTTTGACTACTCCGCTAGGACTAAAGCCTGAAGTTAAGTTTTAAGTTAAACCAAATTCTATGTAATTTGAACTAAAGCACCAAAAACACGTATAATTTAGAACAATAGTGAAGCGCACAAGCTTACAAGTCTAATAGACCGCGAAGTTTCACATTTCTATTGAAAAAAAAAGTATTTTTTATTTTACCAGAACACCTGTGTGAATCGAATTTTACTGTTTAAATATATTATCAAAAGAATAAAGGATAAGTAAATATTATTTTTATGAAATATGAAAATTGCAAACTTCAATGTTGGACATTCAAAACAAACAATTTTAATGCTCCAACTCTTCACGTTTCCGAAAGTGTTTTGTTAACGCAAATAATATAATATATTATACAAATAAAGGACTCCAGTAAGAGTTCGTCAAAATTTTGCAAAAAAACAGGATTAATATTGTGTTTTTTTTTTATTTGGATAACAATAACTTCCCTTTGGTTCCGCTGTTTAACGAAAAATCTTTTTATCTAGGCGTTACGTGGAGAACGGAGTAATTTCTCATTATGTACTCTTTATAAGAGGCTGATCGTGGCGTAGGGGCAGAAGCGTGTGACTGTAAACGTGGCAGGAGGTGTGTGGGTTCGATCCCCACTTATTTTATTTCCTTACTCTGGTAACAAAAAAAAGCGCGGAGTTGAGTTCTGCTACTCAACACGCAATGCCTCTAGAAAAGACTCTTCGGCGAAAAGTGGTGAGAGGAATTGATTAAATAGGAAGTGTTTCTTAATTCTATTATTCTGAATGCGGAATACAGCGTGAAGCAATAAAAAAGAAAATTATACAAAAATTGTTGTATATTTCGTTATACCGTTACAAATTTTATAGTATCCTGTTTAACTAATGCCTTAAAAAGTTTTAATAACCGAATTAGCCGCGCCAGATTCGAACGTGCGACCGGAATTTTTAAGGACATAACTGTATTTAATGATAACATTTTTAGTTTATAAAATGACGCACGAACGATACCCCGGTCTTCATCCTGCAGTACCGTTATACGTGGTGTTCTGCACTAGTGGTTTCTTCTACTTCGCTTTGCTTTTACATACCTATCGCTATGCTAACAAATGTTCGAAATGCGCGAAGCCAGACTGGTATATTATTTACGGTATTTCATTCAAGTGGTAGGAGGCGACTATTATGTATTTATTCAAATTAATTTTCATTTCTTGGATAGATGAATAGAAATAAATTGGTTTTTTTTTCATGTTTCAATAAAAATAATCAAATTAAAATCAAATCAGCTTCACGCTGTATCTCGCACACAGCAGGGTAGGCAGAGGGAACCTAGTGTTAAGACACTCTGTTCCCTACTTTCCGCTAAGTTCTGGAGGCATTGCGTGTTGAGTGGCGGAACTCAACGCCGCGCTTTGCCTCGACACCAGAGCGAAGAAATGAAAATATAAATGTAAATAAATATTTATTTTCCTCGAGTGGGGATCGAACCCACAACCTGTAGATCTTACAGTCAGACTTTGTGCCCCTGCGCCACGACTGGCCAATATAAAAATAATAACTGTCCCAAAAGAGTTTTTTCTATTATCGAGACATTGCTCGTTGAATGACGGAACCCAACGCCGCTTATTCTTGCAAAAATATCTCAGATTTACGTTTTTATATGCGACGCCTTGTACTGTTGTTTCTACTTCGATGATACATAATGATTGATCAGCAAAATGGTCAGTAACATTCATATGATATTGTTTGGTGATAAAACTTATTCTAGAAAAGCATAAACTTTTTTGTGCAGTGGTACGAAGTGGTACGAAGTGTGACCTGTAAACGCGACAGGTTGAGGAATCGATTCCCATTATATTACCCAATATTTTACATTGAATATTTGATTTTTTTTTCGTTCTGGTGTTCAGGCAAATTGCGGCATTGAGTTCCGCCACTCAACTCGCAATAGCTCTAGAATTTGACCGAAAATGGGAAACGGAGTGTTTTAACACTAGGTTCCCCTACTGTGTGCCGTACCGTAAAAATATCTACCGTATTCAAATATGGACTTCAAGAGACCAGTTTATTGCAAAATTTGTCACTTTTAAAATGTAACATTCGATCATCTTACATTTTTTTTCGGCGTCGGTTCGACCTCGTTTCTTGCAAATTTCACAAAATAACCAATATTATAAGTTGAAATTAAATTGAAAGTTCTTATATTTTAAATAACTTTAACTTCACAGATTAAATAATGAAAAACAAAATGGAGTATTATATAAACATAATTTGTAATATGTTTACCAATATTTTTTTTAAAAATACTTTATTTATAAAATTGGGCCGGAGAGGCCGGTCGTGGCGCAGCGGCACGAGGTGTGACTGCAAAACGGACTGGTTGTGGGTTCGATCCCCACTCGAGGAGATGAAATATTTACTTAAATTTATATTTCCATTTCTTCGCTTTGGTGTCGAGGTTAAGCGCGGCGTTGAGTTCTGCCACTCAACACGCAATGCCTCCAGAATTCGGCAGAAAGTGGGGAACGGAGTGTCTTAACACTAGGTTCCCTCTGCCTACAGCGTGAAGCTAATTTTTTTTTTTATTTAAAATTGGGTAAATAAAAGTAATGTGTTTTGTTCGAGTATAACATAGTGTATGGTATTGCTTATTGTAGTGCTTATATCACATTATACATCTACTGCTTCACAATTACAAAATGTTCATAAAATCTTAATTTACCAAATATATATTAAGAAAACATAAATAGACAGGCCAGTCCTGGCGCAGGAGCACAAGCGTGTGACTGTTAACGCGACAAGTTGTTGGTTCGATTCTCATTCGAGGAATTGCAATATATAACATTTTCACTTCTTCGCTCTGAAGTCCGCCGATCAATACGCAATACCTCCAGAATTCGGCGGAAAATGGGAGAACAGAGTGTTTAATCACTGGGAGCTTAGTGATAAAACACTTCACTTTGACAACCCTTCTACATGCGGGATAGTGCGTGAAGCTAAAATATAAAATAATAAACAGACAGCTACGTAATTTATATATACATATTCATATATGGAACTGATATCTATAGCATATACGATATTACGAGTGCTCTAAAATGGACCTCAGGTCGACCACCGCCCTCAATAAAGCAGGTTTTGTTTCATAAAGCTTGAATCTGTATTTGATGGCGTATAAGATTTACTTACCTACTTTTAAATATATTTATTGATTTTTCACAATCAATATATTGAAGGCCGTCGCAGCGCAGTGGTATAAGCGTGTGACTGTAAACACGAGAGCTGTGGGTTCGGTCCCCATTCGGGGGATAATGTTTTCATTTAATCGTTCTAGTAGTAAGACAAAGTGCGGCGTTGAGTTCAGCCGCTTACCCCGCAATGTCTCATACTTTCGGTGAAAAGTGGGGAAATTTCTTAACGTAAGGTTCCCTCTACCTAGCTGCTATGTGCGAGGTATAACGTGCAGCTGATTTTTTTTAAATGTTACAGTAGTTATAAGATCTAGTTTATTAATTTCTGTTTTATAAGAGTGGTGCAAATTTAAAGAGGCACTGGCCTCTTGTGTCGTGGCGCAATGACACAAACTGTGACTGTAACTGGGTTCGATCCCCACTCCAGGAAATGAAATATTTATTTAAATTTATATATTCCATTTCTTCGCTCTGTTGTCGAGGCACAGCGCGGCGTAGAGTTCCGCCACTCAACACGAAATGCCTCCAAAATTCGGCGGTAAGTGCGGAATGGAGTGTCATAACACTAGGTTCCCTCCGGCTACCCTGCTGTGTGTGAGATACATCGTGAAGTTGATTTTGATTTGATTTTTTTAAATGTAAACTATAGTGTACACTAGGTTCCAGCTGCCTAAAAGCTGTGAAGTTAAAATTAAAAAAATATTTACAATTTTATATTTTTTCTATAGTTGAAACTAAAATCATCCTGAACAGAAATCTGTTCCAATAATAACCATGTTTTTTAATCAAGATTTTCTTGTAATATAATGAATTTCTTTAAGTTAAAATATTTAAAAAATTTTATGTCGACAGTGACCATACGAAGCTGCGCTGTTAGCCCACTGACTACTATTACACAAACATAGTAAATAAGGTTTACTCAAGTTTTGCAATCGTTCAAAAATTCGCTGCGAATCGATTTGTACACGTAACATATTGCATTTGAAATGTTATATGTTTTTTAAACTTGTATTTGACTTTATATATGAACTTTGATTAATGTTGAATTTTGAATAAAATAAAAAGTCTACTTCACGCTGTATCCAGCATACGGCAGGGTAGGCATAGGAAACCTAGTGCTAAGACACTCCGTTTTCCACTTTCCGTCGAATTTTTCTAAGCATTGTGTATTGAGTGGCGGAATTCAACGCCGAGCTTTTGCCTTGGTGACAATATTAATAAATAAAAATTAATTACCTCGAATAAGGAACCCATATCGAACCCACAACCGTCGCGTTACAGTCACACCCTTGTGCCCGTGGTACGACTAAATATATATATAGAACAAAGAAACACACATCGCTATATTAAAATACGTGTAAAGCATTTAAGATGTTAACAATAAATCCATTGAGAATATAACTTGATATTGACATTTAAATAAGCTTCATTTAAAATCAGTATACGTTTGAAGCTGAATATACATTCAAATTAATAATCAGCTTCCAATCTGTTCATATATATATGTATATATACAGGATGTAACGCTATCGACGTATCAACGGTTGTCTATGGGTACAGGAACTCTGTACCAATGGGTAGAGGACCTCAGGCCGATTTTCAGTGATTCGGCAGATATTTGAAAATTTCAGATTTTTTAGAAAAAGGGATCGGATTCTTAAAGAAAATTGGATAATACAGCCTAATTGTGGGTCTGCGCTCGTGATTTTTTGCCTCAATATAGCTCAATAGTAGTAGATCTATCTCTACTAAATTGTCTTTTTCTATGAGATAATATCGAATGAGGTTAATGTTAAAAATATATATAAAAAAAAAACATTTAAAATATTTTTTGCCATTTTAACAGGTTATATTTATGTGTAGTTTTTGTTTATGGAATTTTATTATTAATACACTATAAATGTATTACAATATAGAAACATATATGTTTTCAATTTAGTTTTTCATAAAAACATTATAAAACGTCAAGCAAATCTATTAGAATATGATTCTAAAACTATATGGGAATGCCTGATGTCATTTATAGATCAATCACAATATAATATATAATATAAAAGTAGCATTGGTCAGTAAAGGGCTGTATTAAATAAATCGATCACGTCCACTTCCGTTAAATTATAATTGTAGAGTTTCACGATTGCATCATACTTCAGAACTATATTTGTATCGCGTACTAGCATCCGCTTTTGTGATATAAAACAAAATAAAAATCAGCTTTACGCTGTATTCCGCACACAGCAGGGTAGGCAGAGGGAACCTCGTGTTAAGACACTCCGTTCCCCACTTTCTGCCGAATTCTGGAGGCATTGCGTGTTGAGTGGCAGAACCCAACGCCGCGCTTAGCCTCGAAACCAGAGCGAAGAAATGTAAATATAAATTTAAGTAAATATTTCATCTCCTCAAGTGGGGATCGAACCCACAACCAGACGGTTTTACAGTCACACCTCGTGCCACTGCGCCATGATTGGCCTCTCGTTTTGTGATATACTCACTCATTTTAGCTTCACGCTGTATCTTGCACACAGCAGAGTAGGCAATGGAAGCATATAGTTAAGACACTCCGTTCCCCATTTTCCGCTGAATACTGCAGCTCCACCCACTAGATCCAATTATTATGTCATTATTTAAACCAACTAAGAACCTCTTAACCTAAGTATACTATACCAAGACCTTAATATTCACAAAATTTTATTTGCATCGGTCCGTCCGTTAAGAGAGAGTACAGTGACATACAGAAGAAATATACCTAAAATATTACCCTTTTATCATTTGTTCATCTTTCACAAATTTAGGTAACAAAGCGGGCTTACAGTTAGTTTTTCACTTCTTTAAGTAATATTTTTGAA
The DNA here is from genome assembly GCA_021202915.1 of Heliconius himera. NCBI lineage: Eukaryota > Metazoa > Arthropoda > Insecta > Lepidoptera > Nymphalidae > Heliconius > Heliconius himera. Next base: position 89,064 of record JAJHJA010000819.1, read on the forward strand.
AATATACAGCATGTGTCTGTCGTATTTGAACTTTTATATGTATATGAAGAAAAAAATGTTATATCATACTTTTAAAGTTTTTTTGTATGTTTAATAAGATTTTATGAAGCAATTACGCGCGTACTTATACATGCCATATAAGGAATTTTAATGGACGACGCAATGATTAAGTATGTCAATACACTTTATTCTCTGTGTATATTAAAGATAATGAATAATGTAGTGCGAATCGTTGGTTGTATGGTTTGATGGGAAAAATAAATAGGCTTTTTTATATGTATGTCGTCAGCTTCACTCTGTATCCCGCACACAGCAGGGTAGGGTAGGGTAGGGTAGGGTAGGCAGAGGGAACCTAGTGTTAAGACACTCTGTTTCCCATTTTCTGTCGTATTATGGAGGCATTGCGTGTTGAGTGACAGAACTCAACGCCGCGCTTTTTTAAATATAAATTTCAGTAAATAATTCCTCTCTTCGAGTTTGGATCGAACCCGCAACCAGTCGGTTTTACAGTCACACTTTGTGCCCCTGCGCCACTACTGGCCTCAGTTGTCAGCTGACATGGTTGTCGTGATTACCGTATATTTTTCTCTAATTGCTAAGTAGAAGTTGTCAACTTATTCTTAGCTGTAGATTTTGTATTATATGAATAAAAACACAAAACAAAATATATTATATTAGGATTTATGCAACTTAGGAATTCCCATTTTTATCTCTTAACACCAAGAGCACAAAAGAAATATTGAATATTTTCATTTCTTCGCACTGGTGTCGAGGCATGATTTGAAGGTTTAGTTCTGCCGCTCAATACGCAATGCGTCCAGAAAATGAGGAACGGAAGTATCTTAATTGAAATTGAGGGTCCCAATGAACACTAGGTTCCCGGGTAAAAAAAATATCATAACAATTTGGGTCATCCAGGATATGTATTCACATTCCTTAATAAGAACTACAGTTTCCCGTTACAACACCAGTCACTGTTAGATATATCTCGTCCATACATTTTACCACTTAAATAGACAGGTTTAGGTGTACGTGAGCTGTGGCGCGTCACTTTGTTTTTAATTCGATTCGTGACCAACTTTGTTCAAGAAGCCTTTTACTTATTTATATTTCATCATTTTACATTTTATAAGCGTATAATAAGATTTTTAGTCGTAGAATATATAGCACAGTAGTTAAATGAATGAGAAAAATAGGTATTGGGATTCAAAGTATGAGTCTTAGGACAGCTAAGACATAATCAAGATTTCTTTTTTTGTTGCACGCTGTATCCCGCATAAAACAAGGTAGGCAAATGGAACCTGGAACTTAGAGTTAAGACACTCCGTTATAATTGAGACTCTTCTGTTCTCCCTTTTTCGCCAAATCAGATTGGCAGAACTCAAGCAGTTACCAGTCGTTACCAGAGCGAATAAATGATAACATTAAATGTTTCATTACCTCGAGTGGAAATCAAACCTACTACCTGTCACATTTGACACACATTTGACCACCTTTGACACATAAACTGATTTAGACCCCAAAGCTATAAAAACGATTGCAGCTTTAGAGCGGGATTCCTATGGAACTTTAATTGATATTAATAAAATGATTGATAGAAACTAAGAAATTTAGTTCACGTGACACTTCTCATATGAGATCACGTCTCTATATTTGTCCTCATAAGAGAAAGCCGTAAGTTTGTTTTGTTTATTCAACGTTTAAACGGCCACTGCTAATTCAAATTGTGTAACGTTAGAACAGGAATCACTCTCCATTTCGGTCCTCACGTAATATCTTCAGGGTGGCAGTACGTGGTTGCCTTGCTTAATGATGATGAGGATAGGTGTATAGAGTCAGATGTTAAATAGAATTACATCACTGTATATATAGAATAGAAGATGGGTGTGTGTGTTTAAAGAGCAAAACTTGAAACTCGCTGTTTCTTTATATTTAGAAAATTGAGGGTAGTCGTGGACTAGGCACAGAAGCGTGTGACTGTAAAGGTAGGTTGTGGGTTGGAATCTAAGATATTAAATATTTTAATTTCTTCGCTCTGATGTCGAGGCAAAGAGCGGGGTTGAGTTCCATCACACAGCACGCTATGCCTTCAGAATTCGGCGGAAAGTGGGGAGTGGAGTGTGTTAACATTAGGCTTCCTCTGCCTTCCCTACACGCGGGATTACTACATGCGGGATACAGCGTGAAGCTAAAAAAATATATTTAGAGTGTAAAACTTGAGGTTCTATTTTTCAAAATTCTAATTAAATTAAAAAAATTTAAAACCTTGTTAAAAAACCTTGTGTCTTTTTTCTGTGCTGATTCTAAATTACGTTTTCCTTTGAGATAATACATGATAGAATCATTTTGATCAAGTGAGTTTTAACGATGAGTACGTAATAGGTACATGTTACGCGGTATGTCTCTGAATTCAAGAAAGTGAAAAGAGAATGACTTAGCCAATAATAAAATATTTAACTAAAGCTTTTAAGTATGAATGCTCCAGCGGTTAATATGTTAACTGATTTTTCGCACCTTTTGCATGCATAATACATTACCACCATGTACATACAACACATGGTGGTAATGCATACAAAAAGTAAGGAAAATAAAAAAAAATAAAAGTTACTTTTTTATTTTATTTTTAATTATTTTATTAGCTTAACGTCGTATATTTCCGCTCCCCACTTCCTGGAATTCTGCAGGTGGAGAATCAGAATTCCTGGAATTCTAAAGGCGGTATATCGAAAATCAACGCCGCGCTTTGCCTCGATACCAGAGCGAAGAAGAAATTGATTTTTCTTAGTTGAAATCGAACCCAGAACCTACTCGTACGTTTATAGTCACACTTTGTGCCCCTGCGCCACGTCTGGCCTCACTATTTTAATGCTTGCTCAAAAAGATAAATCACGGTCGTTACGCAAAGTTGTAGCAACGATTGTACTAATGACATAAATGTACGGACGAAACAGAATTTAGCCTTTGAACGATTTCTCAATACGTATTGCGGCACTATGAAGATGACTATGTATTGGGCTTTAAGATGTGGATATAATATTTTTGTATTGCATTTGAATTTTTTACTGTGTTAACTACTGCCAAGCATTATTTTCTTTTCTTTTTTTTTATAGCTTCACGCTGTATCCCGCATCCACAGCGGGGTAGGCAGAGGGAGTGAGTAGTGTTAAAACACTTCCGTTCCCGATTTTTCGAATTTATATATTTTCGAATACTGGAGGTATTGTATGTTGAGTCGCGTTTTGCCTCGACACCAGAGTGAATTAATGAAAATAATAAATATTTTATTTTCTCGAATGGGAATCGAACCTGTCCTGATACAGTCCCACGCTTGTAGCTAGAAAAAAGATAGATACAGTAAAAAAAAGTGTTTTTTTTTTAATTAAATTCAAAAAGAAATTAAATATCTAATCGTAAACGAGTTTTACTTATTCTAATTAATTATAATGTTATGTAAACATTTTACATAATAAATGAATATGTAAGATTGGCTTTCAGTGAAAGTAATATTTTTTTTTTCTTAAAATTATTTTCTTAATATCCTAATTTGCTTATCTTTATATATAAAAGGACTTGTGCTGACTGACTGAGGTAAGACGCACGCAGAGCCGTAACCGTTGATGGTAGAAACGTGAAATTTGGGCAGATGTTTATTTTCATATTCTGGACATCCACTAAGAAGGGAATTTGAAAAATTTTAACCCTAAAGGGATGAAATAGGGGTTGAAAGTTTGTATGGAAAAAAAATTTAATCTGTACCGATTTTTTTAAAATTTGAAATTCAGACTCTTTAATATATTTCATTGAACACGTGTTTCGTGGTTTTTAAGAATTCACACCCTAAGGGTTCAAATAAGGAGTTGAAAGTATATATGGAAAAATCTTTTAATTGCCACCTATTTTTATAAAAAATTAAATTCATATTGTTAAAAATATTTTATTGAACACGTGTTTCGTAGTTTTTTTAGAATTCACTCCTAATAAGCGGGCGAAGCCGCGCGCGCCCTCTAGTTTCATAATAAAATTGTTGAAACTAAATAAGTAAGAATGTGTGTGCAATGTACCTACATACTTGTATGTCGTAAAGAAAGTGCTGTAATTAGAGCTAATTTTGATTACATCGTCTTAACATTTCATCTACACTATAATAAAAAAAAATAATAATTAAAAAAAACAGCTTCACGCTGTATCCTGCACACAGCAGGGCAGGCAGAGGGAACCTAGTGCTAAGACTCACCGCACCGTCGTGTTGAGTGGCAGAACTCAACGCCGCGCTTTGCCTCGACATCAGAGCGAAGAAATGAAAATATAAATGTAAGTAAATATCTCATCTCCTCGAGTGGGGATCGAACCCACAACCAGTCGGTTTTACAGTCACACCCTGGCCTCTGCGCCACGGCTGGCGTGCACTATAATAAATCAATAAAAAAACCTAGAGACGAAAGAATTGTAAAAGAAAATAGTAATAGTATGTCCGTTTGTTATATTTACATATCTAGATAAATATTTAAAGACCTTTTTACTAAAAATAAAAAAAAAATCTATTTAAAAATATGAGTAAAGAGTGAAAGTATTAAAGTAAGAATGGTCAAAAAGTTTCTTAATAAGACATTGCATTAATTTATATAACATTTGTAGAATTTAATACGATATTTCCTAAGAGATATAACCAAGTAAGGAAGTGGCGACCGCTTGTTAAAAGTGAAAAATTCTTGTTACTTCACTTTTGTATGTCGACATTCCGCCAAGTGGGTATTTTTTTTTATATCATAAAAAATTTAGATTTGATTGGTTTGGTTTTTAAAATATGTATATATAAATAAATAAAAGAAGCTATGGAAAAAATAATATTTAAAGAAAACTTTTAAATATATCAAAGTCAAGCTAAATAAAATACATTCTATAAAAAAATACTCCATTTTCTTTATATGTATATATTGTGAGAATCAATCATTTCATTTACTTTCTTATTTATATTGTTTAATTTTTTTTTACCACAACAATGATATAGGTACTATATATTTTGTAGTAATAATATATTTTTATTATTTATTATTAAATATTATATATTTAAATGGTAAAAAACTCAGTGAAATACTTCCTTCCAGTTTCCGCTTATTTCTAATTATTATGACGAACGTAAACGATTAGATTGAATGGGAAAGAAGCTTGTATAATTTGACCACCAGTGGCGCTGTAATGAAAAAATATTCTTTTTTAGGAGATTTACTTATAAAATGCCGTTAAAACGCAAAAAATGGCGTTCGGTCCAGAACTATTGTATTTAGGGAGCGTAAGCCCAAACAACTATAGAAATAAGAAGCTTGGTTTTTTTTAACAAGAAAATTCTGTATCAATGTTTTATACATTTTGCAAATTGTAATAATTATATGCTTTAAAATCAGCTTCATGCTGCATCCCGCAAACAGCATGGTAGGCAAAGGGAACCTAGTGTTAAGGCACTCCGTTCCACATGTTCCGCCGAATTCTGAAAGCATTGCGTGTTTGTGACTAAACGTCGCGCTTTGCCTCGACACCAGAGCGAATAAATGAAAATATTTAATTTCTTCGAACGGGGATCAAACCCACAACTAGTCACATTTACTGTCACACACTTGTGTCCCTGCGCCACGACTGGCCTCATATATGCTTTAATGCTGTATTATTTTTTCCGACTATTTTATACATATCCTTAAGTATATTCGTATAATGTCCGATGAAATAAAACTTAATGGGACTTTTAACATATGAGATTGGCTAAAAAGTGCTGAAAGACACATAAAATTAAAAGAAATATTTTGATATGCATTTAACTACTGAGAACATGCATTTTTACATGATCATAAAATATATCTTTCTACAAGATCAGCTTTTCTACCTTTAACAGATGCTCCTCTTTTTGTTTTCTGTATTTTTAGCTATAATAAAATAAAATAAATCTTAAATCAGCTTCACGCTGTATCCCGCACACAGCAGGGTAGGCAGAGGGAACCTAGTGTTAAGACACTCCGTTCCTCACTTTCTGCCGAATTCTGGAGGCATTGCGTGTTGAGTGGCAGAACTCGACGCCGCGCTTTGCCTCGACACCAGAGCGAAGAAATGGAAATATAAATTTAAGTAAATATTTCATCTCCTCGAGTGGGGATCGAACCCACAACCAGTCGGTTTTACAGTCACACTTTGTGCCCCTGCGCCGCGACTGGCCTCTTAGCTATATTACAGAGCACATTACGAGTAACTAAATTTTTACACAAAATTTACCAAACGATCTTTAAAATTTGAAAGTTGTAATGTTTGAAGCGAAGGTTAGTCGAGCTTTGTGATTTCTTACCCATAAAATCCATTTTTTTATAATTTATACCCATCAAGCGCTCTAAATTGTACAAAATACTTATAATACGTAGGTATTATATTACCACCTTATAATATTACTGTAGTGGTACCAATATGTGGAATAGTGAAACGTCTGTGTCTATTTACAGCTCGGTGATTGTGGGTTTGAGACTCAGTTGGAGAAGTGATTATATTTAACTTAGTTTGAGTGTTGCTTACAATATTTTTACGTTAAAAACATCAGCTACATCAAATACATATATCTATGTATATAAAATACAATTTTGAAGCTGTGACCTTTGGCTTAAAACATTACCCATCGGATATACTATAAGGCATTAGACACTTATATTTGTATTTCGATAGGAATTGTAAAAAATGGTGACGACGGGACTAAGTGGTTGGAATCTGGACGGACCGGTGACTACTAAGGAAGTGCTCAGAGAAATGTGAAATTAACTTTCTATTGTATTACGAGGTCGCAAAGGTCACTATGCCGTGCTCTGCTTGAAGACGATGCTTCTTTCGTTTCCTTCTTTTTTTTTTGTAGACGTAGAATTGATGAATTTCTTGTGTAAGTCAAGTCTTTATAAAATAAAAATAAATAAATTACCTTCCCGCTGTATCCCACACAGCAGGGTAGACAAAGGGAACCTAATGTTAAGACTTTTCGGTCCTCACTTTCTGCCGAATTCTGGCGGCATTGCGTGTTGAGTGGCAGAACTTAACGCCGCGCTTTGCCTCGACATCAGAGCGAAGAAATGGAAATATAAATTTTAAAAAATATTTCATCTCCTCGAGTAGGGATCGAACCCACAACCAGTCTGTTTTACAGTCACACTTTGTGACACTGTGCCACGACTGGCCTCTATCTCCTCATATCTTTATAAGTTATGTTTTCTTAGCTTCTCGCTTTATATCGCATACCTATAGTATGGTAAGCAGGTGTAAAAAAAATATATTTTTCCGCTTTCCGCCGGAATTGGAGATGTGTTGAGTGGCGGAACTCAACGCTGCTGCTTAATGTACGTTTAAATAAACACTCACTGGAAGATTTGCTTGCTAAAACTAAAAAAATCCGATTCATTTTTAACTCGTTGTTTTATTCTCTTGTTACAACATTTCATCTTATTAGTTAGTATCCCGTTTCCCGTTTCCGTTATATAACAATAATAATGTCATCCCGTTTGTATAATAATAATTTAGATATATTCGGGTCTGTCTTCGTATAATTTAGGTTAATACATCAAACTTGCAACTTTCTATCATAATTAATTCTATACAATGCTCCGGCACACCCGATGGAATAAGTTGCCTTCATTGACCGTTATAGTGTTGTGTAACGAGAACGAGATACAACAAAAGAAACGGTTTCTTGATATTAATAGCATATAAATAGCAGTTTATTACGTTATTTCTAAAGCATCTTAAGCATAGAAGCCCTCGTGGCGCAAGAGTTTGACTGTAAACGTGACGGTTGTAGGTTCGATTGTCATTCGGGGGAATGGATTGTTATTTAAATTGATAAATACTGATCTATTCCACCGAATTTTTATTTTTTCGCTCTGGTAACAAGGGAAAATGTGGTGTTGATTTCGGCCACTCAACACGCAAGTGGAGAACGTAGTGTCTTAACACTAGGATAACTCGGTCTAACCTGCAATATACGGGATACAGCGTGAAGTTGAACAGGAATTCTTAAACATTTCGTACGTGAGAAAAGGAACATTATAATTTAAAAGTGGCACAAGGGTACACGATAGAACATCGCATCAAACGTTCAACACCAATCTCGTACTCTCTTTTGGCAAAAAACCTGTTTCTTTTAGATATCGATGCAATCGGTTAAATATATTATTTATTTTTGACCTTAAATCTTTTACTTGTTCTAGCGATTTCTCCATATGAATGCTATTTAAAAATAATATGTGAATAGTAAATAAAGTATAGAATATATATATTTTTTATAAAAAATAATAAATTGAAATTATCTGCTATTACAGTTATAGTAAAGCAAAACTGCATTTTTTTTATTAAAGAAAGCGGTTGATGAACGCTAAAACTTCTATATAAAACGAAATTATATTAAAACATAATACATTTAAAGCAAAAATATTACCTTTCATCCATGGTTGTAAAAAAAAATGGGTCCAAATAGAAAAAATTCGCCCCCGATCCAACAAATCCACCACCACAATCCTCTTTATTCTTTATATAATTGATCACAATCGATAACACCGATTTCACAAGAAAAAAAAATTGTTAAGTATAAATCACCTAATATTATAGGTTTATTTGATACATTCACCAATAGAAAGTAGTAAGTGTTCCGCACTTTCTTCGACGCGTGCGCCGGCGCACTTCGATACTGAGCGAGTGAGGCCGGCGTCGTACGTACGTCCGCTTATCTGGTACGTTGTTTGGATTGTTTCTTATGGGATTTTTATTGAATCTGCATATAAATCTCGAAAATTCTGCAATTTCATAGTGTTTTAGCTTGTTGCTTACTGTGGTTTTGTCTATTATTTAGAAGTATGTACTATCATGGGCGTTTGTAGAGATATTTCCTGGTGGCGGAGGGGATTTTTGTTAGTACAATTTCTAGAGTGGGCACACACGACTATATTGAAGTGGGCACGGATCTCCCCCCTATTCCTACGCCCATGCATACACTTCATAGCTATTATAAAATATTATCTTAATGTTTCTTTGTTTATATTGCTTTAAAATAAGTCTACGGTCCGGCTAGATTGTCGAACTTTCAAAGCTTTACAAACATGCTTTATATTAAACTTATCATCATCAACTTCACGCTGTATCGCGCACACTACAGGGTAGGCAAAGGGAACCTAGTGTAATACAATCCGTTCCCCACTTTCTGTCGAATTCTGGAGGCATTGCGTATTGAGTGGCAGAACTCAACGCCGGGCTTTGCCTCGACACCAGAGCGAAGAAATGGAAATATAAATTTATGTAAATATTTATGTAACCCACAACCAGTGGGTTTTACAGTCACACTTTGTGCCCCTGCCACAACTGGCCTCAAACTATATTAAACTTTTTAAACATTTTTAAAGTTATTCCACACTTAGAAAAGAAAAATACTTATTTAGAAAACGTATAAAAATTTGGACGTATCGGGACTCGAACCCGCGCCTCCTGCAAGCCGACCAGGCGCTCTAACCACTGACATATGAACGTATGGCTTAGTTCAAATTTTTATACGTTTTCTAAATAAGTATATTAAAGTTGTCATTTACTTTTAAACAAAAATTACAATATTATATAGCACTGTTTTTTATTTACTGTTATTCAATTACCGTTACCGTGATATCTGTCTTATATAATCTGGAAATAGAAAAAAAATATATATATAGTCAACAATATATATGTATAATACGAGATTTTGTTAGAAGCCAATTAATTTCTAATAATTTTCTGTTTACAATACCTGCAATTATTAGGTAACCTATGGGAACCTAGTGACAAAGACATCGCTGGCTGGCGGAAGCAATCGCACTTCGTATCATCCGGTTGATTTGGAGAAAACCACTTAGCTACACATATTATTCTAAGCTTCTCTAAGCTAAGCTAAATTTATATTGATGGATTTATAAGCCACAATAATCACACTTGGTTAGGTGACGACGGAGGCCAGTCGTGGCGCAGGGGCGTGTGACTGTAAACGCGACGGGTTGTGGGTTCGATTTCCGAAATATTTAACGGCAGAAAATGGTGCAGAAAGCGGAATACGCGGAACACTAGGCTTCCTCTGCCGTTGCTGCATGCGGCATACAACGTGGAGGTAAAAAAAAGAAAAATGATGAAAAAAATTAGTGTGATGAATTTTGCGATTAATTGTATCGGATTTTAATTTTGACTTTACGCGTCTCGCTCCGTATAAAAAATAGTGTTAAGGCACTCCGTTGAATTAATGATTATATTTAATGAAATATTAATGGATTTCTGGGATGGACTACTAGACTATTCTGTCGGATAGGTACGGTCCACCCGCCTCCTCCCCCCTCCCCCCTTTTCCGAAGCCCATGATGCAACAACTTGCATTTGTTCTTTGGAATAGCATGCATCGAACTTACGCAAGAGAAAACATTATTAATGTAAATAGTGATTTCGAGTTGATTACGAGTATGTGAATTATATAAATAACACCAACCACCTCTACCTAAAAGACCAAGTTGGTAGAGTGCGTCTGGCCTCGGCTGTAATATGTTGATTAGGTGAACGGCTAATTACAATATTACATAGCGTTTAAATTGTGAGGTTAATAAGCTTAGAGTAAACTAATGTTTTTTAGGTTCCGACGAATTTTGGACATATTGCGTTATGTTGAGTGGAGGAACTCAACTCCGCGCTTTGCCTCGAATAAAAAATCTAAAATTAAATCAAGTTCACGCTGTATCACGCACACTGCATGGTAGGCAGAAGGGAACCCAGTGTGTTAAGACACTCTGTTCCCCACTTTCTACCGAATTCTGGAGGCATTGCGTGTTGAGTGGCAGAATTCAACGCAGCGCTTTACCTCTACACCAGAGCGAAGAAATGGAAATTTAATTTAAGTAAATATTTCATTTCCTCAAGTGGGGATCGAACTCACAACCAGTCGGTTTACAGTCACACCTCGTGCCGCTGCGCCACCACTGGCCTCTATTCTATTATATTTAGATTTCCAAAAAAAAATGCAATTTTATTATTGTTTCAAAAAATGAGCGGTATGTCAAAACGCCCTCTTTCGTTCAATAATCATAACTAAAATTATGAGTGGCGCCACAAGTTGTGTGGTGAGTAGCGAAATGGTGTAAGTTGATAAGAAGACTCTACTAGATGGCACTGTTTTAAATTTTGCTACAAAGCTTAAATATAGTGTCATAAATTTACTGCAATAAAATAAAATATAAATTTCAGTCACAAATCATTATATTAAATAAAATAATCATTAAAAAAATGTTATTTAAAAAATAAATAAAATATTTCGTTATTTATCAAATTAGTAGTGAACAGAACATGCTGTTGTTTTATAGCAAAAGTTTATTTTTCATTTAATAAAAATAATGATGGTACAAGAAAAACGAAAGAACTCCAATGATTAGAAATAACTAACCATCAATGACTATTAAACCTTACGTCACTATTTGTTCGCATAAAATATCAGATTTGAACCTGATACTTCTACGTTATAACATAAGTTCAACACATCCACTGTACCATAAAGGAGTTTGCATCACGGTTTGTAATCTTTGTTTATTTAATACAGTTCCGTGTTTTCGTTTTGTGCTTAATACTAACTGGAGCAAAATTATAGAAATTTCGCTTTTTTATTACTTGCTGAGTGTGTGGAAGACGTTCAATTGTAAATGTTGAAATATATATATTTATTATGCTAGTGTTATTTAATGTATATTTTATTTATTAAAACGCTTTTTTTTACATATTTTATAAATTAGAGGCCGGTCGTGGCGCAGGGGCACAAAGTGTGACTGTAAATCGACTGGTTGTGGATTCGATCCCCACTCGAGGAGATGAAATATTTACTTAAGATTTATATTTTCATTTCGTCGCTCTGGTGTCGAGGCAAAGCGCGGCGTTGAGTTCTGCCACTCAACAGGCAATGCCTTCAGAATGTGGCAGAAAGTGGGGAACGGAGTGTCTTAACACTAGGTTCCTTCTGCCTACCCTGCTGTGTGCGGGATACAGCGTGAAGCTTTTTTTTTTTTTTTTTTTATTATTATGTTTCTCTTTCATAGTTCTCGGATTCAAAAGAACCTGGTCCTTGGGAAGGCTTGCGTGGGGACACAGGTCCAACACGTAGAGGCCCCTTAGAGAATATAAAAATGTTTTACTGTGATGCAACAGCCGGGATCCATCTTTGGATAACCACAGGTTTTTGCCCAGTTGCCCAGTTGCCCAGAGCACAATTGCCCAGAAATGGTCGCCGGTTAATACGTAGGAACTATGGAAAATGTGGAAGTCTAAACTAGGACTATGGAATGGAATTTGGATGGACTAGCTACTGGGCTATTAAGTGAGACTAACTTATTATTATTATTATTAAAAATGTAATATAGTTTAATAATTTATATCGACAACACAATAACAACCCATAAATATTTGAATCGTATACAAAATTAATAATATTTAATCCGATTTATTATCAACTGACATGCGAAGTGTATTTACTCGTGTTCGAGAAATCGAGAGAAAGATCGATGGTCTCTGTAGAGTCGAGTCGATTGCGTTATGTAACGTCGTGCTGTACTCTTGGAAAATAATTTATTTTAGTGTTTTTTTTGTAGTTTCACGCTGTATCCCGCGCCCAGCAAGGTAGACAGAGGGAACCTAGTGTTAAGACATTCCGTTCCTCATTTTCCGCCGAATTCTGGAGGCATTGCGTATTGAGTTGCGGATCTCTATGTTGCCCTCTGCCTCGACACTAAAGCGAAGAAATTAAAATATTAAATATTTTATTTTCTCCAGTGGGAATCGAATCTACAACCTGTTTCGCTTACAGTCACACGCAATACGTTAAAGTTTATTTTAAAGTGACTACTTTTTGCCTCTTTTTTGTAACATTTGCTTCTTTAGACGCCATCATTATATTTAATAGGGATGATTGACAGATGACAGGTTATTTTTTGATAGGTAGTTATTTTATAATAAGCGGATATTATACGCGGCTTCGCCCGCTTATAATATAAAAAATATCGCTCTTTACATATATTGTAGCCCATGTGTTGCTTTTCTGATGTATCAGCTATATAACTGTAAAGTTTTGTCTGAATCCGTTCAGTGGTTTTTGCGTGAAAGTGGAACAAAAATCCATCTTCACTAACATTCAAATTTATAATATTAGTAAGATTTTCTGGCAACTTTAATGGAGAGTATGTTAAAATTTGATTTTTTTTCAAAAATGATTAAAAAAATCTACATAGAAACGTTAATGTTTTCAAGTGATGTTCTTTAAAGTTATCGATTGGGAACGTGCGTAGTGTTGTAGGAGATACCGTCATTAGTTCTCTTATTTTTGCTTCACGTATACCTACCATTTAGATTAAAAAAAAATTAGTTCAGTTAATTTTTTTTTGTATATTTTGAAGGAACTTGTTTTGAATTTTTCATTTTGTATGATCAAATAAAATTAAATAATGAAACTAAAATTAAAAGTTTTATGTGTGGTCTTAATAGTGAAATAATTTTAAAAAACGAGTCGAATAAAAAAAATAAATCATACGTAAGTATGAAATTTAAATATTTAATTTATAAATATACTAAATCTGCAAAAACTTTTACAATATAAATCAATGTTATGTTCTATCTATTCATAAAAATGAAATATTAGAAGTCAGGATTAGTTTGGAGCTGACGTTTTAAATTATTAAATACATATTCAAATTCAGCACAAAATATATCTATAGTTACTTATTTAGAAATTTTCTAAATAAGTATTTTTCTTTCCTAAGTGTGGAATATCACTTTAAAAATGTTTAAAAATATCTATAGTTACTTTGTCGTTGAAAAACTCTGTAATTGGAAAATTTATTTTTGCTATTATGAAACAAGTATGACATAGAAGTACGTAGGTATTAGAATATTTATTAAGCCACCACATGTAAGGCTATAGTGGCAATATTGTATAATGGTTTGAATGGAAACGCGAAGGTTGTGGATTCGATTCCGCTGTGGAAATGCACTATTGGATTCCACAATCTAGAAATGGGACGCCAATAATATTTACAAATATTAATACAGTTAAAGACCCCAGTTGCGAGGGCGCAGGGGGAACATGTTTGATTTCCAGTCGGGGTAAGAAATATTTAATATTTTCATTTTTTTACTCTGGTAACGAGAATTCAACGGGAAATGGGCAATGGAAGTGCCTATACAATAGGCTCGCTACTGTGCACGAAGCGAAAAAAACACAAATATAATTTATTTTCAATGGGATCAAAAGTGGGTACTTAGAGTTTTAACATTAGGTTCACAGGTACTCCTCTGCCTACTCTGATATGTGCAGGATAAAGCGTGAAACTAAAAAAAGAAGAAAAACAATACAGTTATGTATGTAATTTTAAAACTGGGCAACGATGTTAAATACCTTTACTATTATATATTTATACTATTTACATATATTTAACTGGTATCGATAATAAATAATAATCATAATAATAAATGAAGCAATATTTTACTATTAAAAAATATTAAGCAAAAAATTGTATCATATAAAAACTACAGTATTAGCTTATTATTAAAAATTATTGGCAATATTTTTTTTCAACTGCATGCTATTACATAGCATATCATTTTAATTCGTGTTTTATTTAATGGCCATAGTGGCACAGAGACCACAGCGTCTGAATGTAAATTCAACAGTCTTGGGTTCCATTCTCACTCGAGAGATTGAATTTGTTTAATTTTCCCCGATTTGGTGCAAAATAAAAAGAGCGGCATAGAGTTCTGCCACACAACAAGTACGTCTTAAAACTAGGTTCCCTCGGCTGACCATGCGGTGCGGGAAAAAACGTGAAGCTGATTTCATTATTTATTATATACGTATTTTTTTTTGTGATTTTTGCTTTTTTTTAAATTTATGGCAACAATCTTTTACACAACTTTATCATTATGGAAAAAGAAGAATCTGTACACATAAATCTAGATTAGTTTGAAAGAAGTTTTGATTTGATTTAATTTAAAGTAATAAGATACCAAGAATACCTATAGAAATAGAAAAGACCTTAGAAATTTCGCTATAAGAAATGTCACGCGAGATCGTGAAAAGCAACAGATGCAAATGTGTCGTGTTAAATTATATAATTATTCTTCCGTACATCGATATAATCATTTATTCATACATTATTGTATGTGAAAATTTTTATTTTGATTTAACAAAAAATCTAATGTAAATATTATGACCAGTTTTATAATAAAATCATATTTTTTATTCTTTTACTTGGTTAAAAAATATAAAACTTTTAATTTTTAAAAATAATATAATGTTAATATTGAACAACAATAAAATTAAAAATGATTTTAGCATTAAGTTTCCACATTCCCTCTGCCTACCCTGCCTATGTGCGGGATACAGCGTGAAGCCCTAGATCCTTTACTACACTGGTTCCCATCTACCAGTGGTGATGGTCCGCGGACCACTGATAGACCGCGAACCATCAGTGGTCAACAGAGGCCTAAATATGGTCCGCGACCGATTTTCATTTTATGACTGAGGATGGTGAGGCGAAGTTTCTGTTTGATTATCACAGTTAATTTTTATTATACCTAAATGCATAAAATGATATAAAAGTGGTCCTTGTTCAAGAAAAAGTTGGGAACCGCTGCTTTACTACTTACTATAGTGTACTACGTAATTATATGCAAAAATTGCAAAAGGCAAAGCAGAAAGGTAAAAAAAGACAAAATATTCTAGTACATTCCAAGCGGTATAGTAAACTGATTTCTTTTAGCGTTCAACCGTCTTGTTATAAATCATCGTAACGTATTCGAGTTGACTCTTCGCGGAGAGCAGTTTTCGCAATATTTACGTAAAACATTACGAAATACGTTATTATTAGGTGGTATCGCGGGCTATGGTTGAGGAGTTGTTTAATTAATATCAATTTTTCCTCGTCAGATTCTGTGTGATGTTGATTAAAAAGAAAACTTAATTGTTATGATTTTTTTTGTTTTTTTTTTTTTTTTAATTTCACGCTGTATCCCGCGTGTAGTAGGGTAGGTAGAAGGAACCTAGTGTTAAGGCAATACGTTTAGCACTTTTCGGACGAATTTTCGAGGCATTCAGTGACGAGTGTTTTGACTAGAGCGTGGAAACGAAGATATTAAATATTTGATTTAGGTGGTTCGATTCTCATTCGGGGTAATGAATACCTCGAATGGGAATCGAACTCACAGCCGTCACTTTTCCAGTCGCACGCTTCTGCCCCTGCGCCACGACGGACTCAATAAAAATCAGCTTCACGCCGTATCCCGCACACAGCAGGGTAGGCAGAGGTAACCTAGTGTTAAGACACACCGTTCCCCACCGGCGGAACTCAACGCCGCGCTTTGCCTCGACACTAGAGCAAAAAAATGAAAATATAAATGTAAGTAAATATTTCATTTCCATGAATGGGGATCGAACCCACAACCAGTCGATTTTACAGTCACACTTTGTGCTCCTTCGCCACGACTGGCCTCGATTATTTAAATCGATTCTTACATTCAAAAAGAAATAACGTATCTAATTATTATAGTCGCTATATCACAACATCTGGAGAAACGAAATAATTTACAAGCTTTCAACGTAACAATGTAATTTTAATCAAACTAATTAGAGACGCAGCGTACGCGAGAGATAACAGCCGAATAACGAAATTAATTTAGAAAATCATAACTTTTTGAATAACTTGCACTGAGTTAATTATTTAAATGGCGGTGTCTGTCCGTCTTGCAGTGAATTTATGAAACGTATATAATAATAATATAGAAACTTATGAGTAAATTCTACATATTTGGGCACCTTGGGTTTGATATCAGCTTTTTACCTTAAAAGGTAAAAACGGATTTTATAAGTATCCTTTTTTTGTTTGTCTGTCAATAAAAAAAAATATCCGACAAATGAAAATTCATAGGTATTCCCTAGAAAAAAATAATTACAATCTATAGTGGAGATGCCCGCAAATTGAATTTTGACCTATAATCCTGAAACAACGTTCGGACGCCTTTGTAGGCGAGTCCGAATCGCACTTAACTGATTTTTAACTTATTTACACCTCGCCGAACTTGCCTCGGTATCAGAGCGAGGAAAATGAAAATAGTAAATTCCCTCGAGTGGGAATCGAACCTACAACCCGTCTCTTATACGCCACTACTGGCCTGAATATAATATAATAGTTCTATGAACATTGGAGTTGTAAATCCACTGAAGTAACACAATATTCATGTCAATCGTAATTATTTGTTACGCATATTTATATTTCTGTTTATCCGTTATGTATGTGTGTATTTACATAAATTCCGACATAACTCCTGAACAAAATGGATAAATATATTACAGACATTTATACGGCTCATACACTCTTAAGTTTTAAGTTTCACACCACATCTAGCACATAGCTCATATGGTGGCAGAACCTGAGAAACTTAGTGTTAATTCTCTTCTCTCCGAATTTTTGCGGCTTTGTGTGTTGAGTGGTGGAACTCAACGCCGCGATTTGCCTCGTTACTAGGGCGAGTAAATTGAAGCATTAAATATTTCATTCCTCTGAGCGGTATTCGAACCCACAACCATCGCGTTATCAATCATCATCTGATGTTTCCCTCTGCAGCACAATAGCCTTAATTGTTTGTAGTAGACAAAGGGAACCTAGATCAAAAATAATCCGTTACCCATTGGAAACGGAGACTTTTGCAACGAAAAAATAATAAAAAAGAAAAAAAATAGGACCAACACATGAATGCATTTCTGGTAAATACTAAGAGCTTCATCAGTTTACGAAACAAAAAATTAACTAAACTGAAAAAAAAGACGTAAATATAAGAAAATGTCGAAATATATAATTAAACTGACATAAAAATTAAATATAAGAAAATGTTGAAATACATAATAAATAAATCATTCTTGCATATTACAATAAAAAATAAATGCCGGTTAGTTAATATAAAATAGCAAACTAAGTGTTGAAATACATTTTTTTTATTTAATACTTTATATGTACACAGTACATAAATATTTTTCATACTACGCATATATTATGGTTATTGAAGTTTATTATAACAGGTTAGTATTTATTCATTGAGGGGCCAGTCGTGGCGCAGCGGCACGAGGTGTGACTATAAAACCGACTGGTTGTAGGTTCGATCCCCACTCGAGGAGATGAAATATTTACTTAAATTTATATTTCCATTTCTTCGCTATGGTGTCGAGATTAAGCTCTGCCACTCAACGCGCAATGCCTCCAGAATTCGGCAGAAAGTGGGGGAATAGAGTGTCTTAACACTATGTTCCCTCTGCCAACCCTGCAGTGTGCGGGATACAGCGTGAAGCTGATTTGATTTGATTTTTTTGAAGTTTATTATAACAGATTAGTATTATTTATTCACTATAAAAAGTGAAATGTTTCAACGGAGTACTACGAGATGACATATGTTATGTCACTATTATGTACATTATGTTATACGTCGACGGAAACGTGGTTTAAGTACTTTATCAATATTTGGATATGACTTTTGAATTAATTTTTGAATATTATTATATTGAAGAACCCTGTTGTTTTTTTTTTTCTTTTTTTATATTTTTGTAGCTCCGGAGCTTAGATCCGAACTCCATCAAAGCGGAGAGAGATTTTTTAAACAATAATTTATATTTTTAAACATTTTTAAAGTGTTATTCCACACTTAGGAAAGAAAATACTTATTTAGAAAACGTATAAAAATTTGAACGCAGCGGGACTCGAACCCGCGCCTCCTGGAAACCGACCAGGCGCTCTGACCACTAAGCCATGCGTTCTCGCCAAGCTACGTCGAAATTTTTATACGCTTGTTACAACTTATTTATGTTGTTAGTACAATTTAATAATTTATAACCAATAGTTATTCACACAACTCTCTCTCCTCTCTCGTCTCCAGTATAGGTCGTTTAGGTTGTCTTGTTAGTCTCTACTTTGAACTCCTCAGCACATCTCCTTTGGTAACAGAAGTATCTTTGTGGGTATGAAGTGTCGTAACACTACGTTTCCAGGTAAAAAAAGGAATATGGCTACCTACTGAGCTCATTAATCATTATAATAAAATCAAAATCAAACATATTTTCTGTGTTTGACGAAGTAAATTATATTTTATAAACTGTGTTTTCTTTCTAAGCGTCAGAAAGTAATTATAAATTAATTTAATTAACATTAACTCTGGCGTTGTAAAGAAAAGTGGTACCTTTGAAGTTAAAATTATATTAAAATTCTTATATTGAGAGTTGTATGTGCCTACTGTTTAATTTTATACGAAGCTGAGGATGTTGAGAATATACTAAAAAGATTTCTTAGAAAATGTTTCTTAGAAATAGAAAAATATTGAGAAAAAAGACATGATTTCAGGCTGTCTATTTATTTATTTCTTTAAACAATTAAGCAGAAACAACTTGTATTAAATATATATTAAGAAGTTCATTGTGATACATTCTAAATTAGTACATGTATTCGCTTTTTTAAAAGTAGTTTCGTAAAATGCTCTCGTTTCGGTGATGCTGTTCATATTATCTTAATGTAGTTTATACGTTACGTGTTGATTTCCAAAACTTTTCTCTTTTTAATAACAAAAACCTTACATTTTATTTTTCTTATTTTTTTATCTATAGATAATGTTTATTTTTACAAAATGTTAATAGTCATATTTCCATATTTTCATATTTTAAATTTTTATTCATATTTAATTTGCAAATAAAAGTATTTTTTAATACAAATAAATATTATAATATGAAATATTATGGATTTTTTTCTTAAATTAACATCAAGATGTGTAACGCGGATAATCCACGTCAATCATCGCTTCAGTGATTCAATTAACTTTCAAAATACCGCTAAGAAAATGTTATAAAAAAATATTTAAAAAAAAAACATCTTTACTCACCTATACAGTAGTACAGCAGGGTGTAGAGATGATATCCAAATATTTTTATTTAAATATATAACCACATGCTTGATACGTTCGAAATCGAGAGTGCCGCGAGGTATCGGCGCGCGCGCCTTTCCACCACTGCGCGTGCGCAGCGAATCTCCTACTCTTTAGATGAGTTCTTAAATGACGCTGTTGTTCGTACAGGCACTTTAATTCTATTCGGTAATGTTGGATCACTCTGTTTTTAATATTATTACTAAGTAATAAACATGCTGTTAGCTGGATGTGATGGTTTTAATAATTTAATTTTTTTTTATAATAGTTAGTTGATGGTTTTAATAATATTATTAAATATAGAGTTTACTTAAAAATGTTTGTTTAATAATAACAATAATTTAAAGTAATAATTATGATGTAGATAAATTTAAATTAGTAATTTTTATTATTTTTATCTAATACAAGATATCTTATAAATACGAGAGTGTCACTAAATGTATCTTATAAATACGTCCTGTCACTTTTTTTAAAGAGAAATTTCATTAAAACAAAAAAAAATGAAATAAGCACTAGAAAAAATTATAAAAATTATATTAATTATGATTTATGTGCCTATGTTTAATTAAAATTGTGTATCTCGAGTTATTTTACGTTAATATTTTTTTAAGAATTTTATAGATAAAGATAGACTTTATTAGGTATTTGTCACACACTTCAATCCAAGACAAGGCAATCATTTTTTCAGCTTTAGCAAGAAATACTAGACATAAAGAATCTAGTGACACTCAGTTCTCTTTCTTCATAAATTCGATACATTGCTTGCTTATTAGCGAAACTACGTTATTATTATTAAGTTTAGTTGCAGCCAGTCATGGCGCCGGGGCAAAATCGTTCGCCTGTAAACGCGACAGGTTGTAGGTTCGATTTCCACTCGAGGAAATGGAAAATTTAATATTTTAATTTCCTTGAAGCGCAGCGCGCCATTCAACACGCAATACTTCCAAGAATTGGCAGAAAGTGAACAAATGAATTGTTTTAATACGTTTCCAGGTTCCCTCTGCCTACCCTACTATATTCGGAATACAGCGTGAAGCTAAACAAATAAACTAAACAACATTTGTTATAGTAAATTTGACTCATAACGATACGTTACGTTTTATTAGTACAATGGCTTTCAGAGATAAAAATATACTTTAAATATGAACTTACGGTACGGCCCCGATATGCTTCCTAGTTTTGACCGCGAATACGTCCCAGTTGCATTTTTAATAAAATGATAAATTGAAAGAAAAAAAAATTAAACCATAATTATATCATTATTTGATTTATCTTAAAATTAACAGATTGAATTATTTCTTTGTATCTCTCTATTGATATATTTAGAACTGAAGCTTGTTGACTAGCTGCCCAAACGCGGCTTCGCCCGCTTACCCTTATTGTTATATTATAACTGAATTCTTTACAATAAAATTATTAATCTAAATCATAAATTTTAGTCTTTGTATTATTTTCATATATAAGCTGTATTTACTGTAAAGTTTCATATAAAACCGTTTAGTACTTTTTATGTTAAATTCGAACAAACATCCATCCTCACAAACTTTTATAATATTAGCAGAATATAGAAATTTTAGCGATAGAAATTTTATTTTTAACAAATACCTAATTGTCACATATAATATTATTTTGTAAACACGCTGTATTATCTGAAGCAAAATTATGTAATAACAAAGCTAACAAAAAGTATTGAACAATTTCAAACCTCTTGTAAAGCAATCGCGGGAGTGAAGGGGTGTCGGTGTTTGTGAATCATCATCAGCTTCTCTTAAAGGTGAGAGTTGATTGTGATGATAAGATGCAGCGATGCTAAGTGAGCAAAAGATTTTTTTTACTAGTAAACTCAATTTTGTTTCTCTGTATCTGTATTTAGTGTTAAGACACTCCGTTCCCCACTTTCTGTCGAATTCTGGAGGCATTGCGTGTTGAGTGGCAGAACTCAACGCCGCGCTTAACCTCGACACCAGACCGAAGAAATAGAAATATAAATTTAAGTAAATATTTCATCTCCTCAAGTGGGGATCGAATCCACAACCAGTCGGTTTTACAGTCACACCTCGTGCCGCTGCGCCACGACTGGCCTCATCGTCTCTCGTATTTTACATCTTTTTTATAAGCTTAATTTACAAACCTAATCGGAAAAATATATGATGGAATTAAATATGCGACGTTTTCTAAATAAATTTCAGATATTCAAGAGTAGTGAGAAGTAAGTACCTGTTGCTCTCTACCTTTTCTAAATATACAGTATAATTACATTTTAATCTGTCCCCAAGAAGGTAAAATTTGATTTGAAATCTAAAATATGTTATAGTAATTTATTTCAAGAAAAATTAGTACAAAGTTTAAAGTGTAATGAAAAAAAAATCCTGTTTTGGTAAATATTTTAATCTATGTTTTTGTTGTTTATATGCCAAAAAAAGTAAATCATTTTTGCCGTTTTTTGATAAAACTGTTCAAAATATTTATTGTGGTGATATTACGTGATGTATTTCGATCAATTAAACACGTTAAAAGTAACACTTCTTATACAATTTTATGTCGTTTAATTTAGCTCTTTAAAACTTTCTTTTATAATTCAAATTATGAGAAAAATGTATGACTCTAAATTCATTGTATAACATTAGTTTCACGCTGTATCCCGCATGCAGCGGGATAGGCAGTTCTAGTGCTAAGGCATACCCCATTTTCTGCCGAGTTTTTCGAGGAATTGCGTGTTGAGTGGCGGAACTCAACGCCGCCCCAACGCCGAGTTTTTCCTTGGTGCCAGAGCAATGAAATAAATTCCCTCAAATTGTATATACTAATTTTTTTATACTTTATGACATATGTAGATTAAGAGAGAAAAATTAGTTGAAAAACCTAACTTTGTATCTTTTTTATACATTTATTTTATTTGTACCTACTCGTATTTCAATAAATCTAAAACGCTCTAAAAAATGTTGAGGCCAGTCGTGGTGAAGCGTCACAAAGTGTGGCTGTAAAACCGACTAGTTGTGGGTTCGATCCCCACTCGAGGAGATTAAATATTTACTTAAATTTATATTTCCATATCTTCGCTCTGGTGTCGAGGCAAAGCGCGGCGTTGAGTTGCTGCCACTCGAACTCAAAGTAGGGAACGGAGTGTCTTAACACTAGGTTCCCTCTGCCTACCCTGCTGTGTGCGGGATACAGCGTGAAGCTGATAAAACAAACATGTTAACTGTAAGTTACACTATCCCCAATCGTGCGACAGCGTCAGCTTTCATTTATAGTTTTATGGACTGTATACACTACACTAAGACACCCGAGCCAACTTCCTGTACACATAACAGGACTATATAGAAAGTACTGTAATTTACTTGGAAGTGATCTTGATCAGTGGGCGAGCATGTAGTCATAAAATTGATTTAATCTCGCTATAAGTTGCGTGTGAATTACTCCTAGAGATATCTCTTCTATCTGCAAATAAATATAATTCATATTTACATTTCTATTTAATAGTGGTTTGAATTGTTAGAGAGTTGCTCCTTGGTTTAGAGAATGAGTTGGACTATACTTCCTCTTTATTCTATTTTAACACATAGATTCACGAAAATGTTCTTATATTAAAGAAGAGATTAGTTGTTTTTTTTTTTAGTTTTCCGCTGTATCCTATATAGGGCAGGGTAGGCAGAAGGAATCTAGTGTTAAGACACTCGGTTCCCCACTTTTCGCCGAATTTTCAAGACATTGTTAATTGAGTGGCGATTCGCAACGCCGCACATTGACTTGTTACCAGAGTGAGGAAATAAAAATATGAAATCATTCATTCGAACTGACAACCGTTCTTAATCATCAAATACCATCTTCAACTTTTCCCTATTATACTTTTCTTGAGTTCCGCCACTCAAGAGCATTTGGGCTGTCCCTAGTTCTCTGGGTAGGTCAGTCAAATTTCCTTTTTATTTAGGTCGTTATATAATGTGTATGTATTTATATGTTTGTTTGTAGCAACGTAACCCTCTAACGCAGTGATTCTCAACCTTGTTTTTGTTGCGGCACATATTTAACAAAAAGATAAAAATTATTTACTTACTACAATACACTGCATAAATAGTTTATGACAAAAATTTTAAATATACGAAATAAACTAATATATACTATAATAACAACTAAACGTTTATTAAGGGATTCATTATTCATCAAAATTTGGCACTAAGAAAAAACGCGTTGCAAAGCAAATAATAGAATAATTTATTTTTTGTGGATTTAAGTATATATTCATGTAAAAATATTTTTCTTTTTAAATGATATAATTTAATAATATTAACATTATTATATATTTTTGCAAAATTTGGCGGCACTCTTTTGAAATTTGGCGGCACACAAAAGTGCCGCGGCACAGTGGTTGAGAATCACTGCTCTAACGGATGAACCGATTTTGATTTAGTTTTTTTATGTCAAAAGGAGATTTAATCGACAGTGTTCTTAGTCATGATTCTAGTTAATATGTTCACCTGTTTGACAATTATTAGCCATTTTTTTGTTTGTCTACTTTTTCCCGACTGCTAAGGAAGGGTTATGTTTTTCGCGCGTATCTTGTATGTATGTAATATTCTTTATTACCTCGTATCTCCAGAACCGCTGAACGGATTTACATATTTGAGGTATCGTTAGATTCGTATTAGCAGCCCAAGTGTTCTTAGATAGGTAACGTTAATAAAAAATAATCATGGCGGCTGTGGTACGCCATTGGACTTAGTGAAAAAAAAAAATTTCGTTCCGAATACTACAATATCGGTATCAAATTCAAGAGCTTAATTTCAGGATTTCAAAAAGGTATATCATAATTATCATTACCATAATAAATTCTAACAAAAAAATGAAAAATAAAAAATATTTGTAAAAACAAAAACCCCGACTGCATCAAACTAAAAAAAATATTTGTAAAAACAAAAACCCCGACTGCATCAAACTAAATAGAAAATAAACAAGTCCAATAGTTTATTAGGATTAACAGTCAGGACCTATAAGTAATTCTTCAATCAATAAAATCTTTACCAGGAACCCCGCATAATTTAAGGAGGTCCCGACTGTTAATCCTAATAAACTATTGGACTTGTGTATTTTCTTTTTAGTTTGATGCAGTCGGGGTTTTTGTTTTTACAAATATTTTTTTTGGAGCTTTTTGTGTGGGGAATTTTAAATGTTCATTATTAATCAGTTGTAAATATACTTTATTCAAGCTATTTCAGTTTCAAATTCAATTTCAAAATTAAAAGAAAAAAATAATAAAAATGTATGTAAATATCGAAAATTATATTTTCTTTTATGCGTATGGCATTTTCTTTTGCTATACGTTGCCGAATAACTTATGAACTGACTCGAATAGGCATACTAAGGCGAGCTTTTAGTAAATATTTACGTCTAAAAAAAAAGGAACATTCATGCTAATAATAAGTATCCTATATAATTATATAATAACTATTTTATACTAAATGTCCAATAAAATAGATAGTTTATTTTAATTAAATTTTATATTTATAATAAAAAAAATATGTTACGGTGTACACAGTACAAGCTCTTTTGTTAAATGAGGTGAATATATCGTATTTATTTATATTTTGTTTCTTTACAGGTAATGCTTCTTACATATCCTCAATACACTTGAAAAGAAACTACTAAGCCAACTACTATTTTAGAAGAATTTAGTAATTTTATGGAAACACCGCGCCAGGCCTACCGAGCAAGATGAGCAGCGCAAAGCAGTGCCTGGCGAACCAGATTTAGGCTGGAAGTGCCATTTTTCTTCCGGTCATCTTTGCATATGTGATGACATATCTCTACACATCGACACTTGTAATAATACAATTTATATATATATATATATATATATATATATATATATATATATATATATATATATATATATATATATATATATATATATATATATATATATATATATTCTCCCCCCTTCTCGAGTGGGGATCGAACCCACAACCAGTCGGTTTTAAAGTCACACTTCGTGCCGCTGCGCTACGCCTGGTCTATTTGAAATATTTACTAAAATTTATATTTCCATTTCTTCGCTCTGGTGTCGAGACTAAGCGCGGCGTTGAGTGCTACCACAAAATTTGGCAGAAAGTGGGAAACGGAGTGTCTTAACACTAGGTTCCCTCTGCCTACCCTGCTGTGTGCGGGATACAGCGTGAAGCTGATTTATTTATTTTATTTTAAGTAAGTATTTTGTAGCATTTTATATGAATCGTAATATAATAAAAATGAGCGTTTGTTATGGTCAGGCGCGGATCTACGAAGTGAAAGTGTCTTGAATGTTTCTTTATATCTAACAGAAATTGCCTTAGACGCCGTCATCGTACGTTGGTAGTACTTAAAAAAATATACGGTTTTTTCTTTGTGTATTTTGTATGTACAATAAATATTTGATTTTTTTTATTATAATAGCTGTCTGATAATATAGAGCTCAATCAAATATCGGAAGAAAGTATATAAACTATCCTTAATCGTTTGGTGGGGAATTGTATTTTTTTTAGGCAGAGGGAGGGAGCATAGTATTTAGATACTCTACTTATCACTTTCCGCCGAAATTTAGAGACGTTGCGTGTTGAGTTCCGGAACTCAACGCCGGGCTTTTGCCTCGACACTAGAGTGAAAAAATTAAAATATTACATATTTCTTTTTCTCGCGTTTACAGCCACATGCTTGTGCCACTGCGCCACGATTGCCTCAATGGGGAATTGTATTAATTAGATAAGCTTATTTTTAAGTGATATTGCTCTTAAAAATAAGCTTATCATATCTTGTTTATAAGATATGATATTGTATGTTTATATATGGTATATCTTACCTGTAAGGCAAACGGCGAAGTCCCGTTGTCTTATTTTTTTTTTTTTTTAAATGCCGGGGCTGGTATTGATCCGGTGGAGTCTGCCCATGTGTTGTCATTGCTGGCGACGTAACTCTACCACACGTACTTTAGTCGCCTCTTACGACACCACCAATACCAGGATGATCCTATTCAAGGCCGGAATAGAATCAGACGGTACAAGAAATCTTAAAATTTACGTCATAAAATTTAAGTTAAGAAAACAATCAAATTCAACTTATTAAGTTAACTACCCTCGAATTTGAACTCGTGATCTTTGGTTGCAAGGAAGAAAAGCTGTAACTGTTACGTCAGACGTTGAAACTATGATTTAATGTTCTTACTATTGCGCACTGTACGTGTTATGTACTCGTATAGTCAAGTTGTCATAAATAATAGAAAACCAAGGAATATTTTATTTAAAATCTTTTTTTTATTTAAATCAGTTGGGAAGTAAATATTATTTGTGTTTATTTTGATTGATTCATGCGTTTCGTAATTTTTTTTGCTTGTTATTATTAATATTAGCTAAACACGTTTTTTGGGCATTATATTATAGGTCAATAAATCTTAAATTGGTGTTTCGTTTCGTATTATGTTCATAGTTTATACTGATAACATTTCGATGAAGCTGCACCTCCTTATCCCGCATGTAGCAGGGTAGGCAGAGAGAGCCTAGTGTTAAGACACTCCGTTCCCAATTTTCCATCAAAATCTGGAGGCATTGCGTGTTGAGTGGTGGAACTCAATCCCGCGCTTTACCTCGACAACAGAGCTAAGAAATGAAAAAATATTATATATTTGATTTCCTCGAGTGGAAATCGAACCCACACGCTTGTGCCCCTACGCTTCTGCATCTGGCCTGGCCTCGATGAACCTATTATGACATTTAAATATTTGAAATAATGCGTTATTATATCGTTTTAGCAAACTCACTTAAACCTATTGCTTCCGAGGTACTGACCCCAGTCCCCCAGTCGGTTCAGACAGCCTGACTTGCAAGTTCTATTGTAGTTAACTGGTACTTGTACTAGCGTTACATGACTTTTAAATGTTATAGGTTATTTTCCGCATTATGTAAACTATGAATGAATAACTTATTATTATTATATCATGACACACATTCTGCTGGAAATGTATGCTTAGATTAGAAGTGACCTATATTAAGAATACGAAAAAATACTCGTATATATCAGCTTCACGCTGTATCCCGCATGTAGCTTACTAGGCAGAGGGAGACTAGTGTTAAGATATCCCGCTCTTCACTTTCCGCTGATTATCTTCTCTCTCTCTCGCTCTTTCGGAGGTATTAGAGAACATTTCCATGGCCCATATGCTCATAACCCGATTTCCAACGCGAGTGAAGAGGTACCATTAAGGATCAGGTACTTTGAACTCGCAAGAGTAAACTGCGTGCTTGTATTTTCACCAATAAATAGTAGGGCGGAAATGACCGAGCGAGGAAAGAGTTAAAGTGAACTCTCTCAGTTCTAAGGAGAGGTTCTCAGTTCGAAGTAATTACAAAATTCAAAATTGTTTCTTTTCATTCTTTTAATGGGTAACGGAGTATCTTGAGACTAGGTTCCCTTTACCTACCCTGCTCTGTGCAGATTTCAGCATGAACTGATTTTTTTTTACAAGATTTTTTTTTTGGTGGAAATGTAAACCTAAATCCTTAGAAGTGCATAAGTAAAAAGTCTTTGAAATATAATAAAGAACGCAAAAAGCTCTATCTATTAGACTGTCAGTACATTAATGCTTCATGGCTGTTAGCATAGATGGCGCTGGTAGGCATTTGTGACAATTTCAATATCTTTATTGTGAGTGCTGCACAATCATTTCAATAACTTTATATCATATGAACTAAATACACATTTTATCTGTAAATTTTAATTGAATATGTAATTTCTAAAAATCTATTTCTTTTAGTCATATCTTTGTAAATGACTTCACTCGATAAGGTTGGGTCGTTTTAGTACAAAACTCTGATAATAGATGGCGTAACATCAATGTACAATATGTACACTGTATAGTGTCTTGCACGTATAGAATATATTTATACTTGAGTATATTTTCTATCTATGTGATATAATCTAAAAAAATAAAATTAAGTATACTTTTATAATGTGTACGCGAAATTTTGTTAAATATTTTTGTCCATATTCTAATTTCAATTTAAACTTGGACAAAAATATTTTTTTATAGCTTCACGCTGAAAGAACCTAATGTTGAGAAGACACTCTATTCGTGGTGAATAGAGTGGCTTCTCAACATTAGGTTCTTTCAGCGTGAAGCTATAAAGATTCAGGCCGAAATCTCGAGACTTTGCGTATTAAGTAGCGAAACTCGAAGAGCGAGGAAATTAAAATATTAATAATAATTTAGTCCACAGAGTGGTAATTCAACCTGCAAATGTAGCGTTTGCAATCTCATGTTTCAGTCACACGTTTGCCCTTCCACCAAGGCCAATTCATTTTCTTGGCCTATGATTTTTGCTTACATTTGTCATAAAACTCTTGAAGCAGTAGAGATTTCAAATACCAAACACGCATAGAAGCTGATTTAGATAATAGAAAATAAAATAACAACATAAATTTAATAACACTTATAATAATTACAAATATGTACACTATTTACTATTACATACTATATTTACATGAACAGTCAGTATTTAGCAACAAACACCACAAATTTTACGTATATTAAAAATCCTAACCCACTTAACAACTAAGTTCTTAGGAATATTCTTGTACTCATAACTAGAATTACTAATAAGTTTTACGCTTTGAGGTATTTTTGTAGTATTTTACTTCTATGAGATAAAGCAAGAATGCTCTTTTGCTCAGATGTTTAAGAATTCGAAATTAAAAACCAACTAATGTAAACCTGAATAAGTTTTTAATTTCTAAAATAAGAGTAGAAAGAGCACAGAGAGGAATGTTATATTTCATTATTAAAATATTGAAACTTCTTTATTGATCGATATCGATAAAGTTATTGTCAATAGTTTTCTGTGTTTATACTCAATGAGGATTTCAAAACTAACGACTAGAAACATTTGAGCTATATATTATAGATATGTATTATAGTTATTTACCATTGCTAAATTTGTGCTAATTATATTAATAGATATCTCAAAACTCTATCACCTTTCAATGCCGCACTGCAGTTTTAATTTTTTAAAGTAAAGCCTCTCTGACTGAGAACATTTCAAAGATCTACGTTTTCTCCTCGGTTGCTTTGGTAACCACATGTCTTTTATTAAATCACTAGCTTTCTCAGCAATCATGATTACTGGTGCATTAATATTCCCATTAGTGACTGTAGGCATGATACTAGCATCTATCACACGAAGACCTTCTACACCGTAAACTCGCAACTGAGGATCCACTACTGCCATAGGATCGCTCGAGGGTCCCATTTTTGCCGTGCAAGAAAGATGGTAAATAGTCATGGTGTATTGTCTTATAAAACAATCCCAGTACTCGTCGGTGTAAAGAGGTAAATGCTTACAATTTGGCACTGGCCTACTATTAAATTTAGCTCCTAATCGTTTCATTGCATTCGTTTCCGCGGTGGCAATAGCTGCCTTTACGCCTTCCCTCAATACGCCAACATCGTCAGGATGTGTTAAATAGTTGTGAATCATGATTGGATAGTCTAAAGGATTTTTTGATCTTAATTTGATAAATCCACGGCTTTTCGGCCGCAACATCATAGGAAATATACCATAAACATCTTTGTTCGTTAAATGACTAAATACTTCTTCGTAAAACTCGTCCGTAATACTATGGGCTCTTTTTACTTGTGTGCCTCCATCTGAAGGGATTGACGCTGACGTCATCATAAATTCTATATCTGGCCAATCTTCTGTTGCATTTGCATATTTCGTGTTAATAAATGAAACTACCTCTAATCCGATACTTGAAGTCAATGGCCCATCCTCTGTCACAGCGTAACGTAAAGCTGAGTTAATATTTACCAGTCTATTCATAACTAAACTTATAGGATAGTCAACTTCAAAAATTATACCACCAACAGCGATATGATCTTGCAAATTTCGTCCCACTCCAGGGGAATCATAGATAACATCGATTCCTACTTCCTCTAAATGTTTGGCTGGGCCGATTCCAGAAAGCATAAGTAGTTGAGGTGAACCGATTGCGCCTGCCGATAATATGACTTCACGCTTGGCATAAATTACTTGTTTTATACCATCTCTAAAAAATTCTACACCATAAGCTCTTTTATTCTCTCTGTCAATCAAGACCTTGGTGACGTGAGAAAATAAAGATACATGAAGGTTTTGACGTAGTCTTACAGGTCGTAAGAATGCTTTCGCTGTAGAGCATCTTGTTCCTCTTCTCATAGTGAACTGATACCAAGCGAATCCAGTTTGTTGTGCTCCATTTACATCTAATATGTCATATCCCATTTCTTCACCAGCTTGAAGAAATGCTGCTCCAATTGGCGTATTGTAAGGAGCGTCTTGAACTGTTAAGTAGCCTCCTAAAATAATATTATCAATATTTTAGTTATATATTATCAATATTATAGTTCGAAACAAAAAATCTTAATAATAATATATTAATGCATAACAATATATTATTTTAACTTTATCCATTTTCTGCGTATACACACATATGTATAAGACTATTCTTATACAAAGAGAACTTGTGCTGACTTGAGTAGCCACTCTATTCTTCACTTTTTGAAAATACTGCACTTTATTTTATCAGAATAAGAAGATGAATAATAATGCACGCGAGTAGGTATTAAACTCTCAATATGAATATCACCTACTACATCAGTAAAATTTGTCTTAAAATAATAATAAATGTGTATAATTTATTTGTCTTACCTACTGAATGATGTTTTTTATCCTTAGCTAAATAAGGATTCCGCTGGTCTTCTGATTTCATGAAATATGGTAGGACATCTTTATAGCCCCACCCAGGGTTACCCAAAGATTCCCAATGGTTGAAGTCATGTTTATTTCCGCGGATATATAGCATTGTATTCAAAACCGAGGAACCTCCGAGAACTTTGCCTTTAGTCCAGCTGCATCGTTTATCTATCATAGCCTGGCAGGCAGAATCTTGAGGTTCGGTGCTGAAATTTAAAATATTTAGTTTTTAGTTTACGTGATTTTTCAGTTGGAGACAGGTACACAGATTATTTTTGGAGTTTAAATTTTACCGGTATTCATGTTTTGATTATAGACGTCCCATCTGTATCTAGAATGCAAAATAGGGACACATGTTGCTTCAGTTTATCGTACATACAAAATGTGAAATAAAATTAAACAATAAAAAATATTGTAGGAAATAATATAACTTTATAAAATGTTTAAAATTCCTTGGCAGTTTTAATAAAAACTCTAAATCTTACCGGTACTTCCAATCAAGTTTGCTCTTATGGAGGTATAGAGATAGCAATGGAACATCACTTATATCTGTTTCATGTCCGCCTGCTTCTAATAATAAAACTTTCCATCCTTCAATCTCAGAGAGTCTATTTGCTAAGACTGTTCCGGCTGAACCACCACCAATTATTATAAAATCGTATTCTTCTCTAAGATATTTTTGATTAAATGGTCGATTTTCTGGGTCCATTAAATCGTAATTGAAGTATGCCATAGCTGCCAACATTGCAGGAATAAAAGTAAGTTTGCTTATGCCCCCTATTGTTAGAGCCGCCTTCGCGGCAGCTGATACCGTTGTTAATATACCCATGATGTTTCAGTGCATAATTCTGAAAATGAAAAGATGTATTTTCAATTATAAAATTTGTTAGAACTAGAAATAACAGATTTCAATAAAATTTATTTCTTTTATAAATGGAAAGTCAAGTATATTAAACGCAAAGTATATTATGGTTAAATGTTACTGCATTTGTTTTTAAAATATCATTTCGTTGACATGAAACTTTATAAGTATACTATATAAAAATTATGTAAAAAATATAAATAAATCAACTTTACGCTGTATCCCGCACACTGCAGGGTAGGCAGAGGGAACCTAGTGTTAAGACACTACGTTCCCCATTTTCTGCCGCATTCTGGAGGCATTGCTTGTTGAGTGGCAGAACTCAACGCCGCGCTTGTCCTCGACACCAGAGCGAAGAAATGGAAATATAAATTTAAGTAAATATTTCATCTCCTCGACTGGGAGTCGAACCCACAACCAGTCGGTTTTACAGTCACATCTCGTGCCGCTGCGCCACGACTGGCTTCAAAAAATTATGTAGATAGAAATATATGTAATATGTAGGTATGTAGTAAGTATGTCTTTATGTTTGTATGTATTTCTAACATGTTGTAGCGAATCTTACTATATAATAATTTACGGGCTACCAACTTTTATATTGTCGAAGTTACAAAGACTTCTAATCAAAAACTAATCTTAGAAATGATCAAATATATGAAAAGAAAAACATAATGGCGTAATATTACAATGTGCAAACATAACGTTCTACGATTCAAAAGCGAAAATGTGACAGCAATAGTAATCTCAACGATTTAGCCCAGTTACTTAAACAGTTCTGATAAAGATCGTGAAATACATTATCATTACATCGGAAGTACGTAATCATTATATAAGTACATATAGTCATTATTCTTCTAGTCCTTTCACACGTACCGACGGTAATATGTATACACATATATATATTCTTAATGATATACGATTTTGATGAGGCCGGTCGTGGCGCAGCGGCACGAGGTGTGACTGCAAAACCGACTGGTTGTGGGTTCGATCCCCACTCGAGGAGATGAAATATTTACTTAAATTTATATTTCCATTTCTTCGCTCTGGTGTCGAGGTTAAGCGCGGCGTTGAGTTCTGCCACTCAACACGCAATGCCTCCAGAATTCGGCAGAAAGTGGGGAACGGAGTGTCTTAACACTAGGTTCCCTCTGCCTACCCTGCTGTGTGCGGGATACAGCGTGAAGCTAATTTAATTTTAATTTTTTAATTTATATACGATTTTCTATGATTGGCAAAAAATATATTTAAATATCCATATTCTTAATCGTAATTATTCGTTGGCTGGTTTGGTAACAGATAAAATGGATTTGACTTCATCTGAAGGTTGTCGTTGGTGAAAGATTTTTAATTCTGCAATAATTTTATAACTTACTTGCGATGTCCGCGAAATCACGAAGGCATTCATGTTTTTATATATGTAAAAGCGACTAAAACGCGGCTTTGCTCGCTTAAACTTATTATAGCAAAAGGATATATATTTTATATAAAAAGCTATACTACATTTTTTTATTCATATAAATACTATGTTTAAGTTAAGTACTTAGTTTAAAATTATTTTATTACTCGTTTGTAGTATAGTAATTTACACAATAGTTTAATATAGTATAGTATACAAAGCGCGGGGTTGAGTCCCGCTACTCAACATATAGTATCTCGAAAATTTGCACAAAGATGCAAAAAATACCTGTCAAATTCGAGTAGGATTCGCAAACAAAGGGTTCCGTACTAATTTCAAGATTGTACGCCAACTGGACGTACAATTTACAAAAATTGACAAATTAAATTCGCTCATTTCATATAAAATAAGTGCATACATCCTATGCACCCATTTTGTATGAAATGAACTACAATTATAAGCTTGTAATCTTTTTTTTTCTATGAAATTTTCACTTTTTTCGGTTTTTTTTCTTTATATATATCTACTAAACTTACTATGTACAAGTTCTCATTTATTGAAAATTTCGTAATGACAGGTCCACGGGAAGTACCGTATGTTTTGATTTCATACGAAATACAGCAAAAACAATGCATAATCCCTCGTACCTTTTGATTGCGTTGAACTTGATTTCTTCTATGCTCCAGGGGATCGTATACCCAAATATATGATATTAATTTCAGCTTTATACCTCCACACGATCTCGAGATAAATAATCTTGACAGACCGACAGGCGGACAACATAGTAAACCTATAAGGGTTCCGTTAATTGCTTTTGAAGTACGGAACCCTAAAAATGTGTTTAGAGTCAATATATGGTCATATTACATACGCGTATTATGATATAGCATGAAATTGAAGCTCAGAAATTTAATAGTATTCGTGGCCTTGACACGCTACACTCCCGCGATATGTTACAACTTATAACTAGAATCGAAATTTTGCACGGTAAATGTACTCTTTATTTTGCAATATTACAAAAAATGTTGTTTTGCATTTTAATTTATAACATGCGCATGGGCACAAAGTGTGACTGTAAACGGGATAGGTTGTGGGTTCGATTCTTACTTGAGGAAATGAAATATTTCATATTTTTTATTTCTTCGCTGTAGTTTCTGGGCAAACGCTCTAGTTTCTTGGCGGAACTCCGCCACATAATATGCATTGCTTCCAAAATTCGACGTAAAATGAGGACCGTAATTGTCTTAAAACTAGAGTACCTTTGCCTACTGCGGTGTGTGCCGATATAAATTGTTTTAAAGTTTACATTTATATATATTGTAGATAAAAATCAATTTGAGATTGTTTTTGTAGCTTTATTCTGTATTCTTCATGTAGGTATAGTACCTACAGTTGATAGAGGAAACAGAGTGTTAAAATACGCTGTTTCGTGTTTTTAGTCTTTTTTTTAAGTTATTATAACTCAACGCCATGCTTTAACTTGTTACCGGAATGAGGAAATGAAAATAATTAATTTCCTTAAATAAGAATCGGTCCTACTAGTCACAACACGCAAAATTTAAAAAACTCAGCGGAAAGTGAGCCTAAAGTTACCTTACCACTAGGTTCCCGCTGCTTAACCTGTTATATGCGGGATACAGCTTGAAGCTAAAGAAAATCTCAGCTTCACGCTGTATCCCGCGCACAGCAGGATAGGCAGAAGAAACCTAGTGGTAAGACACTCCGCTCCGCACTTTCTGCCGAATTCTGGAGGCATTGCGTGTTGAGCGGCAGAACTCAACGCCGCGCTTAACCTCGACATAAGAGCGAAGAAATGGAAATATAAATTTAACTAAATATAAAGAAAATCAAAAAGAAGAAAATATCAATTTAATTATATTCAACTCTTACTCCATTTTAGAGATAGAATGACCCAAGGACCCCTGCACCCTATTTATTCCAGCCGGACCCGGCAAAGGAAACCACTTTTTATATTAAAAATAATTTGCTTTCCCGAGTCCGGCTGGATATCCTCGAGAAATTAATCGAACTTATAATCATCACATACCAGTCAGGTGCTTACCGATTGCGCAAGGGTGGCGTTTATTGCGTTTATTTTATAATTTTTATACAGTCTATTCATGCACTAACTTTCTATTTAATTCCTCAGGTACTCTTAGGTTTTTTATGCAACGACATAACTTAAGTAAAATTCCTATGAGATTATTAAAGCTATTTAAAACTTACATCACAATATAACACGATAAAAATTCTTTACGTGATTTTTTAAATTACTATATATGATACTTATTTAATATCTCTGATAAAGAACAGAATTTGTCAGTTATATTAGCAGTAGTATATTTTTTTTATTTTTATTTTTCTTTTCTTTTGAAAGAAACTTATTCGAAATTCATTTTTTTAAGAAAAACTCGATGCTACATTTTTTTACCATATTAAATTAAAATATATATATACATATTATATTCATAAGGTTGGTTTTTTTTACTTGTGATGATGTGAACTAATAAAAGTGATCCAATCCTGACCATATTGAAGAAATATTTATAAACACGAGGCCATCGTAGCGTAGTGGCACAAGCGTGTGATTGTAAAAGTGGATTCGATCCCAACTAGGGTGAATGAATTATTATTTATGAATATTTTCTTTATTTCGCTCTAATAACAAGGCAAACCCCGGCGTTGAGTTTCGCTACTCAACATGTAATGCCTCAAAAATTCTGCTTAACGTAGGGAACGGAGTGTCCTAACACTAGGTTGCCTCTGCCTATCCTGCTTTGATAAAATTATAAACACTTCTTTTAAAGGCCCTAAGTAACATTCAAAAAAAATTATATGATGATGTAAATTATATACGGTTATGATACACACAAAACTTAAAAAGTATTTTTTTAATAATACAACTACAACAAGTTAGGTACTTGTTATAAATCGGAAGGTTAAATCACTCTCGTAAACGTATGCTGGAAATGATTCAGTTTAATTGCATTCATTATATGAAAGCGTGGCCTTACATTGTATCCTTTAGTTTCTTTCCGAAGTCGATGCTGGGCAAATGAAATTTAAAACTAAAAAAATTATATCAACCGAGAAACAGGCTTATAGAAACAACAGACGTCTTAAGGCCAATTTTAATGATAAAAATTTGAATTTAAGGATATAAAAAAAACTGAGGTCAGTCGTAGCGCAGCGGCACGAAGTGTGACTGTAAAACCGACAGGTTGTGGGTTCGATCTCCACTCGAGGAGATGAAATATTTACTTAAATTTCTATTTCCATTTTCGTCGCTCTGGTGTCGAGGTTAAGCGCGGCGTTGGGTTCTGCTACTCAACACGCAATGCCTCCAGAATTCGGCAGAAAGTGGGGAACGGAGTATCTTAACACTAGGTTCCCTCTGCCTACCCTGGTGTGTGCGGGTGATACAGCGTTAAGCTAATTTAATTTTATTATTTTTTTAAAAACTATCGTAGCATTTATAGGATCCTTTTTATCCTGATTTTGAATTATAAAACTTTTTAGACATTTATTTTTAACTTTTTTCATTTTTTGTTACCACCATTTTAGTAATAATATTCTATTAAACTTAGCTCCCATTTGCAGATCTATTTTTAATCGCCTTTAATATAAGTTAAAATATTGGTTGATTTTAGCAAAATTCTTTATAAAAAATGTTGATTAAAATTAAATTACTAAAATATATATTAGTTTTAGATTTTTAACTTTATATACCAAGTCTTTTGTTTTTAAATAGTTTTTCAATAGTCTATGTTATTATGTATCGACTATTATTTGTCTCTGTTTACATAACAAGTTCTTCGGAAATGACTTAACGCCTATATCGAAACTGGAACGAAATTATAAACACCTTTTTTTACAGTTCAAGCCATGTTAGATTTTCTTTAACGTCACCGCATTGAGTTATTCAATATCAGAATGAAAGTAATTCTGTTCAATCGAAACGATAATACACTAAAATAGTTAAATAATAGTTAAATAGAGGCCAGTCGTGGCGCAGGGGCACAAAGTGTGACTGTAAAACCGACTGGTTGTGGGTTCGATCCCCACTCGAGGAGATGAAATATTTACTTAAATTCATATTTCCATTTCTTCACTCTGGTGTCAAAGCGCAGGCAAAGCGCAGCATTGAGTTCTGCCATTCAACACACAATGCCTCTAGAATTCGGCAGAAAGTGGGGAACGGAGTGTCTTAACACTTAATTCCTTCTGCCTACCCTGCTGTGTGCGGGATACAACGTGAGGCTGATTTTATTTATTTACTAAAATAGTTGCAATTTTTCAAAAGTTTCCAGATTTTCTATCGAACCTGGTGAGTTTTAAATCAGTTTCGTCAAAGAGGGAGAAAAGGAAGAAAAAACATTTTTCATAAAATACAGTCTTATCTTCAATTTACCTAATTATTATCATTATTTTAATTTTATTAATATAATATAGTAAATCATTTTTGCTGTACTATTACAAAAAATATGAGAATACAGGCATAATATTATAATTTTATTATCTCTTATAAATGTATGTGCATATAAATATTTTATAAGAAAGAGGCCACGCAAGCGAAAAAATTAGAAATATTAAATCAATATTTCATTTCCTCGATCGGGAAACGAACCCACAACCAATTGCATTTACAATCACAATTTACACCGCTGCGCCACGACTGGCCTCTTAATAATCAACTTAATTTCATATAAAATGGCTAAAAGACTTAAAAATCCACACGAAAATAACTACTAAAAAAAACATCTTAAAAAGAAACAGTGAAAGTAACTCAAGGTCAAACGAGTAGAAGTTCACATCAACACCCATTCATTATGAAACCGCCTTATAAGAATGTATATGTCAAAATAACATTCGCATAAAGATCGTATTATTTTAACACAGGCAATAGCGATTGCTGTTGTAGTAAATTTTAACCGACTGTGACGGCACATAGAGTGGTATTGTAGTGTATGTATTTTATTTTATTCTGTGTAATTTTTTTTTTGCTAGAATATGTGTAGGAAAATATTGGCAATATATTTTAGGAGATTTAAAATTTTACTATATATTAAATGAGGTCAGCTTCAGGGTGTATCCCGCATACAGTAAGGTAGAAGGAACCTAGTACTAAGACATTGCGTCACGTCTGTGACTGCGACACATTCCATCGTATTTATCTCTCTTTCGAATCGAGGCATTGGGTGTTTATTGGCGGAACTCAACTACGGACTTTGGCTTTGGTGCCAGAGCGAAGAAATGTAAATATTAATAAATAATAATTAATTCCCCAGAATGAGGATCGAACCTACAACCAACGATTTATGGAGGCACCTTCGTGGGCCTTAAAAAATATACCTTTTAATGCTTGCTTTTTAGGATAGGATCCATAAAAAAAAATCTATACAAGCCACAATCTACTTACCATTGAATACAATACAAAAATAATTAATACTTTTGGTCACATTTGTTTAACAGTTCCGCGTCAAAGAAAAACTCCTTATATAATTTTAGTTTCATTCAATCATTATTTTGTTCTTCTCGTGGTTCTTTTATGTTCCAATAGTATTTTTGTTGACCTAGTTACTTAATTGAGCAGTGCCAGTACTGTGTAAATCATATCTTGCATATTGTTTTGGATATTCGATAGCAAAAAGAAATATTTGAAAATGTTACTTTTTTTTCTGCTTCAAGTTCTATTGCATTTCGTTCACACCAGGGTAGGCAGAGGGAACCTAGTGTTAAGACACTCCGTTCCCCATTTTCTGTCGAATTCTGTAGGTATTGCGTGCTAAGTGGAGAAATTTAAAGCAGTTAGGGCTAAGAAATGAAAATATCCTCGAGTACAGGTCGAACCCACAACCAGTTGCGTTTACAATCCCACTCTTGTGCTCTGCGCCACAACTGGCTTCAAGTTGAAAAGAAAATATTACACGAATCCCTCAAATGGCCTGCCTATTTATACATTTTCTATGGTTCATATTATGGTATTAATAATACACAGCGTACAAAGAAGCTGCTCTTTTGATGGTACAGGTTAGTTTAGTTGAAGTTATTCTATTGAAGATTGATGTTTTTCATTTTGCAATGTTTTGTTGTTTCGAATGCTAAGCTTTATTCTGATGTGTTCAAATTAAGTAAAACATTTGGTAGTTCTGTAATAAACTAAATTGTTTTTTTTGTTTTTTTTTTCAGCTTTATTTTGTACTCCGCAGGTAGCAGGGTAGGCAGAGGGAACCTAATGTTGAAACACGACGCTACCTACTTTCCGTCAAATTATGGAGCCATTTCTTGTTGAATAGTGGAACTCAACGCCGCGCTTTGCCTTGACACCAGAACGAAATAATGAAAATAATACATTTTTCACTTTCACGATTGGGGATCGAACCTACAACCTGTCGAGCTTACAGTCATAGTCATACGCTTGTGCCCCTGCGCCACGGCTGGCCTCAAGCTAACTCTTTTAATATTTTATAATAAGGTGTTTCCCGAAAATTACAATTTGAAGTGTGACAAGACATTTAAATATGCAAAGTATTAGAAAAAAAATAGTTGTTTATGATCAATTGTTTGGAAACGTAGCGTAACTAAATCGAACGTGAAAGATTATTTCTGTTGCAATCTAATAGAACTTAAAGTGCCTAACTGCTATACTGTAATGTCAGCTGCTTTATTTCATAGATAATTTCGGCGAATATGGAAAATTTATAAACCGCTCTCAAGTCTGAGATCGATTTGAGACGCCGTTTCCATTATATAAGTTATATATAATGGCATCTCAAGTTCGATCTCAGACTTGAGAGCGATTTATAAATACCGGTCTTAGTGCGTCCTTATTCTGATTTAGTCATAGTTTGGTAAAAAAGCCAAAAATGTGATTAATTACAGAAAACAATTAATAATTAATGTTACAACAAAATTTATTAGTAATGACTTCGTTGTTATAATTAGTTTAAATGAACTAATATTTTTTTCTTAGTAATCACTTTTTATATTTTTTGTGTTAATTTAAAAAAAAAAATATAATTTTAATTAAGATTTTCCTTTTTGTTTGTTCATTTCAATTAATCACCTATTTTTTCTAATATTAAGAATTTTATTTCTCCTACTTACATCTACTTATTATTCTTTTTCGACTTATTTTGATTATTTAGGCGTATATTTTCTTATTTCTCCTATTAAAAATTGTTAATTTTATATATATTTTTAATAAATGTTAATTTGTAGATCAAGCGGGCGAAGCCGCGCGGGTCGCGCTAGTAAATATTAAAAAAAATATTTATTTGCATATAAAAAATGAACGTAAATTGAAATATCGAGCTTTATTTTTTTTAACTTCACGCTGTATTCTCAACATAAAAGAGTAAGCAAAGGGAACCTGGGAACCTAATGTTAAGACGATATACACCATATTACCATTTCTATAGTCCACTATAGCTAAAACGACTAATAAAAAAATAATATATAAATTTATATTATTTTTCTTAAGTTTTAAATAGAATTCTGTGTAAATAAATATGTAAATGTTATGTAAATATGTATATAAATAGGATACTTAGTTCTGCACGTATTGAGTTGCTCAAATATTAATAAACAAACATAGCTGCCAAATTTATCTATAAGATGTTTTGATGATAAAAATTTTTCATAATCTTTTTGTATTGGAAGTATATTATATTTTTAATGGAAATAAATTAAATATTTTATATGTTTTTACCTTCAACAGAGGAAACCTAATGTTAAAACACTACGTTTGGAGAAAGTGACGGACCTCTACATTTTGTTTTGTTACCAGAGCGAGGAATTAAACACCTTTAATTTCCCCCGAGTGGGAATCAAACTTAAAACTGTCGCTTTTATAGTGAGATGTGTAGCCAAGATCGCCAAGATGGTCCTATATATATTATATATATATAAGCGGTTAATTAATTATATGTTAGTATATTGTGAGGTTAGTCGTGACGCAGGGGCATCTTAGCGACTATAAAATCGACTGGTTGTGGGTTCGATTCCCACTCGAAAAAATGAAATATTTATTTACATTTATATTTTCTTTTCTTCGCTCTGGTGTCAAGGCAAGCGCGGCGTTGAGTTTCGCCACTCAATACGCAATGCCTCTCAGCGGAAAGTGGGGAACAGAGTGTCTTATCACTAGGTTCCCTCTAGGCAGACCCAGCTGTGTGCGGGATACAGCGTGAAGCTGATTTATTGATTTTTTACATTTAAGTATTAAGAAATAGTTTATGTCACAGTTATTTGTAAGGTATTTGGACACGGTCCCCGGGTGACCACTATGAATACCGATGCTCGCTCTGGCTTTACGCACGACCAGTTGTGCAACCACCGTTTTAACTATTCGAGTGAGAAGGACTGTCTGTATATCTTTAAACGTATATAGAATATAAACAACTTTAAGTTTATTTATTTATTTTTCAGCTTCACGCTGTATCCCGCACACAGCAGGGTAGGCAGAGGGAACTTAGTGTTAAGACACTCTGTTCCCCACTTTCCGAAGAGTGTATGAGGACTGTATATCTTTAAACGTATATAGAATATAAACAACTTTAAGTTTTTAATTTCCTTTATTATATATTAATACAATAATAATAAAATAATGTTGTAATTTGTTTTTTGTATATTTAAATTATTTATTTGGAGTGTAGTTGTATTATACGAGATATATTTTTTTATCAGCTTCACGCTGTACTGCACACAGGCAGAGGGAACCTCGTTTTAAGACACTCCGTTCCCCATTTTCCGCCGAATTTTGGCGGAACTCAACGCCGCGCTTTGCCTCGACACTAGAGCTAAGAAATGAAAATATAAATGTAAAAAAATATTTCACTTCCTCGGGTGGGGATCGAACCCACAACCAGTCGATTTTTACAGACACTTTGTGCCTCTGCGCCACGACCGGCCTTGAGTATATTTTTTACCTTTATTTACGTTAATATTATCGAACACAGCAATTATCGACGCTCTTTATAAAACATCTAAAATTCATGAATATATTTGTATATAATTTTAATTTTTATAGTACGTAGATAATATAAATAGCAATTTTTAGCTTGATAACATAAACAGTGATATTTAAATTTCCTATATTCCTATATATTAAATTGTTGACTGTGAAGCCGTCGCGGCGCAACGGCGGGGGTACAAGTACGGCCGTAGGAAGACGAGTAAACGCTAGTTGGTTTGATTCCCACTTGAGGGAATAAAATGTTTAATATGTTAACTTCTTTCCTCTGATAACCAGGCAAAGAATTCGTCGGAAAGTGAAGTATGGAAGTGTCGGAATGGAGAGTTAAGTGTCTTAACACTAGGTGCCCATGGTCCCTCTCCTGCTCTGTACGGGATGCAGAGTGAAGCTAAATAAAAACGGCGAATATTATATAATATTATTTATTATTTGTGATTTTTTTATTGCATATAAAATGACCGCTATCAAGTCAAATTTATTGATATGTCGCGTTGTGTACTACTTAGAGTCCCTTCTTTCGAAATATTTGGCTTAGTACGGTATGGGCTATAAGGACGAACGCTCGCTCTTGACATACATACATACATACATACATACATACATACATACATACATACATACATATATGTATACTTTGAAATGAGTAGTGCATTTTATTAGTTAATTAGGTGGTTATCAGGTAGTAAACACGTTATTTTAGTGAGATATGGAAAAAGAAAAAAAGTAAAGTAAAGTATATAACTGTTTAGCTAAAGTTTTTTTTTTATTTTATGATTTAAATGATCTTCAGAGGAGGTCAGATATGGCACATGGGCACACACATGGGACAGTAAACGCGACAGGTTGTGGGATCGATTTCCACTCGAGGAAATTAAATACTTCATATTTTCATTTTCTCGCTTTCGTAACGTGGTAAAGCGCACAGCGTTGAGTTACGGCACTCAACGCGCAATGCTACTAGAATCGATGGCAATGGCGGAAATTAAGGAACGGAAATGTCTTAATGGAAACGGAGAGTCTTAACCCTAGCTTCCCAGAATTATTCTCTCTATCTATATATCTAAACATACCCTAGCTCTTCTAGATTCTAGAATGAGATATAAGAGAGAGAGAGAGAGAGAAACAATAAATATTTTCTAGGTAGTTATGCACTCACCCAAACCCTCAGTATTAGGTTAAGCGAGATTATTCCGCTGGCTCAGCGAGACCATCGGAATATTCCCATTATTGTTATAAGCACTTTTATTGTTTCATAAAAATTCATGTTAAATGTCGCAATACATTATAACTTTTGTGTGAGAAATAATTTTAACTTTAAGAATTAATATTGTTGTGATCTCCAAATCGATCAGACGTATTAAATAGTTTTAATTTAAATAAGTATTTTATTTTTAAAAAAGTAAATTCTCAATTAGAAAGTTTAACTGGCGCAGCCGGTAGGATAGTCTATCATAGGTCTGCGTGTCTTGTAGATTTGGGTGTCCAAATTCGCCCAAAAATCGCGAGTACAGTGCGAATAGACTTAGGCTATCCACGAACCAAATAAATAAGTTGAACAAGAAGATGGGATCAGCGATCGGTCGGTGAGTAAAACTCTTTGCCTTCCTTTTTCTTATATTCCCACATTCTATTTGAGATTTACAATAGATATAAGTGGCGTTATTT
This sequence comes from Heliconius himera, assembly GCA_021202915.1. NCBI lineage: Eukaryota > Metazoa > Arthropoda > Insecta > Lepidoptera > Nymphalidae > Heliconius > Heliconius himera. The sequence continues at coordinate 133,718 of JAJHJA010000819.1, forward strand.
TGGGATTGAACGTCTCGCATTATAACGTATCTGGTTTTAATATAAAACTCTATTGAAACTGTAGTTCTAAGAAAAGTATCTCCATAGACTAATTAACGTCTAGAAGTAATACAATTAAAATATTTTAATAATTAAATAAAAAATAAAAAATAAATAATTAATGATCTAAAAATCGATCGTAATTGTTTTTATGTATTGTGAAATAAAAAAATTGAATTTTATTGTGTTTTATTTTCCTACTATTTTTATATTTTTAATTTACTGTGTGCTATTTTATATATATTTTTTGTTATATGTGTTTTGATATATTTTATATTATTGTGTGTTTTTAATTAGTTAAAAATATTGTAATTGATTTAAAACTTCAGAGCTCTCTATTAATTTTTACTCTACAAAATGGAACAATCGCGAGAAATTCCTTTAGCGTCAAATAGCGTAGTACCAATACCCAATGAAATGTTACGATTAATTCCTCTTTTCGGTGGTGACAAAAGAATATTAAATTTATTTTTTAGGAAATGTGAGTACATTATAAATAAATATCGAGGTCATCAGCATCAGAATATTTATGTTTTACATGCTATAACTAGTAGATTAATAGATGACGCCGCCGCGTTGTTATCCGAGCGTGAGGATGTAGAGACTTGGCCTGAGTTAAAAGAATTATTAGAACAACATTTCGGTGACCCACGTAGCGAAGAATGTATAAAAATTTCCCTCGAATCATGTAAAATTAAAACAGGGGAAAGTTATTTAGAGTTTTGTAACAGAATACAAAATATTCAGTCTCTGTTAATATCTAAAGTAAATTTATCGGCAGACGAAGAAGTTAGAAACGCTAAAATTACTATTTATAATCATACAGCATTAAATGTTTTTCTCTATAATTTACCAGAAAATATGGTGCGTATTGTGAGACTTAAATCACCTAGTACATTAGAACAAGCTCTATCGATAGTTTTAGAGGAGGTTAATTTTCACGAACAGTATCAACTGCGTAATCGTTTTCTTAATAATTCAACGGCGCCGAGGTCAACGCCTAACGTCGCAGGGTCGTCATTTACACAAAATAATATTACCCCTCCGCAAAAATTTAATTTTGGAATCCATACTAATAGACCTCAATTTACACAACAACCAAAATTTGAATATAAACCGCAGCAAACAATATTAAAACCTCAACCGTTTGGGTATAGGCCTCCCCAAAATCCACAGTTCGGATATAGGCCTCCCCAAAATCCACAATTCGGGTATAGGCCACCCCAAAATCCACAATTCGGGTATAAGCATCCACAAAATCTCACTATGACACCACAACAGTTTGGTCAAAGACCACCTCAGAATAACCGCATAGAACCAACTGACATATCTATGAGAACGGCACCCCCGCGACCTCAAATAGCGCAACAAGGTTTTAGGTTAAATGAAACTGATTTACAAAAAGAAAATTTAGAATACGACTATTACTATGATTATGATCCTTATGACAATATAAATTACGAACCGTATGATGAGGACGTGACTTATACACATAATGACGAAATAGAAAACTATACTGTAACGCCATTAGTCGAGGAAAATTTTCAATCAAAAGCCTCGCAAAAAGAAGAAATCATAGAATTAAATTGTGATCCAAATCTTAAATTACCTCATATTTTAATTCCAGAAATTAATTCAAAATTAATTATTGATACTGGCAGCACTCGTTCGTTTATTAGCCCCCGTATTGCTTACCAATATTTTCCTAATTTTATTAAATATGAACCATTTAAAGTTATTAGCACACATGCTTCTAGCCAACATAAAGAAGTTATTGAAATTCCGCTATTTCCGACTTTTAATACTATGGACTATCATAAATTTCATTTATATGATGTAGATGAACGCTACGACGGACTTATAGGAAACGATTTACTTAAACAATTAGACGCGATTATTGACCTCAAACATTTACTACTGAGAACTAAGACCACTGACATCCCTATCATTAATAATTTGAATTATCTCGTTCATTTACAACCCCGGTGTGAACAACGAGTAAAGATCCCTACTGATTTACACTCGGGAGAAGCACTAATTGAATATAAAGAGTTTATACCTGGTATACGAATGCCTTCTGCATTAGTAAATAGTATTAATGGTTATGCATCAACAATAATTCAAAATACTTTAGATAAACCTATGACTTTGACTATTAATAAAGCGTTTAAAACCTCGAATATTAACATTTCAGAATGTAATCTCATACAAAACAATAACGAAACAATGACTGACACCGACGACATAGTTTATAAAAAGAGAAACCAAAATTTAAATGCAGACACTTTGTCAAGAATTAGAATAAATGCAACACATTCAGACGATGAAAAGGACTCCATGATAGTTAATTTTGATAAGAAAGAGAAAGGGCTAAGGCAACGCAATGACTCTAGTACAATATCTATATCAGAATGTAGTTCTAGTAAAAAACCTATAACCCTTTCCGATTCTGAAACTTTATCGGTCCCGAGTTTACCTAGGACATGTGACTATCCAGTTAGGTCACCGTCTGAAACATCCAAAACAGACACAATTCATTCCGCTAATATCGTAGAATCGTTAGGTATACCAATATTACACGAAGCTATAGACACAAAGCCAAATCAAATTCTAGTATATACATGGTTTAAAAATGAAGTACAAGTTCGCGATCTTTCACGTGAAAAGCAAAAAGTGTTAGAAGTATTTTTACCTACTTATAATAGAGATTTAGTTAAACAGTTTTTAAAAGAATATATTAAACCAAAAACCAAGTATTTCATTTACTTCGAAAATAATGAACATCGGAAACAGTTTACAAGTATTGTCATAGAATTATTTAGGAAGGATACCGTTCTATTATTCGAATGTACAGAGCGAGTAATTTTTATAGAAAATGAAAAAGAACAAAGAGCTATTGTATTAAAACATCATCAAGGCAAAACATGTCACCGCGGTATTAAGGAAACTCTAGCAAGTATACGTAGGAATTATTTTTGGCACAATATGCAAGAAACTATTTCAGCTATTATTAACGCTTGTGAAATATGTTGTAAAATGAAATACGATAGAAAACCTTTTAAACCTGTTCTACAGTTGACTCAAACACAAGACGCCCCGTTTCAAGAATTATTCATTGATCTTTTTCAAATAGAAGGAAATTATTATTTGACTATTATAGATGCATTTAGTAAATTAGGTCAAGCCATTCCAATAGATAATAGATCGACCGCGGAAGTAGTGCGTGCACTTATGAAATATTTTTCATTTTATGGTACCCCTAAAAAGATAAGTTCCGATCCTGGTAGCGAATTTAATAATGAACTAATGAAAGAATTTTTGAGTTTACATAAAATCGAAATCCATATCGGCTCCCCCAACAACTCTAATTCGATGGGTTTAATTGAGCGTTTACATTCTACTATTAATGAAATTTATAGATGCGCGAAATACGAAGAGAAATGCACGGATGCAGCATCAGTGATGATGTATTCCATTATTGCCTATAATAATTCTATCCATTCTGTCACAGGTTTAACCCCTTTTGAAGTAGTATTTGGTCACACGGATTCAAGTAGTTTATTTGATATAGATTTAGAGAAACAATACATACAGCAATTGGTTAGAGATCATGCAAAACGTTTAAAAGTATTATATAAACACTTAGCCGAAAAAATGATTGAAATTAAGCAGAAAGTAAAGGAAAGTAGAGGTGGTGAAGATGAAATAGATCTTCCATTAGGAAAAATTATATTTACAAAAGACATTAATAAACGGAAAAGCAAGGATAAACCGCGATATCATAAAGCCAAAATTATAGGAAAAGATTCAAATAACGTTATACCAATACAAATTGGTCAAAGAAAATCTAAAGTTCCCGTTAAAAATATAAAACGCCCTCCGCAGGTGGTGTTTGCTGACACTGATAATAATGGGACCTGTGCTGGCCCTTCATCTGCAATCTCTTGAAAATAATCCAGGCGTGTATCCTGTAAAAGAAGGTCAGGCGTATCTTCAAACAGATTACTGGACTATAATTAAGGTTTTAAATTTAAATAAAATATATGATGATTTAAACTTTGTCATAAGTAAATACAATGAATTTAACAGTTTAATTAATAAAAATATTTCTTACTTACGTGATTTCCAAGTTGCAAGATTGCACGTTGAATATATTCGCGATATCACCGTACAAAAATATGAACAGCTAGTTCCACAAAAACGTTTTAAGAGAGGCCTTTTCAATCCACTGGGTTCTCTTATTAAAATTATTACTGGGAATTTGGATTATAATGACGCTGTAAGATATGAAAAAATCATTTCTCAGCTCGCAAATGATCAAACTACAATGAGGAACAAATTTACTTTAATATCTAAAATGCTTGATAGTTTTATAAATACTACTGAAGTTTTGAATCAAAATTCTGTTGTATTAGATGAACGTTTGAAAATTGTTGAATCTATGATCAAAGAGTTAGTTTCTAAGGATAATCATTTAGTGTATACCACATATATAATAAGTCTTTTTAATTTGTTCGTAAGTAACTTTCGTACTATATTCATTAAGTTAGGAGAAATAGAAACTGCATTAGCTTTCAGTAAAATATCCATATTACATCAAAGTATTATTAATTCTACTGAACTATTACAACATTTACTTTTAATATCTCAAACTGAAAATTTAATATATACGCCGAGTGCGGAAAATTTGGTAAAACTAGAGGAAACAATTAATATTAAATCATATATTAAGCAAAACCAGATTACGTTTATAATGGAGATTCCAATTACTGATAACATTACTTATAACTATTATAAATTATATTCCTTACCTATTTTTCATAAATCAGAGAATAAAACCTTTTCCATTATCCCTAAATATCCTTACCTGTTGGCAAAGGGTACGAAATACTTACCGATCATAAAACCATGCCGGTCACTCGCTGCTGGAGAACAATTCTTGTGCAAGGAACATCACCAAACTCTTTATCCTGAAATAACTTGTATCGAGCAACTCTTAAAATTTGAAGATAACGTAACACAATGTGAGCAAAGAGAAATTGACATAGAGAATGTAAGAATCCAAAGAATCACATCTACAAGTTGGATACTATTTTCAAAATTTAGAAACACTTTAACTGAAACGTGTAATGGAGATGTCAATAAATATTCTATTATTGGGACTTATGTTATGACCTTAGACGAACCATGTAATGTTGAGGTAAAGAATATAAAGATTCGTAATCATGTCAACCTCATAGAGAACGATCCTGTGGGAACCAAGCAAGATTTAGTTTTGCCACAGCTGCCTATGAGTACAACCCCTGTATCATCCAGTACACGCGTACTCAATATGAGGGGAATCAATTTGGACGAAGTAAAATATATGTCAGCGGTACTAAAGCAAAGTGTTTTCAGTGATAGTGAAATCATTAATAGTGAAAGAAATCCTAGAATCAGTGAAATTTTAATTTACATCTTTATATTTTTATTTCTTTTATGTATACTCTCATTTTTACTTTATATTTTTCGTTATAAAATCTTACATATTAATTGTTCGCGAAATCATCGGAAAGTTATTAAAAATGAACAACCCGATAATTTCGCACTTGGGGAGGGAGGAGTTATGCACTCACCCAAACCCTCAGTATTAGGTTAAGCGAGATTATTCCGCTGGCTCAGCGAGACCATCGGAATATTCCCATTATTGTTATAAGCACTTTTATTGTTTCATAAAAATTCATGTTAAATGTCGCAATACATTATAACTTTTGTGTGAGAAATAATTTTAACTTTAAGAATTAATATTGTTGTGATCTCCAAATCGATCAGACGTATTAAATAGTTTTAATTTAAATAAGTATTTTATTTTTAAAAAAGTAAATTCTCAATTAGAAAGTTTAACTAGGTTGCCTAATAATTATAAACTGCAGGGAAAAGACAATCATATGGTCTTCGAAAGAACCGGAGAAGTTATTGCCTATCACATAACTATCGACAGTTGTGGGTTCGGTTTTCGTTCCTCAAGATTTCAGCGGAAAGTGGGGAGCGGAAGTGTCTCAACACTAGATTCCCAGATCCCTTCTGCCTACCTTGTGAAGTTAAAAAATATAGAATAGAAAAAGTAAAAGTAAAAAATTTGTGGATTGTTTATACGTGTTAACTTTAGTTCAAGGGAAATCAAGGCAGTATTCATATTCATATAAGATTTTATCAAGGTTGGTTTATTGGCAACCACACGTAATACTTAATTAATTACAATATTTAAATTATACTGTATTTAATTGTTTTTATTTATATATATTTTTTTAATTTTCTTAAAAGTGAAATAGCCGGCCAACCGCGATTCGGCCTTATATTACACTAGTTACACTACTTTTTTAAAAGTTAAACTAATTTATTGCTTTTGAATTTTATTTTTTATTTTTTTTCATCTTCACGCTGTATTCTTCATATAACATTGTAACCAGAGGAAATCTAGTGTTATTTATTACACTCCGTTCCTCACCTCCCGCCGATTTTATTGAAGCATTACGTGTTGAGTCGCGTAACTCAACGCCTCGGTCTGTCTTTTTACCAGAGTAAAGAAATAAAAATAAACTCACAAAATCTGCTTTTACAGCCACATGCTTGTGTCACTGCGCCACTTTTGTGCTTGTATTTTTTATTTTGTATATGGGACAATCTTTGGTATGTATCCTGTTTATTTGAAAAAAGAAGTATCAAAATCGAACTACTCAATAAAGTGTGTCGATTAGGGAACCTTTTCCGGCTTAGTCGTCCGTTAAAAAAATATACATATATTAAAATATTGTAGGGAACCTTAAACTTCGCTCTAATAAAGATAAGACCAAGGGTCCAAGACTGAGCTAAAATTTTACAGATCCAAAAGCGTATAAGCTTATGTGTAATTGTGTACTGTAAGTACTCCTACTTAAATACTAAATACATTGTTGCAATTTAATTGTTTCTACTTTAAATTTTAATAGTCTTTAATTGTAGGTAACAGTGTAAGTAATGTTATTTAATATAATTTTCTATTTTTTTTAGTTTTTACGTTTAATTAGAATCATTTTTTATCAGCTCTACGCATATAGGAAAGAGGGAGCATAGTGTTAAGACACTTCGCTTTCATCTTCCCGCCGAATTCTGGAAGCAATGTGTGTTGAGTGGCGGAACAGAAAATCAACGCCGCGCTTTGCCTCGACATCAAAGCGAAGAAATGAACATATTGAATATTTAATTTCCTCGAGTAGTAATCGAACCCACAACCTGTTGCGTTTACAGTCACACGATTGTGCCCCTGCGACAGTGCCTGGCCTCAATATTCAAATAAAAATAAATAAATCAACTTCACGCTGTATCCCGCACACAGCAGGGTAGGCAGAGGAAACATAGTCTTAAAACACTCCGTTCTCACTTTCTGCCGAATTCCGGAAGTATTACGTGTTAGCAGAACTCTACGCCGCGATATCAGAGCGAGAAATGGAAATATAAATATTTCATCTCCTCAAATGGGAATCGAACCCACAACCAGTCAGTTTTACCGTCACACTTTGTACCCCTGCGCCACGACCTCACTATTATTCGTTGGTTATTATAGCAAATATTAATAAAAAATCTGTATATTTTATAACAATGTAAAGGACAAAAGTAACAAGGTCCTTTATTAACAACACGTAATACTTGTTCTGGATTCGAACATAGCCAATTACATTAATATCTTGCAACATAATAAGAAAATAATAATTTAATTATCATTAAATCACCGTATTTAACAGAACTTGTACTGTACTTAAAATGTATATACCATGGAATATTTTTAACTTCACGCTGTGTCGTTTTTATAGCATGATAGGCAGAGGGAACCTGGGAACATAGTGCTAAGACACTCCGTTATCATTAAGACACTTCCGTTCCTCGTTTTTCGCCGAATTTTGGAGACTTCAACGCCGCGCTTTGTCTCGTTGCCAGAGCGTAAAAATTAAAATTTTAAATATTTCATTTTCTCCAGTGGGAATCAAACCCACAAGCTTTAACATTGCGATGCGTTATCGCGTTTACAGTTGCATATAATTTTTATATTTTAATTTATTTTTATACAAAAATAAATAAGTTTACACAACTATTACAAGGTAGAGTTGAATTAGAACTCTTTATCTTGTAGTTTAGTTAAAATAATAGTTTTAATAGGATATTAAGTTGAATATTCCATATATTGCTAACTTAGTATAAGAAGGACCTACAGGAATGGTCCAATTCTTAAAAGAGATGATTTAAATTAATATTATAATTAAAAATAAAATTTTTTTTTATATATCCATCACTCAACATTCAATGCCTCCAGAATTTGGCGGAAAGTGGGGAACGGAGTGTCATAACATTAGGTTCCCTCTGCCTACCCAACTGTGAGCAGGGTACAGCGTGAAGCTGATTTATTTTATTTAATTAAAAGTCCGCAATATATGTTAAAGCGCTGTATAAAATATATTTTAAACTAAAGCATATGTACATATGGTATATTTTGAAAACAATAAAAAAGAATAGAATATTTCTAAATAGCAATTAAAATGTTGCTATTAATATAATATATTACAATCTTTATAAATGTCATAATTTCGAAATGACTATTAAATTAAAAGTTAATACGTTTAATGGTTCGTTGTTAATGAAAATTATTGCAAATATATAAATGTTAACTGTAGTTGTTACAACACCGATATTTGCACTATAATTTGTAAGCTTTTCGTCATATTTAAATGTGCAGTCTATGAATGTCTATGAATGCGAATAATATAAATTATGTTGTTTTACTCTTTTTTTTTCTTATCAGAAAAGCTATATAAATAAATCAGAAGAAATTTATTAAAATTAATATAAAGAGATTAAATTTAGATTTCAATTTCTTCTCTCTGGTGTCAAGGTAAAGCGCGGCGTTAAATTCCGCCGCTCAATACGCAATGCCTCCGGAATTCGGCGGAAAGTGAGGAACAGAGTGTTTTAACACTAGGTTCCCTCTGCCTACCCTGCTGTGAAGTTGATAACAAAAAAATCAGCTTCCCTTGTACGCACACAGTAGTGTAGGCAGAGTTCCAAGTTCGTTCCCCATTTTCCGCTGAATTCCGGAGGAATTGTTTGTAGACTTACGGAACTTACCACCGCGCTTCGTCTCTACACCATAGCGAATGAAAATAGACATTTAAATGAATATTTACTTTCCTCGAGTAGGAATCGATCCCACAACCAGCCGCGTTTACAGTCAAACCCTCATCTTCATCACTTTTACATTTTATCTCGTATAGCATGTTATATATAGACAACGTAGTGCTAGTACACACCTTTTTCCTCTTTTCACCCGAATTCGTTGAGTGGCGAAACTTAACCCGATATATTAAAGTACGTTGGTACTATTTACACATTGCATTTACTACAACATTACGTTAAGCTTAATATTGTATGAAGAAAGCTCATTTAAAACAAGCAAATTCAAATTATTATTAAATTTATACGTATACCAGTATACACAATATCAAAAATCGAAAAAAATATAATTAAAATCAATATTATATACTTTAGAAATTCAATTACCTGAACAACAGGCAACAAACAGTCTCACTATCACTAAAAAACACAAATCACAACACCAACGTCAGCCACACGTTATACAACTGCTGTATCTGCGCGCGCGCAGCCGCGCTCGAACTTCTACACCAGTTCGCAGTGAGAGGTCAATGTTAATGAAATACTTGTTACATGCAAGTGGTTTGCTAATAGCTTTTGGGGTTTTTGGGGATTTTGGGGATTTGTCAGGGATGTTAAGGAATTGTCGTTGATAGTTGATAATAAATTGTATAGTAATATGAATGTTAGTATTTTTGTTATAGTCAATTATATGCATGAATCTTAAGACGTTCCTCACTTTGCTGTGTTGTCAGAAATAAGTATTTTTTTCCAAAATAGCATATATCCTATTCACGAAGGCTTGAGATAAAAGATAAATAAATTTTAAAAAAGGTTATTTTACAGTATACATATATTGATGGAGCTTAATATATTAAGTAAAAAAATATCTATGGAATTATGGATGTAAATAATATTATTGAAAGATGTCTATCTAGAAAATAAAAATAAATGTGGACCAAATGAAAAATGTAGAGACGATAGAGAAGGTGGGATCATCAACATGTGATAAGTATGTGATAATATATGGCCTAAGATCCCATCGTTTAAAACTGTAGGGATTAGATTTTCTAATGAAACTTATATTTAAGAATGATACATGATAGTAGAATAGATTACACTAGGGTTGCCCAAAAAATTCCTGCCGCAATCACCTTTAATTAATGTTTTTCGTAACTCGTTTTTGGAGAAAATTGCACTCATATGTTTTTTATGTGAATCGCACATCATTTGAAAGAAAATCGCATAAGGAATTGGAAAAACAATGGTTGCCAGCTCTCAGTCTGCCGCAAGTCCAAGGTTGCCTGGTTTAAAGAGGTTACTTAATGTGAATATTTGCACTCATGTGTTTTTTTAATGAATTATATATCAAATTAAAGCTTATTTTTTTGTCATCACTAAAACACATGGTTGCCTGGAAAATGGCTGCCGCAAGCAAAGGTTGCCATCATTCGAAATATTTTATTCTGATTCCGTTTGACTGAGAATAAACGATGAAATACGCGATTTGCCTTATGTTTTAAAGTAAAATATTATAAAATAGAAGGTCAATCTTAAAATTAATATTTATTCTAGCTGTTCACCTGTTAAATGATGATTTTAATCATATTAAGTACATACAAAAAACTATTTAAACATGAAATCATCCTTATTTTTCCATTGTAATAATGAGTCTATGATATTAAGTCTTTGTTAAATCTGTTTTCTAGATATTAATACTCGTTTAAATCGTTATTTTAAAAAGACTAAATTATCATCTATATATATAAAACAAGTACCTGACTGACTGAGGTAAGACGCACGCACAGCCGCTGATGGTAGAAACGTGAAATTTTGACAGATGTTTTTTTTCGTAATCTGGACATCCACTAATAAGGGATTTTAAGAAAATTGAACCCTAAAGGAATAAAATAGGGGCTGAAAGTTTGTATGGGTTTTTTTTAATCGGCACCGATTTTTATAATATTTGAAATTCAGACTCCTAAAAATATTTTATTGAACACATATTTCATGGTTTTTTAGAATTCACCCCGTAAGGGTTCAAATAAGCGGGCGAAGCTGCGCGCGCCCACTAGTATTAAATAAACGTTTACAAATATCGTTCTATTATAAGGTATTAATTACATAATGTTTTCATAATATAATGTAGGTTGACAATTATTGCAGATATTTTATTTATTAATCAAGAAAATATGGAAGATTACCTCGTTATAAACTCTCAATCTCTCTCTTCGTCCTCAGAGAAAAATATATAATATTAAACATTAAATTTAATTATACTTATCAAACATTAACTATACTTACGTTTTGCATTAGAAAATAATTGAAAAATAAAAATCAAATCAGATTCACGCTGTATCCCGCATGCAGCAGGGTAGGCAGAGGGAACCTAGTGTTAAGACACTCCGTTCCCCACTTTCTGCCGAATTCTGGAGGCATTGCGTGTTGAGTGGCAGAACTCAACGCCGCGCTTAACCTCGACACCAGAGCGAAGAAAATGGAAATGTAAATTTAAGTAAATATTTCATCTCCTCGAGTGGGGATCGAACCCACAACCAGTCGGTTTTGCAGTCACACCTCGTGCCGCTGCGCCACGACCGGCCTCTTAGAATTTATTTGTGATAAATTAATTTTGTTTATTATAATTCTATCATATATATTTCTTTCAATGCAAATTCTTAAAAGTTGCGTGAGAAAAAAAAGATTGCGGCAACCGTTATCAAAAAAAAAAGGAAAAAAAAATCATACGAGCAGAGAGAGAGAGTATATTGAAATGTTATTTTCCATATTTTCTTAATTAATAAAAAAACTTACGCAATAATTGTCGCCCTTCAATATCTTAAGGAAACATGATGTAATTACAATACCTTATAATAGATTGATATTTGTAAGCATTTATTTAATTAGATAATTTAGTCGTTTTAAAATGATAATTTAAATTAGTATTAGTATTTAGAAAACAGATTTAGCAAAGACTTAATATCATGGTATTCATTATTTCACTTGAAAAATAAGGATGATTTCATTTTTAAATAGTTTTTTGTATGTTCTTAATATGATTATAATCATCATTTAACAGGTAAATATCTAGAATAAACATTAATTTTAAGATTGACCTTCTATTATATAATATTTTAATTTAAAACATAAGGCAAATCGCGTATTTCATCGTCTATTCTCAGTCAAACGGAATCAGAATAAAATATTTCGAATGATGGCAACCTTTGCTTGCGGCAGCCATTTTCCAGGCAACCATGTGTTTTAGTGATGACAAAAAAATAAGCTTTAATTTGATATATAATTCATTAAAAAAACACATGAGTGCAAATATTCACATTAAGTAACCTCTTTAAACCAGGCAACCTTGGACTTGCGGCAGACTGAGAGCTGGCAACCATTGTTTTTCCAATTCCTTATGCGATTTTCTTTCAAATGATGTGCGATTCACATAAAAAACATATGAGTGCAATTTTCTCCAAAAACGAGTTACGAAAAACATTAATTAAAGGTGATTGCGGCAGGATTTTTTTGGGCAACCCTAGTGTAATCTATTCAACTATCATGTATCATTCTTAAATATAAGTTTCGTTAGAAAATCTAATCCCTACAGTTTTAAACGATGGGATCTCCACCTAATATAAATTATGCTTATTTAGAAAACGTATAAAAATTTGAACATAGAGGGACTCGAACCCGTGCCTCGTGGAAACCGACCAGTTCGAGTCCCGCTACGTTCAAATTTTTATACGTTTTCTCAATAAGTATTTTTATTTCCTAAGTATGGATTAACACTTTAAAAATGTTTAAAATATAAATTATACTTTGTTTATTTCTTTAATATTAAATATATTTATTAGTTATTGCAAGTACTGATTGTGTATGCTACAGTTTGGCTCTTAAAACAGAGATGATAGAAAGAGTCATTTTTAATTATTCAAATACCAAATGTTTCATATTATTTTTATAGTTCATCTTTACTATATAATAACGTCCTTGTTTACTTTATAATATTTTAATAATGTCATAAAAACACCGGTTTTAAAAACACTTAAAAAGATATAAAAAGATACAAGAATATAATTTTTAAAATTATAATGAACTATAATAGTATTTATATTATTTAAAATTGTGACTAAGAAATTTTTTATTTAAAAATTTCAATTTTCATAAATAGCTACAATTGTGAATAAACTTTAGTAAAAGCTAGCAATAATGTATATAAAACTTTTATCAAATATATATAATTTATTTTACAAATAAAAAAAAATCTAATTAAATCAGCTTCACGCTGTATCCCACACACAGCAGGGTATTTCATTTCCTCGAGTGGGGATCGAACCCACAACCAGTCGATTTTACAGCCACACTTTATGGCGACCACGACTGGTTTTTTATAAATTAAATAAGACAATATAAAAGAATATGTTTCACTGGTGAAGAAAAAGTTATTGCTTCATATATATATTATATTTAGAAGCTACAAAAGTAAAGTTACAGCTTATACTTGACAGGAAAAGGAAATGGTGACAGAGTTATTCTTTACTTTTCGTGGTATGACTAGTTTAGGAATATTACGACACTAAAGGATAAACACGTACTTTTGGCGTATAGAAGTTTCTAGTTTAAAAATAATAAGACTGTAACCGCTAGCCGTGGGTTCATATTTTGCTATAGCTTGATAAGAACATATGGCTTAGTAGTCGATGCTCTTGGATGGTTTTCAGGATGTGCAGGTTAACATTTTTATACGTTTTCTAAAAATACAAAAATTAACTATTTTATAGTGATTATTTGAATTAATTAAAATATTAAATATTTGATTTCTTCGACTGGGAATCGAACCCACACCAACGTTTACGGTCATACCTTTGAACTAATGGCCTTTATGACCTACTAGCGTATAAGTATTTACTCCAACCATAGACAAAGCGCGGCGTTGAGTTCCAGCAACCAGAATTTTTTAATACTTGACCAATGCCTCTAGATGGATGAAAAGAGGTGTTTTTTGTTTGTTTTGCAATATATTTTAATAATATTTAAAAAAGGAGTAAAAGTTGGCCACTTCTACAGGTTGCTCAGTTTACCATCGCTGTGTACGTGCATACGTACGCGTATACATTTCATTCTTGTCGTACATACTCTTAGTTCGTACTCGACTCGTACAGTTGTGAAATACATGTCCCGCCTGCCTTGGGGGAAATCCTTTCTTGTCTCGATTTGAAATTATTTTCTGACAGTCTATATTACTAGTAATATATATATATATATATATATATATATATATATATATATATATATATATATATATATGTTTTAAATAAATAAAATAAATAAATCAGCTTCACGCTGTATCCCGCAAACAGCAGGGTAGGCAGAGCGAACCTAGTGTTAAGACACTCCGTTCCCCACTTTCCGTCCAATTCTTGAGGCATTGCGTGTTGAGTGGCGGTACTCGAAGCCACTCTTTGCCTCGACACCAGAGCGAAAAAATGAAATATAAATGTAAATAAATACTTCACTTCCTCGAGTGGGGATCGAACCCACAACCAGTCGATTTTACAGTCACACTTTGTGCCTCTGCGCTACGACCGGCCTAAATGTTTTAATTATGAAGATATTATTTATTTGTATTGTAAGTTATCACTTAGTGCCAAATTTTATAACTAAAGTAAGTTCACTGGAAGTAGGTACCGTATAAGCGGTGAATTTCATACAAAATACACCAATCGATGAATAATTGCTCGTTTCTCTTGATTGGGTTAACTTAGAAGTTTGATTTTCTTGTGTGTTCTAAGGAACTGTTTATATGAATATTTGATATTAATTTCAGTTTGATACCTCCACGCGATCTCCAGATAAATGGTCTTGACAGACTGACAACATAGTGATCTTATAAGAGTTCCGTTTTTGAGGAACCCCAAAAGAAAAAAGTTCTTAAAGGTTTTCCTTTATTACTATAGCAAGAATATGAACAAACCATATTAGGTAATATGCAATATTATGAGAAAATAAGGCACATTGAACTAATTGGTTATTTACTCTTTTGTTCCATATTTGTATGGGAAAATATACAAGATTACTAGGCTTCTATTGTTTATGCAACAACTGTCTGAATCTATCACGAGTATATATTACTTTTCTATGTATTTTTTTTATCGGCTTCACGCTGTATCCCGCGCACAGCAGGGTAGGCAGAGGGAACCTAGTGTTAAGACACTCCGTTCCCCACTTTCTGCCGAACTCTGGAGGCATTGCGTGTTGAGAGGCAGAACACAACGCCGCGCTTTGCCTCGGTATAGCTTCGTTCATATTAAAATCGCGTGCTGAGCACAATTAATTATTATTTTAAAATAATTAAATCTGAATAATCAAATTATACCAATCCGCAATTTCCAGTAGCGTTTTATTGTTAAGTTTGCTTGTTTATATATACAAAAATATTTGAGAAATACAAATTAACAAATATATTTGCTTAAATTAAAAATTATTGAGGCCAGTCGTGGCGCAGCGGCACAAAGTGTGACTGTAAAACCGACTGGTTGTGGATTCGATCCCCACTCGAGGAGATGAAATATTTATTTAAATTTATATTTCCATTTCTTCGCTTTGGTGTCGAGGCTAAGTGCGGCGTTGAACTCTGCCACTCAACATGCAAATCCTCCAGAAGTCGGTAGAAAGTGGGGAACGGAGTGATTAATTGATTATTATTAAAAATTATAATCAAAACAGAGGCCGTGGCGCAGACACGGTTGTGGTTTCGATTTCCACTTGGGGAAATTTCTATATATAAAAAAAAGAAGGAAAAATATACTAGTCCGCCAGACTAGCGTAAATGAAGCATATTAAATGGAATGTGATTTCATGTAAGTCTTAGCCCAGAATAAATATTTTGATGGAAAACGTAGTGTCGTGTCTCGTCCTGAGCGCTGTAAAACAAGATGTGGCAAGACTAATATAGCTGTAATAGATTATGCCCCAAGACGAAATCTCGAAATGAGTGATAACTGTAAGAAAAAAGTATATTGGCTAATATGTTCATACTAGGATATACCTACATAGGTAGTATGTCTCACGCTGCTTCGCGCTGTGTGGGGCATTGCGTGTTGAGCGGCGGAACTCAACGCTGCTCTTTGCCTTTTTACCAGAGGGAATAAATTAAAATATAAATAAATAATAATTGATTCCCCACGGTGGGGATCGAACCTACAGCCGTCCCGTTTATGGCCTGCCTGCCTGGTGGCCACAAAAACAATTTAGGGGCACTTATGATATTACCACTTACACATTAATATGTGTAAGTAAAATAAGTTAGTAAGTAAAATTGTTCATATGGTAGCTTTTCTATGATTATGGTAGTGCCTCGCTGATTTTTTACTTAAAAATGAAAACAAATCAGGAAACTTTAATACATCGTAAAACAGACAACTTTAATACATTGTAGAAATTACACTCATGGCATTCTAAAATATTGAAGCCAGTCCTGGCGCTGGGGTACAAGCGTGCGAGTGTAAAAGCGACAGGTTATGGGTTCGATTCCCACTCGAGTATTTTTTTTTTTTATTTTCATTTCTTTTCTCTGGTGCCGGGGCATACAATGCGCTGCGTTGAATTCCGCCACTCAACAAACAATTCTTTCAGAATTCGGCGGAAAGTGGGTAACGGAGTGTCTTAACACTAAGCTCCCTATGCCCACCTCGCTACATGAGGAATATAGCGTGAAGATAAATAAAAGCTAAAATATTAGCAGTATTTAAAAAAATGTATTCTGTAAATAATACAGAATTATTTTACATAATGTAAATCGATGTCTTATACATATAATGACTTTAACAAAAAAATATATGTCGAATCGGAATATGAGTAAGTTTCTTAATGTTTCGTTTCAAATGCGAAACTGTTACGCCACGTCTAACGAAACTGCGTCAAGGCCTACCCTTGTGATGTAACGGTACCCATCTCGATATGTACCTGCACCTTTTAAGTTTTGTGGTTTAGCTTATGTAGTGCTAATTGTTAGGTCCTAAATTCGATTTTCTTGGAGCATATAATTAAATAGAATCTAAAAATTTTTATATCTCACTGAGATTTAGCGACAGTACAGTGAAATGATTAAATTTTTCATTTAATTTTCAAGGGAGGGAAGCGAGGTGCCATCACGACTCGACGGAAAGGGGACAGCGAAGTGTCTTAACACTAGGCTCCCTCGGTCTACCCTATTTCATGCGGGATACAGTAAAAAATATATATTTTTTTAATTACCTTTTCGTAGTCAAAGATCTGTAAGGTGCTAGAACTAGGGTTTTTGGTTTTGCATCTTACTATTAAATAAAACTTAAACTTTATTAAATTAAGAATTTTATAAATTGACTCTTGAATTTTAATTTATCAAAATCGGAAAAAAACGTTAAACACAACCATATTTTGTAAAATTTTTAATATATTTTAAGAAAATTGAATACAAACTTACGAGTAGCTTAGAAATATACTTAGCTTATAAAATATATTTTGTACTAAATATTGCTTGAATAAATTAAATCATTGCGCAGGACTAAGTAGTTTTAAGAAAAATATTTTTATAACTTTATAGAAAAATATTATAAACTATCTTATTTTAAAAATACAATATACAAAATACAATGTAATGTATATATTACTTACTATTCGGAGAGCGCGACCTTTTGTCGTAAAACACATGATAATTGTGAACTTGTGTCAGTCAAATAGCGGTTAACAAGCTTATTTCAAAAATTACATTTTCTTAATTATTTCGAAAATAAATATTTCGAAATTTAAATATATTTGTAAATAGTCAGAATAAAAAAGTACAATCGTTTTAAATTATTAAATAAAATAATATTACGTTTACAGTTCATCTTTTACTTCGTATGTTTTTTTAATTATATCAACTGCTTTTTGGGCGATAACTAATGTAGCGGCCATAGTGTTAGCTCCTGGTATTGTGGGCATGATACTAGCATCGACAACTCTTAAGTTTTTCATTCCATGAACTAACAATTCGGAATTCACCACTGAGGTGATATCACTTTGTGGACCCATTTTTGTGGTACCTACTGGATGATATAGAGTAGTTGCCATATGCTTCATGTAACATGTCCAATAATCATCAGAATCATATGAATGTTCCATACAATCAGTAATATCCATTCTTACTAATTCTACTTCCCTCTCCTTAAAAGCTGAAGTTTGCTCTAGTTTATGAACAAAGTCAATGGCTTTTATGAAGGTCTGTATATCCTCAGGATGTTGAAAATAATTAGCCTTTATAATGTGTTCCGATAACAGAGGTTTGGCCAAACGTACTTCACCTCTAGATTTTGGATGCAACAGAGTAGGATAAATGCCTAAGATGTCGTGTTTTTCATTCAATGATTCAATTTTATTTACTATTTCTGGTTTGTACCCTATTCCTTCAAGGTATGGTTTTAATACAAAATTATCTCGCTTTGTAAAATAAGTGTAATGGAATTGGATATCTGGAAAGGTAGAATTATTAGTAGTATCTATAAATCCCATATAATCTGTTACTCCGATGTTTGCAAAAGGTCCACTATTAGTAAGCATGTATTGTATTAGTAATATGTTTATGATTTCTTTAGGTACTATTGAATGCTTGTTGGTCTTGAGAAATAAAGGTAATATTATATGATCTTGTAAATTTTGGCCTACCGGCAAATCTAAGAGGCATTCGATTCCTATTTCGTCTAGCTGAGATATAGGTCCTATCCCAGATAACATAAGAATAAGAGGGGTTGCAATAGATCCCGCTGATAATATAACTTCCTTTGTTGCGTAAATTTCTTTTGAAATATTTCCTTTTTGCTTTATTTTAACACCAGTCGCTATTTTATCGTTTGAATTTATTAACACTTTTTCTACAATAGTATTTTTCATTATTTTGATATTGCCAGTATTCATAAAATATGCTTTAGCAGTATTCATACGCTTGCCATTTTTAGTTAATAATCTCGCTCGTTTAGTTCCGATCAAAGCCTCGTGATTCTTATATTTATAAGACGTATGACCTAACTCCGTCCATGCATCGTCTATAACATTATACCATTCATTTTCATAACCTGGAAAGTCCGTATCGGTTATGTTAAAAAGTGATTCTTGCTCTGTAAAATAATTTAGCAATTCATCGTAGTTCCAGCCAGGATTTCCTAATTCTTCCCATTCTGAATAATCCATTGGATGCCCTCTGAGATAAATCATTGCATTTATTGAACTTGATCCTCCGAGACCTTTGCCTTTACTCCATATACAACTATTATTTTGAAATCCTAAACAACTATTTCCATCCGGATTTACTTTGTAAAACCAATCATTTGTTGAATTTTGGTTTAAAAATAAAAATGCAGGAATCTAAAGTATAAAAAAGATATTGTTAATAATGTATATACATTGATTACGATTTTAATAAAAAAAAATATAGAGAAAATACCTCACTATCAATTCCAGGGTCGCCTCCAGCTTCTATTAGTAATATTTTCCAAGAAGGATATAAATTTGTTAAATGACTGGCAATTAAAGAACCGGCAGTGCCAGCCCCGACTATTATAAAATCGTACGATGCTACAAACAAAAATATAAATTTATAAATTATAATAAACCTACTTCGATTATAACATTATAATGTTGACACAATCGAATAAAACAAATATACCTAGTTTCACATTTTTTATTATATACAGTGAGGCCAGTCGTGGCGCAGCGGCACGAGGTGTGACTGTAAAACCGACTGGGTGGGTTCGATCCCCACTCGAGGAGATAAAATATTTACTTAAATTTATATTTCCATTTCTTCGTTCTGGTGTCGAGGTTAAGCGCGGCGTTGAGTTCTGCCACTCAACACGCAATGCCTCCAGAATTCGGCAGAAAATGGGGAACGGAGTATCTTAACACTAGGTTCCCTCTGCCTACCCTGCCGTGTGCGGGATATAGCGTGAAGCTGATTCAATTTTTATTTAATTTATATACAATGGTTAACTGATCGATACTATGCAAGACTTACCATTATCATCCTCTAAAATACTTTGCGAATGATCAGGTGGCCAACTGTAGTCATCTAAGATTGCGCAGTGCGTAGCAATAATTGCAGTTACTGCATTTAAAAAGAGACCACCAGTTATTCCAGAAAATGGTAAAGGACATGTTTCTGTGATATTTGCTTCTAAAGCTTCCATGTTAATAATAAATATTTTTATAATTTTTGTGTATGGCTTACTCTCATTGAATTAATTAATTATTATGTGAAAAATAGAAACGTTTTGCTGTGCAATCACTTATAAGTAACTGAATATTGATTTCTGTGATATGTAAATATACAATATGGTATATTCAATGAACCAACCTCAAGATATTATATTAGTAATTTGATATTTAATACTAGGTTACTTATTTAATTATAAGGTAGAAGTAAAACTCCAATCTTTTCTTAGTTTTTATTTAAATAATTTTTACATTAAGAAAAAATATAATTTATTACATTCTAGATTTTGGCCAGTACTACTAATACTTTACTTAAAATATACACTACTTAAATACTTTATTATTAATAATAACTAGAATTAAAACATATTTTAAAGTTTTATTTCGTAATGCATTCCATTGTGATATAACCAAAGGCGACATTTCTTGTTATAACTGGGGTGAGATCTTGCTGTAAAATAATTTAAATTTCTATTTGGTGCTGAGATTTTTTGTGTGTCTCCATTAATACCATGTTTAGACTGTAAAATTGCATCTATATGACTGGCTTGTGAATTTGACTTGATTTTGTAGTTATTCATAGCTTTTCGATAAGGATATGGCTCTTGTGAATTGTTTTGTAAAATGTCACTGTAGTTGGCATAGTTCAAATTTTGCTTATTACTGCTAGGAGGGCTTTTATAATCACTGATTCTTTGCGGCTTTGAATTAATATTTACATTTTCACTGCTATTATTTTGTTTCAATTTTTGCTGTGTGCTAACAGAAACTGTTATTTTTTTAGTTTTGTTATTATTATTCGGATCCACATAATTATTTTTCAAATCATTTGCTAAAGATGGAAATAGACTACCTATTTCATCAAATATGTCTAATGTTGATTTGCTTCGTCCTGCGTTTCGTAATTTATTATTGATAATAAATTCCAATTCGTCACTGGTTTGCCGAAAGCCTGATATACATTTGTTAAAAGTGTAAGGTTGTTCTGCCCAATCTTCTTTTATCATATCTGCTGCTTTCTCCGCTATCATTATGATAGGGGCATTAGTGTTTCCACTTACAATTGTTGGCATGATACTTCCATCAACTACTCTAAGACCGCCCACTTTGTATACCTGAAATATATGAATAATATACAAAAACGATGTATTAGTCTTAGATATTATTTTATAAGTAGAAGTCATGTACATATAAATGATAAGAGAAAATCTTACTTTTAATCTGGAATTAACAACTGCGTGTATGTTATTAGCGTGTCCCATTGCACATGTTCCAACTGGATGATAAATAGTTAAAGAATGATGTCGAGCTTGACATTCCAAATGTTCATCTGACATGAGAGGATACTTAGTACAACCAGGATTACGATTAGGATTCGGTCTGGCGTTTAGTTTTTTTAATGCAGGTTGCTCAATTAACATTTGTGCTATTCTTGCACCATCTATCTAAAATATATCATGAAACAGTAAGTTCAGCGCTTTTTGTAGTTAATTTCAAGATATTTCTAAAATTATACCCATATGTACCAGTTAGCCTTGTGTAATAAATTGTATAAAATAAGTATAATATTATATTTAGTTTAAGTAAATTACGCTTAAATTTCATTGATTTTTTTATGCAGTTTGACACTTCCTCATAGCAGGATAACAGCGAAAAAAATAATGTTAATGCACTCTATTTACCACTTTCCGATCGATTTTTGAGACATTGAAAATTTAATGTACTTAACCCCGTGCTTTGTCTATATGAGTGAATAATAAAAACATTGATTTTAATTCGCTTGTTAATTTTATAGCTATATAAGACGAATTGTGAATATTAAATTTATGAAATACTTTACTAACCATTCTTAATATATCTTCTCGCTGTGTGTAGTAATTAGGATAAATAAGAGGTGGGGAAAATGGATTAGAATCACGCAGCTTTATAAAACCACGACTTTTCGGTCTTAACAGTAGAGGAACAATAGAAAATGAAGAATCATATAAAATATTTTCATACAATTCTGCATAGGTTTCATCTGACAGTCCATTTGCACGTTTTCCAAATAAACCACCATCCATATTATCTGCTGTAGGAGCAATAAACAATTGTATATCTGGATAATCTTCATCAGGATCTTGATATTGTGAATTAACGAATGCCATTGCTTCGGCTTCCATCATACTGTATAAAGGGCCTTTCTTATTAAGTGCAAAATCAATTAAGCTTGCTAATGAACTAACGGTATAAAAATTAAAACAGTAATCAGATCCGTTTGTGTAAGGATTATCGAAAAGAAATGAATGTCCACCCATGGCTACGTGATCTTGTAGATTTTTTCCGACGCCAGGCAAGTGAACAATTGGATATATACCAAGTTCATCTAATTCTCTGCTGTCTCCTACTCCTGAGAGCATCAATAGCTGGGGTGATTGAATAGCTCCTGCAGATATGATTACTTCTCTACTTGCCTTCACTGTATATGATTTTCCACGTTTTGTAAACTTTACCCCATATGCCTTCTTAGATTCATCTATTAATATCTTCTCGACTAATGAATGAACAATAATATGCAAGTTTGCCCGTTTGGACGCTGGTCTAAGATATCCTTTTGCGGTACTACATCGAAGCCCATCTCGCAAGGTTGCATGAGATCTTGTAAATCCAGTTTGAAATTCACCATTAACATCTAAAATTTTATATCCTAGTTCTTCACCCGCTTTTAATATATCTTTTGTAATTGGT
This sequence comes from Heliconius himera, assembly GCA_021202915.1. Taxonomy (NCBI): domain Eukaryota; kingdom Metazoa; phylum Arthropoda; class Insecta; order Lepidoptera; family Nymphalidae; genus Heliconius; species Heliconius himera. The sequence goes on from JAJHJA010000819.1 coordinate 156,872, forward strand.
TGTTCATGAGCAAAATATTCAATTGAAATGGGTCCTCCTACAGAATGATATGGATTATTTTGATAATCAGGTATTCTCATATCTTCAGCTTTTAAAAAGTATTTAAATATATCTTTATAAGCCCAACCTTCATTCCCAAGCATTGCCCAATTATCGTAATCCTTTTTATTTCCTCTTATATAAAGCATTGCGTTTAGTGTACTAGATCCGCCTAATACTTTACCCCGAGGCCACTTACAGCGTTTACCTACCATACTTAGACAATATTCCTCACTTGGTTCGGTCACAAATTGCCAATCTATTGCCGATGTCTGTAAGGCAGGAAATAAAACTGGAACTTCTGATAACACATTTTCATCTTGTCCGGCTTCTATTAAAAGTACATTCCATTCAGTATTTTCAGATAAACGGTTGGCTAAAACGGATCCAGCTGATCCAGCGCCGATTATTATAAAATCGTAACATGCATAAAGTTGTTCTACAGGAAAATCCCTTACTCGATGCTCTGCATCCTCTATATCCGGTCTATATAAATGGATCACCATACGTAAAAATATCATAGCTCCTAATCCTGGCAATAATCCAAATAATATCCTTGTACTAGAGATCATTGGCCTTAAGGATAATCCTTGACTTGCCATATTTACTTGATCACTTATTCTAAAAACTTAAAAATATTCCATGAATTAACTACGTCGTACTCCACGTAGTGCTACTGCACTTAGAACTAATTTTGCATTTGCAGGAAATTAACAAATTATTGTTTATATAAATAAAGTCACGTTATGTATTCTTTTGTACAGAGTAATTTATAATTATATATTTAATACAATCTATACACACACACTATATTTAACATTAAGATAAATAAAAAATAATACTGTAATTGTGATCTTAGATTCGTCATAATATGTAAAATTATTCTACATCTAAACAAGGCGTAAATTATTGATATACATATTTTTTAATTGCTACTCAAAGTCTCTGTACAATCTACTCTATATTGTATTTCATTCGAAACACATCACAATGTAGTCAGCAGATTGTTTTACACTTATTTGTGAAGTCATTTAGAATTTAATAAAGCTTTTTATATTTCATATATTTTTAACCTTTTTTTCAATTGTTTAAAAAAATAATTAAAAAAATAAAGACGACACATTTAAAAGTAAATTTATTTGGAAACGTTCTTTGTTTAAATTAATACTTCATAGATATATCACTTAGCTTAAAATAAATTATTAAACCGATCGCATATTTTTAAATATAATAAATATTATTTACAATAAATTTACGGTATATTTATTTGTACATTACTTTTTAGGCGTAGTATCTAGACATTCGTCGTTTTAGCCAAAACTCTTTAATCATATCACTACCTTTCTCACCGATCATAATTATAGGAGCGTTCGTATTTCCACTAACTAAATTTGGCATTACGCTACCATCGATAACTCTCAAACCTCTCACTCCGTAAACTTTTAATTCGTTATCAACAACAGCTTCCGGATCCCAGTATGGACCCATTTTTACAGTTCCTACAGGGTGATAAATCGTACATGTGTATTGTCTTATCATACACTCCCAGAATTGATCAGAAAATATTTTAAAATTTCGACATGCGGGGAAGATATGGTTATTAAAAACTGAAGCGTGTTTTTGAAATGCTTTTGTTATAGATACTCCAAAGGCAATTTTTACACCTTCTATCAATGTTTTAACATCCATTTCATCAGTTAAGTAGTTAGGATATATGTAAGGATAATCGTAAGGATTTGCACTACGCAACTGAATAGAACCCTTGCTCTTAGGGCGTAACAGCATTGGTATTATACTCCAAACATCTATATTGTTTATTGGTTGAAACACAGTATTGTAAAATTTCTCAGTTAATCCGTGAACTTTTCTGAGTTGACCACCGCCATCTGAATTTGTTGCTCCCGATATAAAATGAAATTCTATATCAGGAAAGTCATCTGACGCATTTACGTATTTCGTATTAACGAAAGCTAAGCCTTCAACACCACCCATGATTGTTAAAGGACCTTCGCCCATAACAGCATATTCCATTAAAGTGCTTACAGTGTGTAGTCTATTTTCTATTATAGAGATAGGTTTGTTAATCATAAATGCTAAGCCACCCAAACCAATATGATCTTGCAAGTTTTTGCCTACTTGTAGATTTTGAATCAATGGGATACGATGTTTTGCTAATTCATCTGTTGGACCTATGCCTGATAATAAAAGTAACTGAGCAGAGTTAATAGTACCACCAGATACAATTACTTCTTTACGAGCTCTGATTCTATATACCATTTTGTTTTTGATAAATTCGACTCCAAAAGCTACTCTTGTTCTCGGGTCTATCATGACTTTTGTTGCATAGGAGTTCATTGAAATGTGAAGATTTTTACGATCTTTTGCAGGTCGCAAGAAAGCTTTTGAGGTTGAACATCTACTTCCACGTCTTAAGGTTCCTTGAGCTACCATAAATCCAGTTTGATTTTCACCATTTATATCCCTATTGAGATACCCCATTTCTAAACCAGCGTCTATAAAACTTGACACGAGTGGTGTTCTGTATGGAGCTTCAGATACAGTTAAATAGCCTCCAGTGCTATGATATGGTGTGTTTGCGAGATATGGATTTTGATTGTCTTCAGATTTCTTAAAATAATATAGTACGTCCTTGTATCCCCATCCTTTGTTTCCCTGAGATTCCCAAATATCATAGTCTTTTTTATTTCCTCGTAAATACAACATGTAGTTAAGAACAGAGCTTCCACCTAGAACTTTTCCACGTGGCCAGTTGCAACGACCTTCTTCCATTGCTGTAAAAATGCAGAGGTTAAATTATAACATTTAAAGAACTATACGACTAAATTAAAAGTAAAAATATAAGCAAAGAATCGTTAAGCAACACTATATGGTATTTATTTTATGTTAATGATAATAATAAAAAATAAATAAATCAGCTTCAGCTTTCACGCTGTGTCTCGCACACAGCAGAGTAGGCAGAGGGAACCTAGTGTTAAGACACTCCGTTCCCTACTTTCCACCGATTTTTTTGAAACATCCACTACCAGAACAAAGAAATTAAAATATTACTAAATAATAATTTATTCCCTTTAGTGGGAATTGAACCCACAACCAGTTGCATTATAAATGTTGTAATATAAGTAATCATGTTATTTTATTAGTGAAATACATACTAATATTATATTTGTAATAATTTTGTTTATTTTATAACTATACATTTATGGTTGACTGTACTCTAAAACAGTGATAAATAAAATCCACTAAAAATCCATATTTTTATGTTTTTAGTTACTAAGATCCCACGTATAATAAATTAGTAGATATTTTAGTAGTTTATGTAGAATATTTCGACTTACCTAGACAGCTAGTTCCTTGAGATTCAGTTTTATATTTCCAGTCTAATTTACTGAGTTGTAGGTATCCTGCTAGTAAAGGTACGTCTGATATCTCCGTTTCATCCCCACCGGCCTCCAAAAGAAGCACTTTCCAATGCCCGATTTCGGACAGTCTGTTAGCGACGACCGCGCCTGCAAGTATATATTTGCAAATATAATAAAATGTGATTTGGCAATTTTTATATACTATTCTTAATTTTACGCATTTTTTTCTTAATTTTAGAGGCCCGTCGTGGCGCAGCGGCACGAGGTGTGACTGCAAAACCGACTGGTTGTGGGTTCGATCCCCACTCGAGGAGATGAAATATTTACTTAAATTTATATTTCCATTTCTTCGCTCTGGTGTCGAGGTTAAGCGCGGCGTTGAGTTCTGCCACTCAACACGCAATGCCTCCAGAATTCGGCAGAAAGTGGGGAACGGAGTGTCTTAACACTAGGTTCCCTCTGCCTACCCTGCTGTGTGCGGGATACAGCGTGAAGCTAAAATTTTTTTTTAATTTTAATTTTACGCGTGTCTTTGTATTTTTTAAGGGTTGACAGTGCAATTAATGTCCGAGAAAGATGAATAGCTTCGTTGTCCATTTTTTTTTAACTTAAAGTTATTTTGTTTAGCGTGGCCAATTCAAACGGTGTCGCTTGGTTTTATATTTGAGAATTCAGACTAGCAAAAATGGATGGAATTGTTCCCCGGAGTGGGAATTGAACCAACATTATGGTTGGTGGCAACGTGTATATTATATTTATTAATAAAACATATAAAAATTTGAACGTAGCGGGATTTAAACCCGCGCCTCTTTGGAAACCCCTAACAACATAAACAAAATGTAACAAGTGTCTTAGAATTTCGACATAGCTTGAGGAGAACGTATGGCTTAGTTGGGCAGAGCACTTGGACGGTTTCCAAAAAAGGGCGGGTTCAAGTCTCGTTACGTTCAAATTTTTATACGTTTTCTTTCTTAAGTATGGAATAACACTTTAAAAATGTAAAAAAGTGTATAGTACTTTAATTTATTAAATGTAATATAATAATCGTTGTGATACACACGGTACATTGACATACACACACACAAAAGCTAGTACCTACTAACCAGCTGATCCAGCACCAACTATAATGAAATCATATTCGGGTAGCATCTTGAAATCTGGGATATCAGTCGGCCTTCCTTCAGGGTCGGTCTGGTCGAATTGGTAATACGCTATAGCCGCCACCAACATCGGGATGAACCAGGCTACCTGGAATTTAAAAAAATACTATTAATTAAAATTAAACCTAAAAATCATATATTATTTTTAGTTTGTTTTGAAAATTGTTTATATTATAGTGCAAGACTTGTACATTTCTAATCTTCAGTTCTTACTGGATGAAAATAATAATTACAATTACATAATTTAATTTTAAAATTTTGGTAATTTAAAGTGCAGGAAAAATAGGTGAAAGGCTTACATTACATTTAAGATCTTATAGAAAAGGCTAGGCCTTTTATTTAGTTTTGAAAACTAGTTATGCTCTCTTATTAATATAATAAAGCATCTAGAAAGTATGCCTCGTACAATACCTGCGTACCTGCAGCGGCGATGGCCGTGCCCGATATCACGTCGGCGGCCACGTTTACTATCGCGCTCATTTTCCTCTGGAACATTTGAAATATTATATAATTGTATTCTTTTTTTCAGTTTCACCCTATATTTCGCACACGGCAGAGTAGGTAGAGGGAACCTAGTGTTAAGACACATCGTTCCCCACTTTCCACCGAATTGAGGAGAATTGGAGGCATTGCGTGTTGAGTGGCGTAACTCTACTCAACAAAAATATGATTTTAGCAGATTTATTTACTTTTAACTTTCTAAACTAACTAATAGGTACCTATGTTTATATAAATAGAATAAATGAATCCTATTTTGTATAACATTCATTGTACGCATGCTTTGTTTCCAATGCAAATTATTTTCTACGTATCCAAATAAGACGAAATTGCGTAATAAGATTTACAAATCGATAACATTATTATGTCAGTATATATTTAGTTTTCATGGGTAGAGAATTACTAAGCAATGCACCAACGTGTCAGTCAAGAATTAAGAATAAATTAGTCAAGAATAATTATTATAAATTGTTAAGTATTAAGGAGTTTATTAAAAAGAAATTACAGTCCTCATTTTCGTGGATTATTAAGCGGAAAAGGCCGTTGTGGCGTAGTGGTGCATGCGAGTGATTGTAAACGTGACGGTTGTGGGTTCGATCCCCTGGCAGGAGAATGAATTATTATTTTTATTTCTTCACTCTGGTAACAAGGCAATGCGCGGCGTTATGTTCCGTCACCCAACCTCGCAACGCTTCAAAAATTCGGCGGAACAATTAAATGTAAAAAATGTTTTTTCAATATATTTCAAGAAAACGCTCTCTTTTACTCTTTAAGTGTAGTAAGTGCTCTCTTCTTCTCTTTTCTACTTTAAAAGTTTCACAATGTCAGTCACTAAGAACTGGAAGAGTTTTGTATATAATAGATAGATACATAGGTTAAAATGATGTGTTGTAAATCTTTTGGTTTCGTAATATTTTAATTAGGAGAATTGATGGATAAATCATTTACCTGTATGAATCACGTTATGTGAGTCACTAAATAATCCTCACTTTTACTCTTAAATCCTCTCGCAGGAAAGTATAAGGCGTATATATCGTCTACCCATATGCTTTCATCATATTTCGATATATAATATTATCATTTACTTTATGAAATATTTATTTATTTGTTATATATCCGCCCCTCAACACGCAATACCTCCAGAATTCGGCAGAAAGTGGGGAACGGACTGTCTTAACACTAGGTTCCCTCTGCCTACCCTGCTGTGTGCGGGATACAGCGTGAAGCTGATTTAATTTAATTTACTTTATTTTGACAAGTAATAAACAAATAAAAATGTTTATATAAGTTATAATCTACATAAAAATGGAAGGGATTTTGAAAAGTTTTAACCCTGTAGGTTTGAAATAGGGGTTGAAATTTTTAGTTACTTTTCGGTGAAATAAAAACATTGCATCTTATATATTGCCAAACTATAACCTATTTGCTTGTCTTAAGGGCGGAGGAAAATATTTTTTTAATACAAACATCTTTATATATATATATATATATATATATATATATATATATATATTAAAATATTCAGATGATGATAAGATATTAAAATATTCAGATGATTTATCAAATTTAAATTCTTCTAATCGGAAGTACTATTAAAGAATGCGAGTTTCACGCTTAACCACGCAGGACTATGACGCACGGTACCGTTACACGCTTCGTCACGTCAATACAATAATATGCAATAGACTACTTTTTGTGACATACTTTGACAAAGTGTTTAACATACCAAATATATTGTGTTTTTTGTTAGGTTCTTTCACTTTGGAACTGAATACGGATGTTTCTCGAAAATTGACTACAAAGATTTTTTTTACGTACAAATTTAAGAACTAAGCGCTTACCAATATTTAGATACTAGCTGTATAGAAAATGTTGACTTCGGTATTGATAATAAATAACAACAATACGTTGTATGGAATATGGATAACCTCATGGATGAGGCTGTCGTAGCGCAGGGGCACAAGGGTATGATTGTAACGCAACGATTGTGGGTTCGATCCCCACTTGATGAAATAAATTTTATTAATATTTAATTATATTTTAATTTCTTCGCTTTGGCACCAAGACAAAAGCCCGGCGATGAGTTCCGCCACTCAACACCGAGCCTACCACCACTACGTAAAGAAGAACGAGTATCAAGACACTCCGCTTTCCGGCTGAATACTAGATATTGCTAGTGTTCAGTTGCGGAACTAAGAGCGAAACTTAAGCTTGCCAGAGCTAGGAAATTAAAAAAAATCGAACCCCCAACTTTGCACGCTTAGGCTTAGACGCTGTCCCACTATGCCGATGCCACTTAGTGATGGCTAACCACTGGCTTCCAATTCAAATCCGAACTAAGAACAATTTTTCCAATATGTTCCAAGCTTCATATATATATAGCTTCACGCTGTATCCCGCACACAGCAGGGTAAGCAAAGGGAACCTAGTATTAAGACACTCTGTTCCCCACTTTCTGCTGGATTCTGGAGGCATAACCAGTCGGTTTGACAGTCACACTTTTTGCCGCTGCGCCACGACTGGCCTCTATGTTCCAAGCATTAAATAGAAAGTGAATCTTGCCCTATAATTGCTCGCAACGCTATGTTCTTGTGCGCGCTTTATTTTTATGTGTGTGTATGTTTCCATCTGGAATACTAAATCGTTCCGGTGAAATCTGGAGTTATGTAAGGTAGCCTATGTACAGTATAGCATATATATGTATTTAATATATATAATACAATAATATATTCAAGTAGGTAGGTACGACAGATTAAAAAATATAAATCAGCTTCACGCTGTATCCCGCATACAGCAGGGTAGGCAGTGGGTTAAGACACTCCGTTGCCCACTTTCCGCTGAATTCTCGAGGAATTGCGTGTGGAGTGACGAAACTTAACGCCGCATAAATATGAAATTATAATATTAGTATTTGTCGTTATGATAATTCATTTATGGTAATGTGCCTTAGTATTTTATGTAATGTAAGCGTGCTGGAAATTTAAATCAAGTGATAGTGGATCTTTTCTTCGTAATGAGGGGTCCAAAGTTTTTGCTTCACGTATTAATATATAGATAAATAATATACTAATTTGTTACAACTTATTGACAGTTGAAAACATAGCACAAATTAATTTAAAGTATATTGTTAGTTGGGGTGTAGAAATAGTAATCAATGTATGGGATTTATGCAAAGTGCCAGTAATAGTAAAATACTTCAGACCCCCGAGTGTGGATCGAATCCACAACCATCGCGGTTTCCTCTTACTCTCTCTAGTCTATATTTACAATCGAAATTTAATTCTAATTGGTATTAGACTGAGATCCCAGGGCCCCCAGACCTACGTTATTTTGGCAAAGCTACAATTTTGAGGATTAATAGTCTAATATGTAGTTAAGATTGTACCTATGCGTACTTACTAACTTGAAAGTAGGGCCCTATCAGAAGTAGCCCCAACGTAAGGTACTCGCTCACCTACGTTACAGTAGAAACGCTCGTATTTAAATATGTTTTTAAGAACACTGTAAAAAAGTATATTTATTATTAAAGGGTCTGGGTGGATGCTGTCCCTTTACGTGGGTTGTTCTTACCAGACGTCCTAAAGGTTGATTAAAATTGGAGCAAACTACGTTATACAAGCAAGCCTGCTTTAATTTTTCATATATTTATTATTTACCGACTATTTCAAGACCCCTTATAAGCACCCAGACCAATCCGATGACTCAATCATCCACCCAGACAGAAATATACCTTTATTTGGCGCTACCTCTGAAAGAGCTCCACTTCCAAGTTAGTGAGTACGCATACTGTCTAAATATTAGACTAATAGTCCTCAAAATTCAGCTTTGCTAAAATGACTTAGGACTGGTGGCCCTGGGATCTTGGGCTGTATATGAATGCTCGACACGCCAAATGTACATTAGGAGGAAAATGTTGTGGATTACTAATTTTTTTTATATTTTACAAGTTTCACGATTTACACTCTCTTTCATTTTGTTACCTTTTCCAAAATAACACGCGATTTTCCAATTTTAAATGTTTCAAAGACAGTTAAGTATATTTTTTATATATAGGTTAAACTTACCAAATAAAACATATTTTTTATTATTTATATAACCAAAGTAAGGAAGTGACATACAGTAATGCAAGATTTAATAATAAACAAAGATGTAATTCACTATTTCTGTTTATAAAAATATATACAGGTAAATACGAAATATGTTTTTGCATAGATTTGAAATAAATTATTTTTTTATACATCGCTAACATTAAAAATGACAAAATAATAAATAATATTGAAATGCCAATGTCATGTATTACCCTAACATAGTGACAAATTATTCCGATCTCTATTTTCATTCTAGTATATAGTGTATATTTTTAAAATTTCAACTGCATGCTTTATCCTGCAGAGCGAGCCTAGTGTTAAGACACTTCGCCTTCCGCTTTTCGCCCAAATTCAATTTTCATACATAACAACAGTATTATATTGAAAACAAATTGAACTGACAACTCAGGTATTCAATTAGATAATATTTAGTCACTACTGATTATTCACTGATAACAGAATTCGCTAGAGAATGGTAAACGGAAGTATCTTAATGGGAACGAAGTGTCTTAACACGGGATTTCCAGGTTCCCTCTACTTATCCTGGCATGTGCGAGATACAGCGTGAATCCAAAAAAAAATGTATTCACTGAGTATGTAGTCAAGTAAGTTTATAAGTTATACTAGTTCACTAGAAATGTTGTTTACGGTAAACACTCACCAATGCCCTATGCTTTCACTTTCAAACAACAAAAAACACTACATAGCAAAAACTTAGTCGCACTCGATAAAATCACAAATATTAACTTTTCATTTCGTAAAAAGTTTATTTGTATATAATATCACTTTTTTTCTTAATATACTGTATATTATTATATTCCGATATTTCACAACTGTCGATGTCTTGTAAAGAGATCGGCAAGTAGTGTCGGTTAACGGTTTGCGGGCGCTTTCTTCGAACGTCCGAACGCGACTCCTGCGCACGTTGCCCGTTATGTGACAGGGGAATGGGGGGGAAATGATTATATATATATATATATATATATATATATATATGTATAGAGGTTATTAAGTTCTTATATTATTACACTAGAGGGCGCGCGCGGCTTCGCCCGCTTATTAGGAGTGAATTCTTAAAAACCATGAAACACGTGTGCAATGAAATATTTTTAAGAGTCTGGATTTCAAATTTTATAAAAATCGGTACAGATTAAATTTTTTTTCCATGCAAACTTTCAACCCCTATTTCATCCCTTTAGGGTTAAAATTTTTCAAATTCCCTTCTTAGTGGATATCCAGAATATGAAAATAAACATCTGCTCAAATTTCACGTTTCTACGCACAGCGGTTACGGCTCTGCGTGCGTCTTACCTCAGTCAGTCAGCACAAGTCCTTTTATTTAAATAGATAATAGAATTGTGTTAAATATTAGGTTCATTTTTAGAATTTTCATAGTGTTAATCCACACTTAGGAAACGAAAATACTTATTTAGAAAACTCCAAAAATAATATAAAATGATTGCAAGATTTGTAAATACAAAATAATTATATTATAAGCAAAAAGTATTAAAGATAATGCATACAGACGACTTCCGCTTTCCTGTTCTTGTTTTCTTTTAAGGAACAGTACCTACGTGACAGTGGTCATGTAAACGGTGTTTAAGTAGCATGCATAAAACTTAAAAGTCGGATTTGAAGGATAATTATTTATTGAGACCAGTCGTGGGGAAAGGACATAGGCGTAATTTTTATAAGCTTCACGCTGTATCCCGCACATAGCAGGGTAGGCCAAGGGATCCTCGGAATCTAGTGGTAGACAGACACTCCAATCCCATTAAGACACTTTCGTTCCCCACTTTCCGCTGAATTCTGGAAGCCGCTTTGCCTCCTTACCCGAGCGAGGAAAATATCAAATATTTTTTATTCCCCGAATGGGAATCGAACCCACAACCGTTGTGCTTACAGGCACACATTAGTGCCACTGCGTCACGACGGTCTCAAAGTAGAGTTAGGTGGTTTTTAAAGAAATGGTAATAGTAACAGTAATAGAAATTTAAATTACGCTGAAAGCAATTTACTTATTATGGTTAAAGATAGCTACATAAGCTAAGTGCACTATGTTTTAAAACGTTTAAACTTATCTTTATAAAATAAAATGAATTAAAAAAAATAGAGGAGTCGTAGCGCAGAGGCACGAGTGAGTGACTGTCGACAGACACGACGGCTGTGGGTTTGATTTCCGCTCGTGGGAGTAAATTTTTATTTTATTATTTATTAAGATTGTCATTTTTTCGCTTTGATACCAATTTTCACGGCAAAGGGCGGTGTTGAGTTCTGCCACTCAACACGCAATGCCTCCAGAATTCGGCGGACATTGCCTACACTGCTGTGTGCGGGATACAGTGTGTAGTAAAATTTTAATTTAAAATTTAAATTTTATTTAATTTATTTATATGACCAAAATATGATATTAGTAACTGACCTAAAATGCTTGCTTTGTTTGACAAAAAATTGTAACTATTGCTATAATTTCCAGGGGGCTGTTGCGGGTCTACACAGAAACGAACAATTGTTGGTGGATGGGCATGGGCGTGGTGGCTTGTCACCGATGTACAACGTATCTCCCTTGAGGTCAGAGTTAATATAAATTTTATATAAACCATATATACGACGGTTGCAGGTTCGATTCCCATTTGAAGGAGAAATTATTGTTTATTTATATGTTAATTTCTTCGCTCTGGCACACCAAAGCGTTGAGTTCCGCCACTTAACATGCAATGCCTCGGATGTTCAGCGGTACGTGTTAAACGAAGTGTCTTAACACTATTTTCCCTTTGTTGACCTTGCTATATACGGGATACAGCGTGAAGCTGAAAGAAATATTTGTATGTATACTTTTAAATTTACTTTCTTAAATCTGTAAAATTTATCATTAACTACGTAATTATACAGTATACTAAAAAGGTACCCTTACTAAGTGAATTAATCTAATAACGCTCTAAAAAAATAAAAATTACATGTTTATTATATAAATATCTGTATTTAAATTTATTTTCAGGTTATGACACTTAACCCAATGTGTGAATACGTTGAAACTGCCCAAGGAGTGCCTTTGACGGTCACTGGTGTAGCGCAATGCAAGATCATGAACGAGGACGAACTTCTTACCACAGCCTGCGAACAGTTCCTTGGCAAATCCGTCAAGGAGATCAAGATGACTGTCCTTCAGACACTCGAGGGCCATTTGCGTGCAATATTGGGTAAGTAGATTTTAATATTTTTTACTAGATTCTTATCTATTCCTGAAAACTGTTTTTGAACGTGGCATGATGACTGTTTGATAAACGTACAATGCAATGACTGCATGATTTTTTATGAAATCGTCATCATCATCAGCCATCATTCGTGAACTTCTGGAGATATACCTCTCCAAAAGCATACTAGCCATTTTGGACATGTCCTCACCCCACCTTGCTGGAGTACCTTCTCAACTATAGAAAGCGTTTTATCGAATATAATATACAGATCAAATCTGTGAATAACATTAATAATTACATATTATAATATATTCTTTCCATATTTTCTGTTAAATATATAGTAGTTACTCCATCTAGTGTCTCATAGCGGAAGTTACTTGACATCTCTATTGTAGCGACATCTGTGCGCTAATAATAAAACGACAAACCACGCACATGACCTTGAATTTAGTTACATTAAAGAAATACAGAGATCGTGTTTTAGGTGGCTTTGTAAGGTTGTGATTTATTTGTTATCTTTTGAGTTTTTATTGTAATTTATTTTTGAATGTGAAATACAATATTAAAAAATTAGTAAACTAAATACAGAATTTTCAACACAATTCGTATATAGACGAGCTTGATGTTCTTATTCTTTATAACTAGTTTCCACCATATTACCTTGATTTAATGTTTCATCAGATCAGATTCAGATTTTAAAATTTCATTAGGTAACCATATAAAGTCACGATCTTTTTGTTTTTTACTTTCACAATGTTACCACATGTTGTTATTTAGATATCTTGAAGTAAATCAGAATAACAAATTTCATTTCTTTTCGTTTGATACTTGGATTAATAATTTAACGGTAGAAAATGTAATTAAAATTAATATAGATAATTTGAATAAACCTAAAAAGACTTACTATATTGATTTCTTGGGTAATCACTGCCAACAGTTTATAAGCAATAATTACAATGGCTTCTATAGGATCTTTACAGATGGGTCCAAAGAGGGTAATTCATCAGGGGCAGCATTTTATGATGACCAAAATTCGGAATTTATGAAATTTCAGATCAGTCAAAATATTTCCATCATGCATACAGAGTTATTAGCCATTTGTGAAGCACTATCCTATATTTCTTCAGTAAATCATAACAAATTTGTCATATTTTCCGATTCAAAGAGTTCTCTTCAACACATAGCTCGATGTACCTCTAATCCTAAAGGTATACCCGTAGCATTTAATATTTTAAAATTAATTCATAGGTATGATCAGCAGAATAAATTAATAGTTTTACAATGGATTCCTTCACATGTTAATATTTCAGGTAACGAAATTGCTGACGCTCTTGCTAAAGAAGGAATTACGGATGGTCTTCCAATGGCTATTGAACCTGTATTTTCTGATTATGTTTATTTAATTAGGAATTTCTGTAACACATTTTGGAAGGAATATTTTGACCAACAATCTCAAACTAAAGGTATTTGGTACAGAACTATTCAAGCAGAACCTTCAATCAAATCGTGGATTGATACTGTTTGCTTAAATAGAAAAGATTGTGTGACGTGTTTAAGGCTTAGGTCGGGTCACATTCCATCAAATAAATTCGCATTTCTAATGAAAAAAATTAATACTCCTAATTGTTCTACGTGCAACACTTTAGATGACGTATATCATGTTATGATGGAATGTGTCCAGAATGAGCCCATGAGACGTAGGTTATTAATTGGCAGGGACAACAGTGTAGGAGCATGTAATAGTGTGCTAGCGGTACCAGACTCTGAATTAGCGAAGAAATTGTTTTATATAGTTCAGAAAAGAAATAATTAACTGTAATTAGAATGTAAAACAAACAGAGCGGCATGGTCGTTGTAACGACAAAGCTCTTAAATAAAGAGAAAAAAAAAAAAAAAAAATGTTACCCACATCAGGGTAGGCAGAGGGTTAAGACACTCCGTTCCCCATTTTTCACAGAATTCTGGACGTATGGCGTGTTGAGTGGAAGTCACGAACGTGAATTTTATTTTTAAATTTTTGCAGACATGCTTTTTAATGTAATTTTTGAAGTAAAAATGTAAGAATTTAATAAATTGCTATATATAAAACTTTGTTTCTCACAAAGCATCTTTTTATTTAAATAAGATAGGAACCGGAATTAAATGAACCATTTTAAGGATATTATAAATTTCCAAGTTCAGTTTTGCAGCATTTACCAAAACGTGACGCTTTCTTCGTAAGGGCTTTAAATTTACCTAATATATTGCTTTTAATATTGTATAAAGATTTTTTATATATTGTAACAAACACATATTAATGCCGATATACATATGTATTTATTACCTAAATTTATTAATAAATTAAATATTGTGTATTTATAAAAAAAAAAAAATAGTTTTACGCTACGTCTCGCACACAAAAGGGTAGGCGAGGCGACTTAGTGTTAAGACCCTCCGTTCCTCAATTTCCGCGGAATTCTGGAGGCGTGTTGAGTAGCGCAATTTAACGCAGCGCTTTTGCGTCGACGCAACTTATTAAATATTTTATTTTTTCGAATGAGAATCGAACCCACAACCTGTCACATTTACAGTTACACTCTTGTACCTTTACATTTCATACACACTTATTTAGGTTATTCATATATTGCAAAATTATTTGAGCATGTTTAAAGAAAAAAAGCAACAAAGCACAATATGTTTTGTTATGCACAAAAACGTCATGACTGTGACCCACTAAAATGCAGGCTACATACGTCCAAGTAAAAGTCGTTCTTAAAGCGGTCGTACTTGACCTCGAGCCGGTCAACGATCCGTGTTGCCTTTTGCATCGAGACCTGCTTCCTGAATATGCTAGTGTTCCTGTTATAATTTAGATTTAAAAATTAAATTTAGATTCACGCTGTATCCCGCACACAGCAGGGTAGGCAGAGGGAACCTAGTGTTAAGACTCTCCGTTCTCCCTATTTTCTATCGACTTTTGAAAGCACTGCGTGTTAAGTGGCGGAACTTTGCTCCTCGGTTTCCCTCGACGCCAGAGCGAAGAAAATTAATTTATAAAATATTTCATTTCCTCGAGTGAGAATCGAACCTGCAATCTGTCGCATTTACACTCACACTTTGTGCCGCTGCGGCACGACTGATCTCGGCTTTACAATATAATATTTTATTATTTTGTCTCTTATTTAACCCGGCGATATATTTTTGTATGTTTAATGGTTCGGATTATGTAAGGATTTTTTCAGTAGGTACCTAGCGGAGTGGACATTGAGATCTTAGTTGTCAATTACTCCGCTTATCCACTTGCCTAAATATACCATTATTTTTACTTTATCTGACTTGTGAAATATGAAAATGTTTTATCTCGAGAGCAAAATTCGAACTAGCTACTAACATAATGCACATTGTACCTTAACTTAACTTAACTTCGCGCTTTTTCTTTAGAGGGGACGTCAGAGAGAACGGACCAGCCAACGCTACGGTCTCTGGACGAGGCGAAAGAGGTATGCAGATACCTTTTTCGCCTGGTCCACTGTCATCAACCTCTTCATATATGCCCTCCGAGGGGTCCTCATGCTTTGTACCAGCCTTTCCTCCAGTATCTTTGACACTGTGTTTTCGAAGGTCAACCGAGGTCTTCCCTACCTGTGTATAGTGTATCTACTGTTATTATACTCGTATAATTTCGTGTCAAGTAATATTTCATATTTCAATGTCAGAACATTTATTAAGCAATAATCACCAATACCTCCAGTTTCGTGTAATATCGATAAATACATCAATTATTAATGGTAGCCACGTATTAGATGAGATATCGATTTTCGTGAGGGTCCCATAACAAAACCTTGTACTTTGAAACTAACGCAACATTTTGTAATGTTTCTATTTATCGTGACTTGTATGTATGATAGAAGTATTTCAGCTTTATTGTGAAATTAAAAGAGGGAGAGGAGTGGGAAATGGAGTGTCTTAACACTAGGTTCCCTCTGCGTATCCTGTTGTTTGTGGGATACAGCGTGAAGCTGATTTGATTTAATAATTTAATTTAAATAACGAGCCAGTCGTATAGTAAAGTGTGACTGTAAACGCGACAGGTTGTAGGTTCGATTGCCACTCGAGGAAACGAAATATTTTAATTTCTTCGGCCACTCAACACGCATTGCGTTTAGAATTCAGAGGAAAATGGCGAATGGTCTTAACACGAGGTTCCCTCTGTCTACCCTGCTGTATGCGGGATACAGCGTGAAGCTGATTTAATTTTTACCAATAAAAAAAACAAACCACCTACACACCTACTCGTATACTATCTGTGTACACTCACACAAATCCAAAACTCAGTTTATGTCTTGCAAATCGTAGATGTAAATCATTTAAGTAACAAGAATTAGTATGTTAATGTTACGCAAACATTGGAACTGGCTCCACACCTATCTCTATAGGTGTGGAGCCAGTTCCAAGGATTATTTAGGGTTCCAGGGATTATCTAGGGATAAGGTTGGCTTAACTGAGACCAAAACAGAAACTAAATTTAAAATAGCGACAGTTTTTAGGGTATTTTTGGTTGGTATGTATACGTATAATTTTTTATTACAATGTATTGCTTACATGTTACATATTATTGTTATGTATTATTTTATGCCATGTGATTGCGGCCTAGAATAGGATCATCCTGGTACTGGTGGTGTCATAAGAGGCGACTAAAGTACGTGGTAGGGTCACGTCGCCAGCAATGGCAACACACGTGGGCAGAGTCGACCGGATCATTACCACCCCCGACATTTAAAACCGGCGTGAAGTAGTGGCTTTATGCCACTGCGTTTCGCATCAGGTAATGCCGGGCTCCGGCGCCCAACCCACCTTAAAGACAGGCAACGCACCTGTATCTCCTCTGGTGTTGCACGGGGTCGTGGGCGGCGGTGATCACTTACAATCAGGTGATCCAAACGCTCGTTTGGCTTGTCTTTTCCATAAAAAAAATGCTTGAATTCGGGCGGAGAACGTAGTGTCTTCACACTATGTTGCCTCTGTCTACCCTAAACATATATTCTGATAAAGAGTGAATCTATATCATAATGAATCGTGAATCTAAAATATATTTTTTAAGACTACGTAAGTCTACTAATATAAGAGATTCAAGGATTCAGCTTCAGGCTCAATTTAACATAGTAGTTATTCTAAAAAAAATGTAATTTAATTTATTCCTCTTTCTTCTCAACTTTTGTTTGTCGTTTTATAATTGATTTAATTTCTTTTGTTTAGTTTTATTAACATCATCTTAATTAAGAAACTAGAATATTTTATTATCAAATTATATTTTATATTTAAAGAAATATGTCGTTAACTTGTTTACATTGTTGGTTTTCTTATTTTCTTCTAATCTAAAACCTTCTTATTCCTATATCTCTTAATGTTACAAATTCCAATTTTTCCAATCCACACTTTTAAATAATTTTTGATTATCAATACTATCTCCATCAACACGTGTATAAGATCACGTAGGCCAGTGCATGTCGGGTCGGGAACCCAATTCAAAGGTACTTTGAAACAGAAACCTTTTGGCTTTCTAACGGGACGTTTAATTGCTAAATACTTTAGATGATTGTTATTCAAATTCGTATGCACCTGACGCTGTTGGCTAATAGCGGATAACGGAGGAAAGTTAAATAATTGTGTTTTTTTACTTAGCTTAATGCTGTATCCTGTTTCCACCTTGTATACAAGGTAAACAAGGAGAGCCTCGTGTTAAGACACTCCGCTCTTCACTTTCCGTCGAAGTTCTGACGCATTGCATGTTGAGTGGCGAAGCTCAACGCCCTGCTTTTCTTTCGCTCTGGTGTCGAGCAAAAAAATTAAAATATTTAAAATTTTAATTTCTTCGCTCAATAATAATATTTAATTTCCTTAAGTGGCAATCGAACCTTCGACCTGTCGCGTTTGTAGTGACACGCTTGGACACCTGCGCAACGTGTCTTAGATTCGGGCAGAAAGTGCTACATATGGGATACAAAGTGAAGCTCAAGAAAAAAGAGGTCAGTCGTGGGGCAAGGGCACAGGCGGTGACTTGTAAACGTGACAGGTTGTGGGTTCGATTACCACTCGAGGAAATGAAACATTTAATATTTTCGTATCTTCGCTCTGGTGTCGAGGTAAAGCGCGGCGTTGAGTTCCACCTCTCAACACACAATGCCTATAGGATTCGGCAGAATGTGGGGATCGGAGTGTGTTAATAATAGGCTCCCTCTACCCACCCTTCTACAAGCGGGATACTATATAAAATGGTAATAATATCTTATACAAATTTGGTTAATTTCAATTTTAAGGGACGTTAATCCTAAACATTTTTTTTTATAAAAAAATATAATATATAATGAAACCTTACCGAAAGATGTCAATGTATGATTGTTTTGAAATATCATATTTGCGTACTTCTTTTCCGGATAGGATAACAGCAATAGTTTTTGTTCTTTATCTATGCCATAAATTTATTTATTACGGGTTCCGTAGCTGTCATAGACACTATCAAGCCACAATATGTTAGTGTTCAATGACTTCACTTACTGTATTTTCTACTTTATAATATTGTGGTTGAAATAAAAATATTATATAACATCTGTCGTGATAAAAAAAAATTGTCAAGATTATTTAGTTTTTTGTGGAAAACATTGTTTTTTTAATTTTTAAAATTTTATATTTGCTAGTATTTAAAGTAATATTTTAAGAATGATCTAATTAGACCGAAATTTTTACTTCAAGAACTTTTTTAATGTAAAAAAGTTGTTGAAGTAAAGATTTCGGTCTACACAATAAATACAAACTCATTTAATCTTGAAAGAAAAGATTATTGTCCCGGGAGAGATCTATTTTAATATTGATCTGACAGTGATATAACGATAACTCGGCACCATTGTTACTTATAATAAAATCTAAAAAAAATGTCTTTCACGAAACTTCCTATAATCTTATTTATCCATTGGGAACTTTTCTTTTCCATGAAATATGAATAAATAATGAAAACAAGCTTAGGAGCTTGTTTTTCTTACTATTTTTTTTTATTCTTAACAACTTCCAAGTACGGTAAATACGGAAAGGTGAAAGGATATATAAAAACAACTTCAAATACTTTTAGAGCAGTAAAGTTAATTACATCTAAAGTTAGGTTGTAAAGTGGCCTCCAGGTGTTTAAAAATCAAAATTAAACCAGTTTTACGCTGTATCCCGCACACAGCAGGGTAGGCAGCGGGAACCTAATGTTAAGACACTCCGTTCCCCACTTTCCGCCGAGTTCTGAAGGCATTGCGTGGTGAGTAGCGGAACTTAACGCCGCACTTTGCCTCGACACCAGAGCAAAGAAAGGCAAATATAAATTAATATTTCATTTCCTCGAGTGGGGATCCAACTCACAACCAATCGATTTTACAGTCACACTGTGTGACCCTGCGCCACGACTGGCCTCAACTTTCAGACTTAGAGAATAGATTTTGTGTAACGTTCTAAAGATTGTGAAGGTTTCAATTTCAACGTAGTCAATTATTTAAAAAAAAATCATACTCACACGAGTAAACATTGAATAACAATTGTTATTAAAAAAATGTGTATAAAGTCGAAATAGTTTACTTTTCACAATTACAAAGAAAACATAATTTTGGTTAATTAAATATTATTTATCCATACAGAGCCATTTTTTATATAACGGCGTTGAATTCCACCACTACACACGTAATATCTCGAATTCGAGCAAGAAAATAGAAACGTATTGATCTTGTTATATGTGAAAAAATATGTTTATTCACAAGAATATGAACAATAGTCAATTTTAATGTTATAAAATGTTGAAATTAATACTAAAATATAATGTTGAAATTAATACTAAAATAATCTATTTTTACAAGTAATTTTTATTTTAGAGGCCAGTCGTGGCGCAGCGGCACAAATTGTGACTGTAAATCGACTGGTCGTGGGTTCGATCCCCACTCGCGGAGATGAAATATTTACTTAAATTTATATTTCCATTTCTTCGCTCTGGTGTCGAGGCAAAGCGCGGCGTTGAGTTCTGCCACTCAACACGCAATGCCTCCAGAATTCGGCAGAAAGTGGGGAACGGAGTGTGTTAACACTAGGTTCCCTCTGCCTACCCTGCTGTGTGCGGGATACAGCGTGAAGCTGATTTTTCACTTTTACACTTTTCAGCACGTAAAAGATTAGTTTACGTTATAAAATATTACCTAGAAGTTACAGTTAGAAGCGGGGAGTACGTATATTGTAAAGGACCTTGCTAGACAGACTCACTCAACCATTCATTTGGAGTCGTTCGCGCGAAACAGTTTAGCTATCGGATAATATGTAAAAGTGAATTAAACTCAGTTTGTATTTAATCTGTATTTTCAATTATTAATTGAATATTTTATGTAGAAATAATTGTGATATTTACTTTAATTAATTTATTTTTTATCTGTGACGTTATTGTTTGTTTTTGTTGTTTGAACTAACTAATTAATATAAAATGTAAAATTTTGTATCAGTCGATAAAAATTGTTTTCTTTTAATATATTTTTTTATATAATAGTGATGAACGTTTTTTAAAAAATAAAGTTATTTTTTTAAATAAGTTAAAGCCATGTCACTGTTGTGGATGAGTGCATTTAATATTGGATTGACAGTCGGTGCTACTTATGCTGTTGTTAAAAGGTAAGATTTAAAAAAAAACTACTATTTTTAGTAGCTATTATACGTGTACGCTTGGGTACAAATGTTGTTGTAATTTCTTCTATTTTTCATATATATTTAGGATATTTTAGTATATCTACAATATTTTTTATTAGATACACACTATATCCCGCATGTAGCGGGATAGACAAAGGGAGCCTAGTGTTGAGACACTCCGCTCCCCACTTTCCGACGAATTCAGGAGGCATTGTGTTTTCAGTGGCGGAACTCAACGTCGCGCTTTGCCTCCTTACCAGAGTGAGGTAATGAAAATATTAAATATTTCATTCGGTCGAGTGGGAATCAAACCCACAACCTGTCGCGTTTACAGTCACACGCTTGTGCGCCTGCGCCACGATTAGCCTCAATCATATATCAATAAAAAAAACAGCTTCACGCTGTATCCCGCACACAGCAGAGAAAGCAGGGGCAACCTTGTGTAAAGACACTCCGTTCCCCACTTTATGCCAAATTCTGGAGGCATTGCATGTTGAGTGGCAGTACTCAACGCCGCGCTTTGCCTCTACACCAGAGCGAAGAAATGGAAATATAAATTTAAGTAAATATTTTATCTCCTCGAGTGGAGATCGAACCCACAACCAGTCGGTTTTACAGTCACACTTTGTGCCACTGCGCCACGACTGGCCTCAATGATATATCATAATTACAATTTAACTGTTCTATCGTTAAAGTATTTTCATGTTTTTACGTAATATTATTAATGGACACGCCAATTATCTTATACATTGAATGCTAGAATAGAATAGAATAGAGTTAATTATATATCAATATTTTTTGTAATTTAGATCGTTAGGCGAATATGTAAATACTACTTATCCTACTAATATTATGTATGGAAAAGTTTGTGAGGTTGCATGTTTGTTTCACTTTTACACAAAAACTACTGAATGGATTTAGATGAAACTTTATAGTAATATGGCTTATACAATAGACAGAGACATAGGCTACAATTTTTGTTAAGATTTTGTAAAATTTTGCTATAATACAATAGTATTAGGCCAGTTGCAGCGCAGCAGTGTTACTGTAAACGATACTGGTTGAGGCTTCGATCCTTACTCGAGGAAATAAAATAGTTATTTAAATTTATATTTTTATTTCTTCGCTCAACACGCAATACCTTCATAATTTGGCGAAAAATGGAAAATGAAGTGTCGCAACACTAGCTTACCTTTGCCTACCCCGCTGCGTGCGTGATTCAGCGTGAAGCTGATTTATTTATTTATTAATTTAATACAACAGTATGCGGTCGAAGCCGTGAGTATGTTGCTAGTATTCGCTAGTATTTTCTATAAATAAAAATTGTTATCATTACTAAACCCTTATCGCATTTTGTTATAACTATGAATAAAAAAATGTTATCGTTAGCTAATTATTACTTTTATCGTAAAATTTGCGTACGTTCTTGTAATATGGAGGCCAGTTGTAGGTATGTTGTGTGAGGGGCACAAAATGTGTGTGTATTGTGGGTTCGATCCCCACTCGATGGGATGAAATGTTTATTTTATTTTATATTTCCATTTTTCCGGTCTGGTATCGAGGCACAGCGCGCCGTTGAGTTCCGCCACTCAACATGCATATTAGCATTAAGGAAAATGAAGATTTGAAATATTTAATAGTCTCGAATGGGAATAGAGCCCACAACCGTCGCGTTTGCAGTCACGCGCTTGTACCACTGCCCCAGTACGGCCTATAGCATAATCATTATATAAAAAAACAAAGAAGAAATAGTAAAGCAAAACAGATATCGATCCAAATCTTTTATAAATAAAAATAAAAGTAAATAAATAAAAAGTATTTTTATTTTTATTGACAATATTCACAATAATTATACATTTTATGGGCTACTAATTCCTAAATAAGTAAAAATAAAAAATAAAAACAAAGAATTAATAATAAAAAAATATATTTATTTACATTTAAATTTGGTGTCGAGGCGAAGCGCGGCGATGAGTTCCGCCACTCAACACTCAATGCCTCCAGAACTCGACAGAAAGTATTAATTAAAAATGATTATACCTACTCTCTTTTATCTATCTATCTATCTTATATTAATTCTCTAAGAATACAAAAAAAAAACGTTTACCTATTTCATAGGAATTTTCCTAGTAAACAATACATGTCGATATACCTATTTGATTGTTAGCGAGCCGTTTTAGTCTAGAATGTCTAAACAATGTGCTCTATATGTATTAGCAGAGCACTGCTCCATAGTATGTAGGGGAGAGGGGGGTAGCTTTGAACAGGGGCACCTTTGAAAATATGTGTTAACAGAGCTATTTTAAAAAGAAATTTTGTCAGATTTTTTTTGAGTAGTGTCACTTATCACCGCTGATATATGAGAGGTCGTGGTTGAGTTACGAGGAGTGTTTGATTTTGAGTAAAATTTTATACATTTTTAAATAAACGCGTAAGGATCGCAGGGATCCAATTCATGGTATATGGTTTTATTTTTTCCTCTTTTAGTTAGAATTTTTCATATATCATGCAATAAACTAGAAATTAATACAATTTTTTAACTTTTACTTGAAAAAAAAATGTTTTTAATTTTTCAAATATCACTGAGGCAGCTTTGAAAAAATTAGGGGGGCAGTTTTGAATATTATTATATATAACAAAATACCGCGAAAGAAAAACAAAACTAAACTGAACTTTTTTTTACAAGAAACTAACTCAAAAATGCATTTGGAATCAGAAGAGGAAGTGACAATTTACTGTGACGAGAATGAAGATACTGATACCTGTGCGTATGAAGACTACGTAATAGAATTAGACTACCACTTAATAAATATTGGAGACTCCATTTTAGCGAATGTTTCATCATCTATGAATAGTAAAAAAGTAGCTTGTACAATTTTTTTCTTTACGTCACTATACTATATCCATGTTCCTTTAAATTTAATTTCTCTAAGTTCAAATTAGGGTAATAAGCTGTTTATTAAAAAATATTTTGTTTTATTTTCATAATATTAATTAATAAAAATATTTTGTTTATTCTATGATTGATCCTGACTGGTTGTGGGTTCGATCCCCGCTCGAGGAGATGAAATATTTACTGAAATTTATATTTCCATTTCTTCGCTTTGGTGTCGAGGTTAAGCGCGGCGTTGAGTTCTGCCACTCAACACGCAATGCCTCCAGAATTCGGCAGAAAGTGGGGAACGGAGTGTCTTTACACTAGGTTCCCTCTGCCTGCCGTGCTGTGTGCGGGATAAAACGTGAAGCTAATTTTTATTTCTTACGTAGACTACTTCCCCCAATTTCAGTTGCTGGTTACGTCACGTACTACATTCATGGTTTCCTTTAAATTTAATTTTTCTAAATTCAAATTAAGGTAGTAAGCTATTTATTTAAAAAATATTATGTTTTATTTTCATAATATTTGATTTATTCTATGATTGATCCCATAATGTTAATTACTTCTACGAAGCCAAAGCTATTTTTTTGTTTTTTTAAAGTCTATTAATAATATTAAAGTTATTTAACATTAGTACTAGTGCAATCGCAATATTAAACTAGGTATATTATTTTTTTCAGTTAACATGGTACTGATATTTGATCTCCATCGTTTCTAATGTTAAGTTTATTGATAAAATTACTTAAAAGCTTTTTAATTTCATTGAATTCGATGATAGTTCAAAACTGCCCCATGTATGTTCAAACAGTACTGCTACTAAAGTTGATATTGCACCTTTACCTTATATATTTTTCTACATACGATGCTAGGATTGTGTGGTACAATAGTTGGACTAAGCATTGTGAAATAGTAAAGAAGTTAAAAACTGTAGAATTTTTAGATATGACACAAAGTTTATGTGTTATTCGTTCGAATGTGCCCCCCTCTCCCCTATATGTGAGAAGTGGAACAAAAATGCAGTAGTACTACATACCTATAGCACATCTATAATATATACCAATAGCACATTCATTATAAATTATTAAATTCTAAATCGGCTTCACGCTCTATCCCGCACACAACAGGGTAGGCAGGGGGAACCTAGTGTTAAGACACTCCGTTCCCTGCTTTCTGCCGAATTTTGAAGGCATTGCGAGTTGAGTGTCAGAAATCAACGCCGCGCTTTGCCTCGATACCAGAGCGAAGAAATGGAAATATACATTTTAGTAAATATTTCAACTCCTCGAGCGGGGAACGAACCCACAACCAGTGGATTTACAGTCACACTTTGTGCCTCTGTGCCACAACTGGCCTATAAATAAATAATTACATAATATTTAGAGTTTATAAGTATTGTATCTATATAAATGTACGTTCAGTGCCTTGCAGCCAGTTTTTGAATCTGTAGTACCAAAATGATATAAAACGTCTATTCCTCTATGATATTCATATTATTAAATTATTTTATTTCTGCTTCACGCTGTATCCCACACACTGCTGGGTAGGCCGAGGAAGCCTAGTGTTAAGACACTCCGCCCCGCCGAATTCTCGAGGCATTTCGTGTCGAGCAGTGGAACTTAACGCTGCGCTTTGCCTCGACACACCAAAGCGAAGAAATGAAATGATTTAATTTCTTCCTGCGCCACGAGTGGCCTCGACGGTATATTAGTTTTACGATCATCATTATAACACGGCACCATGAACTTGACATTAGTGTGCCCGTGACCTTCGAGCGCTGGTGGCAGTAAGAAAATAAACTGTCAAACTCGTTTTCAAGCCTACGCAAATAAAAAATATTTATAGTATGGCTATATACTTGCTATGAGTAATTTACGTTGTATTTTCAACCGACTTCTGCTGAAGGAGGTGGTTCTCAGTTCGAATATCTTAGTCTTTTTTGGTGTTTGTTATTATACATCAGAAATTTCGGCTGAGAGGACCGATTTTGATGTGTTTTTTAATAAGAAGCTGGGTTTCCTATGTGGTTTCATTTTTGTTTGGTCGGTTTCTGATAATGTTATCCATGAGAAAACCATATACGAGTATGTATGTTCGTAATTTTTCATGAAGTATACGCTCGACAAATGGAACGAATAACTTAATTTAAATTTTTCAGACAAAAAGTTAAATATTTAAAGGACAGGATATCATGTTTTGAAATATCGCAATTTATCTGCAGAAAATAAGCTAAGCTTAGCTATTTATAGCGCCAGAAGCGCAACGGGTTTTTCCATTTAATATTTAGAGTGGAAAACCCACTGCTACCGTTATTTGTTCAATAATACTCCAGAATTCGACAAAAGTGGGGATCGAAAGTATCTTAATGCGAACGAAGTGTCTTAACACTAGGTTCCCAGGTTCCTTCTACCTTAATCTACTATGCACGGCCTACCGTGATAAATGCGGGATGCGGCCGTGATCTTGGAAAAAAAGTGATTTATTGAGGAGATGTCGAATTGAACAATATAAATTAGGCAAATGGCTTTTCATTAATAATACGAAATCCCTTGATAGACGACGACGGATTAGATTTGTACATCGATCGCATTTTCAAAGTTTGAGTAGGCACTTGTATTGAAATCTAAAACAAATCGAGATTGTATAGAAAATATATTATTTACTTTTTCCAATTATTTAAGAATATTTTTAGTTGTTGCTTTTCTACCCATCTAACGTTAGAAAGTTTTATAAATTACTGTGAAATAATTTATCTATTTATATATAGAAATATATTATGAAATAAGTAAAAAAAAACGATTTTATACAGTAAACGTTGTTGGCATTGTTAAAACTAAACCAAATTAAAAATGGAACCTCACAGGGTATACCAGCTTTCAGATGAAAAAAGTATCATCAAAATCGGTCTATCCAGTCAAAATTTCTAAGGTAACAATCATAAAGAGACCAGTCGTGGCGCACCGTCACGAGGTGTGACTGTAAAACCGACTGGTTGTGGGTTCGATCCCCGCTCGAGGAGATAAAATATTTACTTAAATTTATATTTACATTTCTTCGCTCTGGTGTCGAGGTTAAGCGCGGCGTTGCGTTCTGCCACTCAACACGCAATGCCTCCAGAATTCGGCAGAAAGTGGAGAACGAAGTGTCTTAACACTTGGTTCCCTCTGCCTCCCTACCCTGCTGTGTGCGGGAATACAGCGTGAAGCTGATTTTTTTTTAAACAATCTAAAAAAAATTCAGGCGAATGGAACCCCTTAGCGACAAAAGAACTCTTTTTAAGACGATCTCAAACAGTGAATGAAGTAAGTACCCTATAGTAAATATTGTTAAAAGGTTCGCTCGTCTCTTATAGCTTTCTTCTTCTTTGTATATACTTTTGTTTCTATCAAATCGTTGCGTTGTTCTTTCCTTATGTTGATTCATAGTTATATATTAGTATATATTATTTTTTTCTTATAACTAATCCACTTTTAAAATATTGTATGTTCAGTTCAATATTTAATCTATTTGAATTTTCTCTGGTAATAGTAAAGCGCGGCGTTGAGAACCGCCACGCAACATAATGGATCGAGAATTCGGTGAAAAGTTGGAAGGTGAAGTTTCTTAATGGGTAAACAGAGTGTTCTCTTCTCTTGCCATGTGCGGGATGTAGCGTAAATAAATATTAACATTGGAAAGCTGTGAGGAAATGTGTGTGATATGTAGATTTTTTATGAAAATCTGTTTGTTGTAGAGTTGCTCTTACATTTTTGAATAGACCGTTTAAGAAGAATTAAGATTCACTATTAATAAATAGATATTTTAAGTATTCTCTACATTTCCCTCTATTTACTATTTAGTATTTACCAAAAAATCTTTTAATTTTTCATCTTCACGCTGTATCCCGCACATATAGGGTAGGCAGAATGAATCAAATGTCAAGACACTTCACTCGGATTCGAGTCATGCACTGACTGAGTGATGACTGAATGATGACTGTTTATCTATTAGAGTGAGAAAGTTAAAATAATTTAAATCTAAATCATTCCTTCTATTGAGAATAGTCAATAGAAGGAATAATTTAAATTTAATTATGATTTAGATTTAATTGTGGGTTCCATAGAACCTACAACTATCATACAGCCAAACGCTGTCCCAATGCTCCACAGTTACCTAAATGCTTATTATATTAGAAATATCGCAAAAGCATTCTCATATAACGAAAATTAATAATGAAACCATAAATTTGACACGTCCTTATTTTATCTTACAGTAGATTAACGTTCAAACGACCGGTTTTTTAACATAAAACTTATTTTAACTTTGCCTTTATAAAAAATTTCAGCAAAAACAACTTTAAGAAATGTATGTCAAGGACATTCGTATTATTAAAACTTTCGAGATTTAAGAATACTTAATATCCAACTAATACCCAAAATCCCTTTGGAATTCAAATTTATTATACAATTTCAATTGAAAATTTATAAGTTTTAGAATTCAATATAAATTGTGATTTGAAAAATTAAATTATATTGAACATAGCATTGAGTCTACGTCTTCTTCTCTAATAGCAGAAGTTCTAATAAGAATTTATATTAGGTTACTGGTTACTGTTCGACAGATTCTCTAAAAATGTTATCAAAAACCTTATGATTAGGTAATTTTGAAATATATATTTAACTCAGTTTTAAAAAAAAATCAACTTTACGTTGTATCCCGCACGGTACTTAGTGTCAAGTCACTCCCTTCCCCACTTTCCACCGAATCCAGGACATTACGTATTGAGTAACGTAACTCAACGTCACTTATTAATAAAAGAATGTTATAATAATAAAAAAATACATAAATATCGTTTATTATACTTATATTGTCGTTTATGATGTAATCAGTATATTTTCCAGAAGCATTTGTATTGTTTAATAAATATCAATGTATATAAAAACATTGATTTATGTGTAAAATGTGTTATACGATTTTGAACCCCCTCTCATTTTTACGGCCAATGGACATTTTTACGGGGCTGAAATGATGGGTCGTAACTTACAGGCTTAGGTGACGCAGCATTTGTGGAGATAAATAAAGCGATTGCTCTTCTCCCATGGTGTTGCTTGTTGTTTAATTTAAGATCAAGTAAAGATTAAATAAGAAATAGTAAAAACTTTAATATAGTGCAACCTCGATTGAACGATACTGAAGAGAATCAGAAAATATTCGTAAAAACAAGTAATCTGTTACAATGAGGTTCATTATATAAAAATTGAGATGGTCTACGATTCTTTTTAATAAGGTTAAAAAAATTATTAAAACCAAAAAAAACTAATCTAGCTTCACGCTTTATCCCTAGCGCCACGCTACGGTCTCTCCATACCTCTTTCGTCTCGTCCACTGTCATCAACCTCTTCTACATGTCCTTCCTGTTTTCCCTGTTTTCAAAGGTCAACTGAGATCTCGCCCTACCTCTCTTACTACTCACTTTTCCATCATAAATATTCTTTGCCATTCTTTGATCACTCATTCGTGCCCAAACCATCTCCACAGCATTCATCTTTCTTTCATTCTTCTTCTGTAATACCCACGTTTCGCTGCTGTATAACAGTGTCGGTACCAAAACTGCATTATGTATAGCAAAACGCCCAGCTGTGCTCAGGTTTCGCCGTCTCATCAATACAGCTAAGGCTCCGTTAACCTTGTTACCGGCAGCAATACGCCTTTCCACATCCATCTCTACTGAACTTACTTCCCAAGTATACTACTTCATTCACTTGTTCTATCTTATTATTTGCAGTGATCTTGCATTCCGTCCTTTCTTCATCTCTTTAAAAAATCAGAAACTTTGATAGAGAACGGAGTGTCTTAACACTAGGTACCCACTATCTTGCTATGAGCCAGGTACAGCGTGAAGCTGAAAAAAACCATACATGAACGTATTTGCTTAACAAAAACGTTTTCAATTTTTACTGCATTGTGCAATCTTTTAAAACTTGCTACAGTCAGCGTATATGTGAGATTCCGAAAACTCATTTCAATGGAACTTTAGAAACGCTGTTAGAGTTTCATTGTATTAATTAATTCCGATTAAAAGTTTAATTGATTTAAATTCGAATTCAAAATATTCTGAAGCCAGAGTCTGGTGCATGGGGCACAGGCGTGTGACTGTATACGACAGGTTGGGGTTCGATTCCCCCTCGAGGAAATGAAGTATTAAGTATTTTTATTTCCCCGCTCTGTTACCGAGGCAAAGGGTGACGTTGAGTTCCGCCACAAATAACATCACTTTATTGTCCGTTTATCTAGAGACTAGAATATTTTTGCCAAGATTGTGTAAAAGTATGAAATTGAAATTAATTCTAAGTATGCAATTCCTTGGAGCACAGATTGAGTTTTAAGCCTCTGATATGAGCAACTGTGCCGCTGTTAAAACCAGGATTTCCGTGGACCTACAGTTATGAAATCGGCTTACAGTACAAAAATAGGATAAAAGGCACAAGCGGATAGGGGCACAAGCGTGTGACTGCAAATGTAACAGGTTGTGGATTCGATTCCTACTCAAGGAAAAGACATATTTAATATTTTAATTACCTGGCTATGGTAACGACACAGTGTGTGGCGTTGAGTTCCGCCTATCAACACGCCTAATGTCTGAAGAGTTAAGCTAAGTGAAGTTAAGGAATGTAGAGAACGGAGTGTCTTAATCCTAGATTCCTAGGTTCCCTATGTCTACCCTGCTTTATGTGAAACATAGCGCGAAGCTAATTAAACATATAATTTGTATTATTTCCATAGTAACACATAATTTTGTACTCTTATTCTATATTATGCATATTATTTCTTTATTTATTTATATACCCTATTATCCAATCCATATAATCTGTTCAACCGATTATTTCATACAGGTCACTAGGTAAATTGACTTTTTCAGTGCGTCAGGTTAGTCACGTTCCAGCCATATCAACTTCCTGCAAATGTAACGAGATCTCGTTTTAACTCGATTTAAAAATTAACGTGTTAAATACTTTAAAAAGACACCTTGAATGCAGTTTTAAATATTATCTTGCAATATTGGTTTAAAACTACTTAGTTGAGTTAAACTTATTATAGGCGCAGTGGCACAAAGTGTGACTTTAAATCCGACTGATTATGGGTTCGATCCCCACCCGAGGAGATGAAATATTTATTTAAATTTGTATTTCCATTTCTTCGCTCTACCACTCTGAGTG
This sequence comes from Heliconius himera, assembly GCA_021202915.1. Classification (NCBI taxonomy): domain Eukaryota; kingdom Metazoa; phylum Arthropoda; class Insecta; order Lepidoptera; family Nymphalidae; genus Heliconius; species Heliconius himera. The sequence goes on from JAJHJA010000819.1 coordinate 187,981, forward strand.
TTGAGATGCTTTCAGAATTCGGCAAAAAGGGGGAACGGAGTGTCTTAACACTAGATTCCCTCTGCCTGTGCTATCTGTGCCATCAGCTTCACGCTGTATCCCGCATGAAGCTGATAAAAAAAATTATAATAATAAAAAAGGGAATGAGTTTTTTTACTTACATTTTTCTACTATAATAACTACATATTAATAATGGATTTTTAATGAAATGGAAAAAATATATTTAAATCCAATAAGCTAATACGAACACTTTGCATTGGCTATTAAAATAATTAAGACGTGGCGTTGGGACACAAGCATGTGTCTGTAAATGCTACAGGTTGTGGGTTCTACTCCCAATCGATCGAATTAAATAATGGGCGCGCGCAGCTTCGTCCGTTTATTTGCACGCTTAGGGGTAAATTCTAAAAAAAACCACGAAGCACGTGTTCAACAAAATATTTTTAACAATCTGAATTTATTTTTTTAATAAAAGTCAGTGCCGATTTAAAGATTTTTCCATATAAACTTTCAACACCTATTCATTATTGTTACAATTAGTGTTCAAATTTCTCAAAATCCCTTCTTAGTGGATGGCCAGATTATGAAAATAAATATCTGTCCAAATTTCACGTTTCTACGGACAGCGGTTACGGCTGTGCGTGCGTCTTACCTCAGTCAGTCAGGTACATGTCCTTTTATATATATAGATAGATTATCATTTCTTCGATCTAATTTCAAAGCGCGGCGTTGAGTTTCAACTGTCAAAATGATCAACGTGAACCTGGAAACGAAAATATATAAAACTACTACTATATTCAAATAACAGAACTGCAAGGAGCGTGTCACGTGGACTTGGAAGCGATAGAATTTAATATTTAATTAAACAAATACCAACGCAACTGTCACGCTCGTGAAATTCTAAGTTTTGCTCCAAAATAAACATGACTTATTTTTCATATACATACACGAAACGGCGTTTATTTTTTTAAGCATTTTAAAAATGCTAAGAATTTAGTTAAATTTAACTCTGGATTTATAGCAAAATAAATGCCAAAAATCATTGGTTGTCCTCTATATGTTTTCTTAAATAAAAAATAAATCAGCTTCACGCTGTATCCCGCACACAGCAGGGTAGGCAGAGGGAACCTAATGTTAAGACACTCCGTTCCCCACTTTCTGCCGAATTCTGGAGGCATTGCGTGTTGAGTGGTAGAACTCAACGCCGCGCTTAGCCTCGACACCAGAGCGAAGAAATGGAAATATAAATTTAAATAAATATTTCATCTCCTCGAGTGGGGACCGAACCCACAACCAGTCGATTTTCCAGTCACATTTAGTGCCGCTGCGCCACGACTGGCCTTCTAGTACTATAAATACCTATAGACCATTATTATTCATAAAATTACAAAGTAATGAATATATTTCAATTTTCCAAGTATTTTTAGCGTTCGCTGCAATATATTCGCACATATGAGCCAAAAATATCAGCCCTGCGCCAAAGAAATGGAGTGCGCATTTAGAACTTTTTTTTTCAATAAGGATTTTTAGAAAGTGTGGCGTCTATACCAATGGGGTATCTATCCCGGATCGGGTAAACCTATATAAGAAGCAATCAATAATTGACATTATTTGAGAAAAATTCTGTACACGTTTTTTATTAACATTTAAAAACAACAAATGATAACAAACAATCAGCTTTTTCAAATCAATTCATTCAACCGAGTACGTGCTTCAAATACAGGTCATAAGTTGTTGATACAAATATTACTCATGGAATATTCATATTTGAGGCCATTCTTGGTGATTGTTACCGCAACAGGTTGTGGGTTCGATTCCCAATCGAAGAAATAAAAAATTTGATATTTCCATTTTCTTCGCTCTGGTATCGAGAATCTCTAGAATCTCTCCGAAAGTACCGTAAAGTATTCTTGAGATGCCGATTCAACTGAAACGATAGCATTGCTTTTACTTTAAAATATACTTATTATTTATATTTGTTTCTTATTATTTATAATCTTGTGTAAAATGACATTGAAATAGTGTTAATCTTCATATTTATATCCGTGATAAAAAAGTATTAGCTTTACCCCGTACACAGCAGGGTAGCCAGAAGGAACCTACTGTTAAGACACTCGGCGGAACTCAACGCCGCGCTTTGCCTTGATATCAGAGCGAAGATGAATTTAAACGATGAAAATATAAATTTAAATAAATACAAAATACTAAACGTACAGTATTTACATATACAAATAAAGATTATTGAGTTCAAAATTACAAAAAACAATTTCAAAAATATCATTATCCTTTTCTGTTCTGTTTTTTGGCAGTTCTTATAACTTTATAGTCAACTAAGTGTAAAATAAGCTTAACTAATCTTTGTTGAGATTCTAAGGTAAGCTTCCTATTTGAAATTCAAAACTGAGTAAACTCTAACTTTAGGAGTTTCTAATTGTCTATCATTTAAATTCGGTTGAGTAGATGAAAGGGAATTCTATATGCTTATCGAACTTTAGACCAACTTATTTAAAAGATTATATTTTTGTTGTGAAACAGCGCAATATCTACAGTTAGTGTATAAAATAGTATTTTTTTTAGGGTTTCGTATTAAAAAAGTAAAACGGAACGGACGGACGCGTCCGTCTCTAACTAGGATACTCGTGATAATTTGACAGTTAAAATTTTCACAGATATATATATATATATATATATATATATATATATATATATATATATATATATATATATATATATATGTATTTCGGTTACCACTATACACGGTAAATACTATAAAACAAAGTAAAATAAATATTTAAGTGTTCCCCCCATACAACAAACATGATGTTTTTGCTTGTTTTTATAGATAAAGCCGAGTGAAAAACCCTTTGTGCGCGTGTCCGACTCGCACTTGGTTGGTTTTGTTAATAGAAGATATAGAGATTTATATGAATTATATTACAAGAGGATTTAGTCCTCCCTTAAAGAGAAATGAAAAACATATATTTTGATTACACATATGCGGCAAATTTTGTACAAAATTAAAAAAAAAGTGAACTGAACCTTTCAGTTATAATATTTTTTTTATTGTTTTTATTGTTATTCTGTTTTTTTTGTTCTGTTATTTTTATTCAATATTTTTAATTTCGTTATTGTCACTCTCATTTGATGGATCAATCTCTAAACAAATTTACCTTTTTGAAGTTTGCTTTTAATCTCCAATACAATTTGGGGGTATCGACTTAAATAAAAAAGTGTAAAGTTTGATTTCTCAGATAAGACAATCTTGTAATTTTTTCCATCAAGTAAAAATATTTTGTGTGTTTTTACGTTTTATACAAGTAGTTTTGGGTTTATCATGTTTTAAGAGAAATATTTCATATACTTATGTTAAAAGTTTATACTATTAAAAGATTTTTTCTATCAAAAAGAGTGACGTGATAAGAAATATTTCTCCGCCTTGTCATTATTATAAAGAAAATAATGTTTTTTTTCAAATTTTCACATAAAATATCTTGAGTAATCCCTACAGTAAAAGTTCATTCATCTTCGAAGCGTATAGAAATTGATGGCAGCAGCTTATCAAAGTATATAAGATTTTCATAATAAGATTTTCAGTTGATCCTCTAAACACCTCCTAAGCTTCCATGAGGGCCATTACACGGTATAATGTTAAACGTGTCGCTATAAACGGCATTGCTAACTACAGAGAATTAATATTTGTTTATCCGTAGGCTATAAATATTTATTTTTAGGGTTCCGTCCGTTTCCATGTTGTCATTAAAAGATGGAAACGGAACCCTTATGGGATCACTTTGTTTTCCGTCTGTCGGTCTGTCCATCTGTCAAGACCATTTATCTCAAGATGGCGTAGAAGTATCAAACTGAAATCAATGTGAACGACAGAAAAAATCAAGCTTAGGAATCTATTTCATTGTCTTAAATTATTTTCTTAAACATTCATAAACATTTTGATGTTTAATTGGTACAAAACGATATTTTTTACAACTCTGGTTTCTGGTTTTAGAGGTTGCAAGTTGCGAATGTACCAAATTAAGCTATTTTAAATATTCCAAAACTACCACCTTTCCGTTTTCACAATAACGTAGTTTGACTCTAAGCGTTTGACGCGTTATTTGATATGCTTTACAAAATTATATCTAGCCTACCTTATTATGAGTGAGGTACAGCATGGAACTAAAAAAAACAATCCTCTGAAAGGGAATCGATCTGCCGACTACCGGGTCTATCTGACTGTAGAGACGCTTCCCATTTGCTCCACCATATCATAGAAACCAATTTTAAAATATATTATAAGTATTGTTAGCGTATTCGTGTAAGAGAGGGTAGATTTAGGTGGAAAATAACTATAAAAGCAGTGGAATTGTGTCAATCGGGGGCACTCGCTTGTAAGTGACGGCCCCTGTTGGAAGGAAACTAGTGTGAAGTATTGTTAGTAGGTGATACATATCACTTATTGCAATTACATAGTATTTCTTTCAAAATAGCTTAGAAACATATAGACGATATGTGTTTTTATTGTGTTTTTTTAAAAACGTTAACCACTTCTGATTTGTAACATATATATTTTCCTCAAAACGTAGATAACTCACATAAATTGTCTTGCGGTTTTTGTCACGTTTTGAGTGATGTAAACAACGAAGTAAAAGAAAATTATTACAAACAGGAATTTCCATTTAGTTGATTAATGACCAGCTGTAATGAGCTCGGCTAAAGCAATTTCCTGTTCTTGACACCTTTTTAACGCTATGTCTCCTAAGTTAGTATATTTTAATATATTGTTGAAAATATCATCAACTCCGAATTGTTCAGAGTTTAATTTGAGATTTTTTTTATTTATGTTGTTTGATGGTTTCTTCTAATATGTACTTACTTAACGGAATTTTAGGCTACCTTGTCGTGTCGTAAAAATTAGGGAAGTATCTCATTTTAAGTAAAAAATATGCGTTCGATGCTCATGGAGTTACATTTCGAATATTTTCGTTTAATAAATCTGTTTTGACATAAAGCGTCATAGAATATCGTCACCCGACATACTCAAACTCATATGCACTCGTAAATAAATATAGAAGAGTATATTTTAACGATGTGTTCTTATAAGATTGGTATTCTTGGGTGTTCTTATATCTACACCTACCCTATTAAGTACATATTTTAACCTATAAAAGTCAATGGTCTATACTTGCGAGATGCGTTGTTATGTTCTGTATCATATTATTACCAGCTCATATAATTGTGAACAAAAAAGTATAAGTAAATACGATATTATCTATAAAGCAAAAATATTTTTATATATCGGCTATCATGAATTCAGACAATTCGTGATACAGAAGCACACGTTTGCGACTGTGAACGTTGTGGGTTCCATCCCCCTCGAAGAAATTAAATATTTAATATTTTAATTTCTGCGCGCTGGTAACTTGTTACAACTTATTTATGTTGCCAAACGATAATTCTTAGTAATTATCTTTGGGTAGCGGAAATTTGTAAAAATCTCCCTACAGAGATGCTAACAACGTAAATAAGTTGTAACAAGCGTATAAGAATTTCGACGTAGCTCGATGAGAACGTATGGCATAGTTGGTCAGAGCGCCCAAGCGCTCTTTGGAAACCGTCCAAACGGTTTTCAAAGAGGCGCGGGTTCAAATCCCGCTACGTTAAAATTTTTATACATTTTGATTATGAGTATTGATGTTACATGTTTAAATTATAATTATTTATCAATTATCATTATTAATTACACTCATCTTACCTGAAGATCAAAAAAAACAATCAGCTTCAATTCTGAAGGGAATTGCGTATCGACACCAGAGCGAAGAAATGGAAATATAAATTTAAGTAAATATTTCATCTCCTCGAGTGGGGATCGAACCCACAACCAGTCGATTTTACAGTCACAGTTCGTGCCACTGCGCCACGACTGGCCTTTTGAAGATCTTCAGTATATTTCCTTTACAAAAGCACCAGTTGTCTGTATCACAATCGGATTTATTATTAAAATTGCAAGCTCCGTTGGATTATGCGCACAAACAACACGAAATACAACCGAAAATCGATTTTGAAAATCCCATCTCTTTAGTATGTAAAGCTAACAGTTTCAATTTGAATAATGATTTTGTTAAAATGAGGGATAAAAATTCCATACTACTGGTTAAACTACTGGTTAAGTGAGTTGATCAGTGGCACAATCGTGCAACTCTAAACGCAATAGTTATAGGTTCGATTCCCACTCGGGGAAAAGCACGTCATTGAGGTCTGCTACTCAATACTTCCAAGAATTCGGCAGAAAGTGAGGAACGAATGTACCTTAATGGCACCCTCTCTGACCGCTTGCCAATTTAAAAAAAATGATGAAAACTTTATATATGACTTATTTACATTTGCTCATTTTATTAAAATAAACATAATTATTTACATAAGGCCAGTCGTGGCGCAGCAGCACGAGGTGTCACTGTAAAACCGACTGGTTGTAGGTTCGATCCCCACTCGAGGAGATGAAATATTTACTTAAATTTATATTTCCATTTCTTCGCTCTGGTGTCGAGGTTAAGCGCGGCGTTGAGTTCTGCCACTCAACACGCAATGCCTTCAGAATTCGGCAGAAAGTGGGGAACGGAGTGTCTTAACACTAGGTTCCCTCTGCCTACCCTGCTGTGTGCGGGATACAGCGTGAAGCTGATTTGATTTTATTTTTTTTATTTACATAATCTAGGTATTCGTTAATAAATGAATTAGGAATGCTACGTTAAGTAAAGTGAATATATAAGTAAATTTAAATTTGAAATGAATTACTATTAAAGTAATTATTCTATTAGGTACGTGAAAAAATCTGTGAACTAACAAATTTATCTATCAATCATATTATCCAAACAGATGTACGACAAGGCAAATATTTGGTAATAAATAGTGGAGAACGGAAATTCTTAACACTAGGTTCCCTCTGCCTACCCTGTTGTGTGCGGGAACCAGCGTGAAGCAGATTTTTTTTATTCGCGATATGAATCTTATCTTAGTTGATATCTATATATATAAAAGGACTTGTGCTGACTGACTGAGGTAAGACGCACGCAGAGCCGTAACCGCTGAAGGTAGAAACGTGAAATTTGGGCAGATGTTTATTTTCATATTCTGGACATCCACTAAGAAGGGAATTTGAAAAATTTTAACCCTAAAGGGATCAAATAGGGGTTGAAAGTTTGTATGGAAATTTTTTTTAATATGTACCGATTTTTATAAAATTTGAAATTCAGACTCTTAAAAATATTTCATTGAACACGTGTTTCATGGTTTTTAAGAATTCACCCCCTAAGGGTTCAAATAAGGGGTTGGAAGTTTATATGGAAAAATCTTTGAATTGCCACCGATTTTTATAAAATTTTAAATTCAGACTGTTAAAAATATTTTATTGAACACGTGTTTCGTGGTTTTTTTAGAATTCACTCCTAATAAGCGGGCGAAGCTGCGCGCGCCCTCTAGTATTATATAAAACAACATATAAATAACCTTAACTTATACTATCGTGGCGCAGCAGAACAGCGTCCAACTGTATGACGTGATGTACGTGGCTTTGTTTCCCATACAGAGGAATGCTTGATTACCATTTTTCTGGTATGTAATGAGGAGGCGCGGTATTGAGTTTCGCCTCCATGCACAATGGCGAAAAGAACGGAGTGTTTTGACACTAGATTCTCCCATCCCTCTACACCCCGCCCTGCTATATTCCAGATACAGTATAAAGCTGAAGACTTTCAATTTCTACAGATTCATAAGAAGTTATTCACCTATTCTTCTCTAAATATATCAACATTTCATACCTAAAATATCAACGGAGTTTACAAAATAAAATATTTCTGCTCTTCGCAATTTTTCTATAAAAACACACATCTATTTTCTTTCGATAGAAACTCCATTACGGGTTATATCGCTCCAGCTACGTGACGTGAAGCAAAACCCGTTATCCCTTAATCTCAGCAATCCCGTGATTTCGAGAAACATCACAACGCCTATAACTTTTCGTGAAATATATTGCGGGCTATATTTTTCGATTCGATTCGAGTAAATTATTTATTTATATAGAAGTTGCCAGTTAAGAGTTGAGGCACAAAGTGTGACTGTATAACTGGACTGGTTGTGGGTTCGATCCCCACTCGAGGATATGAAATATTTCTTTAAATGTATATTTCAATTTCTTCGCTCTGGTGTCGAGGCAAAGCGCGGCGTTGAGTTCTGCCACTCAACGCGCAATGCCTCCTGGGGGACGGAGTATCTCAACACTAGGTGCCCTCTGCCTACCCTGCTGTGTCCAGCTGTATCCAGCACACAACAGGGTAGGCAAAGGGAACTTAGTGTTGAGATACTCCTCATAAGCTATTCATTAGTAAAATACTTAAAACGAAACGTATAAAAACTTGAAAGTAGTAGTTTTTTTTTTTCAAAGTAAGCTGACGACTCGGAAACAAAAATCTTTTTTGTTCATTTGTTGTCAATTAATTGTCTCACCGAGTATTCCTCTCAAGAGCTTTTTTATTTTATAGTGTGCCAGTATTTTTTGTTTAATTAAATTATAATAAAATTTTGTTAAATAATTAATCTTGATTTTTTAGCAAATCACAAATTAAATTGCCCTTTTTAGGGTACCTTTTAAGGAAAACGGAACCCTTATAAGATCACTTTGATGTCCGTCTGTCTGTCCATCTGTCTGTCAAGAACCTTTGGTCCTTATCTCAGAAACGCTTGGAGATATCGATTTGAAATTCTAAAACATAATCAGATCTACGGTCCCTTGATTTCCTGAAAAAAACGTATTTCTACATTTACTTAAAAAAAGATATGGCAGTTTATATAGCAGACAATGCTTATTTTAACAGAATAAAGAGCATCAAAACTTATAGGGTACTTACGATTGACCTAGAATTATGAAATTTGGTAGCTAGCATCTACATGGTAGTACTAGTATAAGAAAAAAAAAAACTATGCATTTGTGGTTCAATCGTAAAAAATAATAGCCTTAAAGGGAGGAAAATATTGGTATTAAAGCCGCTAGTTCAAGTGAGGTATCAGATGAAAGGGCTCTGTCTAAGCTGTGCTTGAATTTCATAAAAAGCTCGAGACCTCTAATTTTTGTACGGAACCGTTGGTGGGCGAGGCCGAATCGGGCCAGTCCGGTTTTTATATATTTATAAGTAATATTTTTGGTTGGTGCAGCCAGTCGTGGCGCAGGGACAGAAGTGTGTGACTGTAAACGCGACTGGTTGTGGGTTCGATCCCCACTCTAGGAAACTTAATTTTTTTTTTTTTAATTTATATTTTCATTTCTGCACGCGCGGCCTCAAGTTTCGCCACTCAATACGCCATGTCTCCAGAGTTCAGCAGAAAATGGGGAACGGAGTGTCTTAACACTAAATTCCTAAACTACCCTGCTGTATGCGGGATACAGCGTGAAGCTAACAAAACAAAAGTCCATAGGAATATGAAAATAGATATTTTATTTTTTCTTTTAAAACAATACTAATTTGCCAAGAAAACCTATCAACGTTTGACATGCAAAATTGAAATCCGGAAGCTAAACTCCATTTCATACAAAACCTAAGGGAATAGCTCGCAAAGTTCGAATTATTAGATTCCATGTAGGAATTCGGAAGTCGGGAAAGCAGTCCCGCCGCGGCCGTCGCGAGCGGCGGGTTCTCGGACACGCGCGGTCCCTTTATATCTATTATATATACATAATATATGTAAATATTTACATTTATATGAAATATCGTAATATATTGTATGCTTTTTTGTTTAGAGCCAATTTGTGCGTTCGGTCGGTTATGTTTTGGTGAATAATTGATCAACTGTCGTAATAGATTTTGCGGGTTGCAACTACTGTATAATTTAATAGATTTATGATATTAAATGACTAATAATATTGTTATTATTTTAAATATTATTTTTATTCTTATATTTTAATTATTATTATTCTTGTTATTTTAAGATTTTTTTTTAAATTTTGGAATGATTTTTATTTGGAATGGTTAGAGTTGATATAATAAATATAAAACAATATGGATTAAATTGAAGAATTTAATATATTATATAATAGTTAAAACTGAGTGCGTAACCCAAGTTGTTATTATTTTTATTTATTATTTAAGTACGCATCTTCGCATCGCATCTTCAGTGTCTCACTTATTGTTGCAAAAGATAAAGTATTTTGAACACTAAATTAATATTTACTAACGTAGTAAATAGTACTTACTAATTTTAGTTAAATTGCATTTATTGGTTATTATTTGAGGCCAGTCGTGGCTCAGGGGCACAAAGTGTGCAAAATCGACTGGTCGTGCATTCGATCTCCACTCGAGGAAATGAAATATTTATTTAAATTTATATTTTCATTTCTTCGCTCTGGTGTCGAGGCAAAGCGCGGCGTCGAGTTCCGCCACTCAACACGCAATGCCTTCAGTTTCGACGGAAAGTAGGGAGTGGAGTGTCTTAACACTAGGTTCGATCTGCATACTGCTGTATGATACAGCGTGATTTGGATTTTTAATAAAAAAAAATACAAACAAAACATTAAACTTTGGTCAAGTTTTCTTAGTTGTTACTTTTTTGAAAGATTAATAAACGAATACTTACATTTAAAAGAAATATATGTAATTCATCAATATCTTCTATATATATAAAAGGACTTGTGCTGACTGACTGAGGTAAGACGCACGCAGAGCCGTAACCGCTGTGCGTAGAAACGTGAAATTTGGGCAGATGTTTATTTTCATATTCTGGACATCCACTAAGAAGGGAATTTGAAAAATTTTAACCCTAAAGGGATGAAATAGGGGTTGAAAGTTTGTATGGAAAAAATTTTTAATCTGTACCGATTTTTATAAAATTTGAAATTCAGACTCTTAAAAATATTTCATTGAACACCTGTTTCATGGTTTTTAAGAATTCACCCCCTAAGGGTTCAAATAAGGAATTGAAAGTTTATATGGAGAAATCTTTAAATTGCCACTGTTTTTTATACAAAATTTAATTCCTAATAAGCGGACGAAGCCGCGCGCGCCCTCTAGTTTTATATATACTGTGAAAACGTTTCAAGTTTGTCAATATTTCTCATAATAATGTAGAATATCAGTGCGTTTTTAGAGATTCTTGTTTCTTAAGGTTACTTTCTTATGTCATTTTGTATTAAAATAAAATAAAATCAGCTTCACGCTATATCCTGCACGTTGCAGGGTAGGCAGAGAGAACCTAGTGTTAAGACACTCCGTTCCTCACTTTCTGCCGAATTTTGGAAGCATTTCGTGTTGAGTGGCAGAACTCAACGCCGCGCTTGTCCTCGACACCAGAACGAAGAAATAGAAATATAAATTTAAGTAAATATTTCATCTCCTCGAGTGGGGATCGAACCCACAACCAGTCGGTTTTACAGTCACACTTTTTGCCGCTGCACCATGACTAGCCTCTGTATTAAAATATTTTTGAAAAACGAAATTGTGTTATAGAAATGACCTATATACACACCTTATTAATAGTATCCTAATATTGGATAATCTTAGTTTCGTAACAAGCTAAGGTACTAAAGACCGAGTTTCATACTCGTATTCTCAAACAAATAAGATTGTTTAAACAGCTGTAACGTCACTTGAATGCTCGGGCGTAGCTGCATTTACATTCGTCTCGTTCTCGACACTGTTGAGACGTTCTTGAGGTCAAGGTTGATTTACCTTTGTGTGTATGACTATGGCAAATATGTATGTTTCTATACACGGGGGTATATCTATTCTTTTTTTACAATTTTTATTATAATATATTATATTATAGATGCCAGTCGTAGCGCAGTGGCACAATGTGACTGTAAAATCGACTGGTTCGATCCCCACTCGAGGAGATCAAATATTTACTTAAATTTATATTTCCATTTCTTCGCTCTGGTTTCAAGGTTAAGCGCGGCGTTGAGTTCTGCCACTCAACACGCAATGCCCCCAGAGTACGGCAGAATGTGGGGAACGGAGTGTCTTAATACTAGGTTCCCTCTGCCTACCCTGCAGTGTGCGAGATACAGCGTGAAGCTGATTTATTTATTATGTTATAGACTGTTTTCATTTTTTATATGACCATATTTACGAGAGGTTTTGGCTATCAAATAAAATCGGTTAGTTTCTCATTTTTATACAAAGATATTATATTGATATATCGCACATGACAATTTTCATATCGACTATAAAAATATATTTTTTTCTATCTTTCAATAGCCTTGTAGTGTGGATGGTGAATAATAATAATAAATAAATATCTTTTCTATTCACTCGTTTCTACAATCATCACGTCAATATATTTCTGTAGTAATAATAATGAAATTGACTTAATTTTTCGTATTACCTATAACAAAAATATTTATTTTTTTAAAAGTGGCAAACTACTGGATCTTTTTTGACGGTTATACAATGTGAGAGTGAGATTTGTTGAGGAAAAAAAATATTAATAAATAATAATTCATTCCCTCGGTGGGGATTAAACCTACAACCCTTGCGTTACAGTAACACGCTTGTGTTTCTGCGTCACGAGGGCCTCGACGGCAAAACGGTAGTTGGTAAAATTAAATATAGGTAAAATTCTTTAAATAAATAAAAATTTGACTTTTTGACTGTTACACAATAGGAGAATGAGCATTTCTCCTACTGTGTAACATTATCTCTTTTTTACCGTACAACCTCCTTCGTATGCTCTCCACACAACGTGACATTGGCGAAGTGAGTGTGCTCAATCGGCACGCCCGGAACTCTATAAACTAAGAGGCCGGTCGTGGCGCAGCGGCACAAGATGTCACTGTAAAACCGATTGGATGTGGGTTCGATCCCCACTCGAGGAGATGAAATATATACTTAAATTTATATTTCCATTTCTTCGCTCTGGTTTCGAGGTTAAGCGCGGCGTTGAGTTCTGCCACTCAACACGCAATGCCTCTAGAATACGGCAGAAAATGGGGAACGGTGTGTCTTAACACTAGGTTCCCTCTGCCAACCCTGCAGTGTGCGAGATACAGCGTGACGCTGGATTAAACTGAACTAAACTGAATTGTGGCTGACTCCACTAGGTTATCGCAGTCTGTTTATATTGATTAATAAATTATTTCAAATCAATCAGTTTAATTAGTGAGTACTAAATGTAATACAACAAATAGCTCGTCTCTTAATCACAAATGGAACTACAGTATGTAATTGTCAATTTTAATCAATAAACGTCACGTCGCGTTGTGACGCTGTCACTCTGGGGAATGTCAATATTTATATTTTTTTTAGCATCACAGGGTAGACAAAGAGAACCTAGTGTTAAGACACTCCGTTCTCTCTGCCGAATTCTAGAAGGCATTGCGTGTTGAGTGGCGGAATTTAATGTCCCGCTTTGCCTCTACATCAGAGGAAATGGAAATATCAAATATTTCATTTCCTCGAGTGGTAATCAAACCCACAATCTGCAGCCTGCTTGTGTTTACAGTCACCCTTTTTGCCCATGTACCACGAATGGCGCAAATTATAAAATATTTTATATATTTTTACGTCCAAGCTTATATAGATAATTCTAGACTTCAATAAAGACCACAATGCACTAAGTATTGTGGGCGGTTAATAGAAGTCACTTAGAGCATTAATAAGGCAATAAAAGGAAGGAGTTCTGCAAATGTATCATAGTAAATAATAATATGTAGGTATGTATGTGATTTTTAAATTATTGAGTTCCGCGACTTAATACCAGAGGCCAGTCGTGGCGCAGGGGCACAAAGTGTGACTGTAAACGCGACTGGTTGTGGGTTCGATCCCCAGTCGAGGAGATGAAATATTTATTTAAATTTATATTTCTGTTTCGTCGCTCTGGTGTTGTGGCAAAGGGCGGCGTTAGGTTTCCTCTACCTACCCTGATGTGTGCGGGATACAGAGTGAACCCCATTTTTTAATTTAATTGTGACTTAATACGCATTGTCTCGAAAATTCGGCGTAAAGTACGAGACGGAATGTCTTAAACTAACTAGGCTTACTACTTAGTTACGAGCCGAAAAAAGAATTCCGAAAGAAGAATATTGGATTTACGATTTTTCAACTCAAAACGAGACATCAGTTTTTTTTCGTACGTATTTTTTTTTAACGTGCCGTGTCGAGCCGACAAATATCATTATTTTTTTCGCTCGAAATATCTTTTTTTTGACTGCACATTGAATACTTCTAGTGTTGGTAGTGGATGACAGTCAAATATTATTTCGTATATACCAAGCTTTTTTGTGTAGCAAAAAATAAAATTAATATGCGATTTATACTTATTTAGAAAACGTATAAAAATTTTAACGTAGCGGGACTCGAATCCGCGCCTCCTGGAAACCGACCAGGCGTTCCGACCACTAAGCCATACGTGGTCGGAGCGCTTAGTCGGTTTCCAGGAGGCGCGGGTTCGAGTCCTGCTACGTTAAAATGTTTGTACTTTTTCTAAATAAGTATTTTTCTTTCCTAAGTGTGGAAAAACACTTTAAAAATGTTTCAATATATGCGATTTACTTTTTATTGACAAATTTATATACAAGTAAAGGACGTTGAAAGTTAAATAAACTGAATATTGCATTTGTTTCTTGTCTTTTTATACGGAAGGGGCATTCCAACTATCTATCGTTCTATACTATTGACAGCTCTCTTATTGCTTACTGCAATTTTAAGCAGTTTTCTCCGTTATACTAAAACTTTGTAACTTAGTTTAAGTATTACTCGAGAAATAGGGTAGATTAGTGAGGGGAACGGAGTGACTTAATACTAGGTTCCCTCTTTCCACCCTGCTGTGTGCGGCATACAGCGTGAAGCTGTTTATAAAGCCATGTACTGCTGTAAATTGAAAATAATATTTGTTATCTGTAACCATATTCACATTGTATATATTATTATGTATTAGTTTTATGTTAAATTTTTATAAAAATAAACAAAATAGAAGACATTAGTAATTAGATTTTTTCTTATTTTTATAAAATGAATTTTAAAAGTTACATATATGTTTGAAAACAAAAACTATCGTACGATAAGTGTAGGTGTAGTTTTTGATTTTTTTCTTCGTTGAGACCTGTCGTGGCGAATCTCGCGACGTGTTGTTGGTTCGATTCCTACTCTGGAAACGACGCAAAACACGATGAAGTGTGAAATTCCATCACCCAACACGCAAAGTCTCCGGAATTCGGCGGAAAGTGGGGAACCTGAAGTGTTTTAATGGAAACGAAAGATCTTTGAATTTATTTTATGTAAAAAAATATATAATATAAAATCTCTCAATTTCAATATTGGATTTACGATTTACATGAGAATGTATTGATATGAGTGATTTCAAATTTCCTTTTTTATTTATCATGCAAATTTGCCTAGATTGTCAAATTGCGTAACTGTCACCGTCACATTTAACTCACCGGGCCAGCTGTTTTAATATTAGACCAAATCAGCTTCACGCTGTATCCCGCACACTGCAGGATAAGCAGAGGGAACCTAATGTTAAGACACTCCATTGTCCGTTGTCCGTCATTGCGTGTTGAGTGGCGGAACACATTGTCGGCTTTTTTCCTTGGAGCCAGGGCGAAGAAATGTAAATTAATATTTCTTGTCCTCAAGTGGGGATCGAACCCACAACTTTTTACTAAAATATGCGCCGTTCAATTCCGCAACTACTATGTTACAAACTTGGCTCATAGCATAAAGATTTTTTATCGTCACTCTGTGCACGCGCGCAGCGTGGTAGGCAGAGGGAACCTAGAATTAAGACACTCTGTTCCCCATTTACCGCCGGATTCTGGAGACATTGCGTGTTGAGTGCCGGAACTCAACGCCGCGCTTCGCCTCAGAAATTCAACGCCGTGCTTTGCTCTTGCTGTGCAGAAGAAATTAAAATATATTAAATATTTCACTTCCTCAAGTGCCAATCGAACCCACAACCTGTCGCGTACATTATCACACTTTGTGCCCCTGTAACATAATGATGCAAAACATATGTGATAAGAATACGCATATTGATAACGATCATGGCGCATTTTTATCAATATCTTATTTATATCATTGCTACGCAAATTATGATAAGCTTCCTACTCAAATATGACAATCGATTATAACCCTTAGTACTACGTAATAAGGGATTCAGTTGACGTGATGTTCTATATTCTGACAGTGTTCTGATGGATTTAGTTAGAGCCCAGCGTTGACTAGAGGATGACGATTCCTCTATCGTATTCTTTTATTTAATATAATTTTAATTTATTTTATATTTTTTTAAATATATTTTTCTTATATGTTTTAAAATTAATTAAATATTTTGAACTTAGATAATATTTTATGCGTATATTATATAGTTAGTTACTTTATAAACAAAAGTCATGTCAATGTATTAATAATAAATTAAAAGTAACGTGGTGCCAAGTTTGCTGGTGATTTTTAACAACTATGGATATGCTGCGGTTCGCCCTGGTGCCACTGTCGCTGACACTCGGCCTGACGTATCTTAATGTTAAAAAGTAAGTAGGCAGTTAGTAATTGAGGCACTTTTATAAGTTATAAAAGCTCTTTTTATACTATATAGTTTATTGAGGCCAGTCGTGGCGCAGCGGCACGAAGTGTGACTGTAAAACCGACTAGTTATGGGTTCGATCCCCACTCGAGGAGATGAAATATTTACTTAAATTTATATTTCCATTTCTTCGCTCTGGTATCGAGGTTAAGCGCGGCGTTGAGTTCTGCCACTCAACACGCAATGCCTCCAGATTTCGGAAAAAAGTGGGGAACGGAGTGTCTTAACACTAGGTTCCCTCTGCCTACCCTGCTGTGTGCGGGATACAGCGTTAAGCTGATTTAATTTAATTTGACTTAGTTTATTAAAAAAATCAGCTTCACGCTGTATCCCGCACAGTGCAGGTTCGGCAGAGGGAACCTAGTGTCAAGACACTCTGTTCCCCATTTTCCATATACTTTATTTATGTATAGATTTTTTATTGTTTAGAGATTTGAGATTTTATACACATTCCAAGTAGACTAGATCGAGAAAGCTAGTACGTATTTCTCTAACTCAAAGTGCTGGTAACACTACAATATCCTGTTTTTATATATTTTATACTTCAGTTTCACGCTGCAATCAATCACTCGTAAACGCGACAGGTTGTAAGTTCGATTACCGACTAGCAACGACTGGCCTCAAACTGGGTTGATTTTAATGATTATTATGTCCACTTATTTGTCTTAATTTTGCGTTTTCGTACTTTAGATCAGTAGCAAAGGAGATAAAAGGCTTTACGTTTATAAAATTTTATTTGTAATACTTAAGTTAGTAAAGGTTATCAAAGCAGCACAGCGTCGGATTATAAACGCAACGGTTGTGGTTTCGATTCGCTGATTGATTCGATACAAAGCGCGGCGTTGGTTTACGCCTTAATATCTCAAAAGTAAGGATCAGAGTGTCTTAACACTCGTCACTAGGATTTCACTTTCTATCATGCTATATGCAAAATACTAAATAGGTACTAAATAATATAGCAAAGATAAAGAATATAGTAAAAAGGGAAAAGTGGAAATTTTAAGTGAAATTATAGTAAATTTGTTGTTAACTATTAGATTTTTATTTAAAGAAATTTGTTTGTATGCTTTCTTGCTATAAATAAATGAATATATTTCTATACTTCTTAGGACTATAATATTTAATATTTATTAAATTTACCATTTTTTTTTCATATTCTTGATACAATTTTCAAAGCACACTGTGTTTCTGTGTATTTCCATGAAAAATAGTGAACATTAAATAATAGTCACGTTGTAAAATTTAAGTTTTATCATATTTGCATATAAAAAAGTGTATTTTTCAGAATTCCTCGCTACAAAGTCAGTTCTAAATAAAATAAATTCCAAACAAAATATGAACTCGTCCACATCACGTACTCTCAACGTATTCTGCGGTCAGTTTGGACTTGAACTTTTGTATTTTATTTTATACCTCTGTCCGATTCCAAAAAATTTTTTTTACTCTGTATATTTTTTTTAAGTTTTTTTGTTCAGCTTCACGCTGTATTCCGCATACAGCAGGGTAGGAAGAGGGAATCTCTGTCTATTCTGCGGATGCGAGGGGGAGTGTTAAGACACTCTGTTCCCTATTTTCCGCTGACTACTGGAGGCATTGCGTGTTGAGTGGTGGAACTCACCGCCGTGCTCGACACGAGAGCGAAGAAATGAAAATATAAATGTAAATAAATATTTCATTTCCTCGAGTGGGGATCGAGCCCACAAACTATAAAACCAAAGTGCATATTTACATATTTGGCTATCTGTCTATTATTTATATATAATTTAGGACAAAAAAATCCAAAACGAATCAAGTTTCTAAAAAATGCATTTTCATAGTTTCCTTGCATTGCATTCGATCCATAAAAAAATGGTAATTAA
Source organism: Heliconius himera (assembly GCA_021202915.1). Classification (NCBI taxonomy): domain Eukaryota; kingdom Metazoa; phylum Arthropoda; class Insecta; order Lepidoptera; family Nymphalidae; genus Heliconius; species Heliconius himera. The sequence goes on from JAJHJA010000819.1 coordinate 206,400, forward strand.
AAATATAGTAGAATACATATGTGAGGAAAAAAGAACGTATGAAGTATTAAGCACTCTCAGTACTTTGGTTATTTAAATATTTTTACAATATGTTTTAATTAGCATTTTGTTCCACGACAAGTTATATACATATATTTTTTAATTATTAAGATATTTACTACTATAATATAATAATAAAATTGCATAATATTAAATATAACTTAATATCATTTATAAATTGATCTACATTAGTTATTTATTTATTTAATGAATATATATAAATTTTGATACAAAAAATTGTATATGCTACAAAATTTTCAAGAGAAACGAAGGTATAAAAGTTAATTTTTAACGTATAATTTCAAAGTCAATTTTAAAGTGGCGCAAAGTTTTAAACATTTAATACCACCATATATTTATATATTTTATATTTATTTTAAAAAAGCAAATTTTATGAAAATAATGACATGATATTTTTCATAACATTAAGATAATAGGTAGGTACATGATGTAAAACGCTATTGTAACTTATTTATAAGAGTCTTATAAGGTGTAGTGGACTTTTTTAGAACTAACAAAATAGAAGCCGGAATAGAGGCCGGTCGTGGCGCAGCGGCACGAGGTGTGACTGCAAAACCGACTGGTTCTGGGTTCGATTCCCACTCGAGGAGATGAAATATTTACTTAAATTTATATTTCCATTTCTTCGCTCTGGTTTAGAGGTTAAGCGCGTCGTTGAGTTCTGCCACTCAACACGCAATGCCTCCAGAATTCGGCAGAAAGTGGGGAACGGAGTGTCTTAACACTAGGTTCCCTCTGCCTACCCTGCTGTGTGCGGGATACAGCGTGAAGCTAATTTAATTTTTTAATTCTTAACAAAATAGAATATTTTTTTCTTACAATGCAAAAACTTAATTTAACTTCAAACAATTCGATGGCGTTTATTTATTGTTGTTATTTCGGGCTATAGCACTCCTGAGGAATGTAGCTTTCATACAAAACAAAACAAAATAAATCGCACCAGCAGATCCAAAAATCTTCTAAAATTAGTATACTTATTAGGTCATGTTTATAAATACATTGTATTGTTCTAACAATATTCAACATACATATATGTAAGGTTTATTACGACTTCTCCTAATATGGTAAGTTTGCCAATTTAAATGTTGCTATTTTGACTTAATTACTCGATCACCCTTCCTTATATTACACCGACAGATACCAATATTTTAAGTTATTATTATTTTATTAAATCAGCGTCACGCTGTATGCGGGACACAGCAGAGTAGGCAGAGGGAACCTTGTGTTAAGACACTCCGTTCCCCACTTTCCGCCGAATTCTGGAGGCACTGCGTATTGAGTGGCGGAACTCAACGTCGCGCTTTGCCTCGACAGCAGAGCGAAGAAATGGAAATATAAATTTTAATAAAAATATTTCATTTCCTCGAGTGAGGATAGAACCCACAACTAGTCGCGTTTACAGTCGCACTTTGTGCCCTTGCGCCACGACCGGCCTCATTATTATATTACTTTTATTAATTTTTATATAAGGAGAACGAAAGTGTCTTTATGAAAACGCATTATGTTGGGACACTCCGTTTATATATACCAGACTAGCGGACCCGGACGCGGCTTCGCCCGCTTGAACTATACGGATGCTTATTAGATATATATATGAAATTATTTTTGAAAATATCTAATTTAAATGAAAAAAAATATAAGTAAACGTAATCATATTAAAATATTAATAAAAAAACTAAACAAAACCAGCTGCATTATTAATATTATCAAAGTAAAATAAATATTTAAAATAATTAAAATTAAATGTGTTGTGCTATGTTTTTGCAAGTGCATATGGTTATTTACATAATACTTAAATACAATAAAAAATGTTATATTTTTTGTCTCTGTCTGTTTTTCTATTTCCCCGAGCTAATGTCCAGAATAACTGAACTGATTTTTATTGGACTTTCAGTGATCGATTTGACTAATTTACCCGGGAAAAATCTATTTACACGTTTTCCTTGCGCGCGTACATACTATATGAAATAACAAAAGTCCTTTCTACATTTAAATATTATAAGTTTTGCGAGCAATATCAAATAAAATCCCAAAAAACTAAAACTATAATTTATTAAGTGTATAACAACGGTATAGATAACCATGCAACCGAGATGAAACAACCAACAATTCTTTCCTTAAATAATAAATACTTAAATAATATTATGCCGATGCCGCGCAGAGCCGCAACTTACACCACACCAAGAAATTTATGAAAATCTAACTAATCTACTACTCGAATAAGCGAAGAACCAAAGAAAAGTATAAATTATTTATAAACATCAAATAATTACATAAAAATTAACAGTACTTCGAAAATGTATGAAAATTACCCGTTCGCGTCGGTCATACTATGCCGCCCGAAGGCTAGATCATTTTGAATCAATGACATCTCCTTAATTATTTATTAGAATGTTATACAGTAAACTATAATTTCAATCTAGATGAAATGCTAAAAGTGACTATTATATTAATTTTCATAAGGATCAATATCAAATTATAGAAAAAATACGTACAACAAAAACCCGATAAATATAAAGTAAATTAATTAAAATGGTTACTTTTGCTCAACCTTTAGAGATAAGCATATACCATCCCGGACTTTTTTAAATTGTCATTATTTAAAGAACCATATTTATATTAAACATTGTTTTTATGTATCTTATAAGGTTGAGTCAGCGCACGACATGTATGCGTTAAGCAAGCTCATTTTGGGTGACGTTTTCTTATAACAACAAACAAATTTTGCAAACCGTTGCTTGCAACGGTCGGTTGTTATTAAGATGGCAGAATAAATTGCCTGTCAAACTAAAAAATATTTTAATATATTAGTATATATCGACAATATTACAAATATGAGAAAAAAAAAGTAGCCTATGTTCATCCGAAGACCCTCAAGTATCTCTTTATGAGTATTTTATCACAATTGAATTAGCGGTTTGGTCCTGATTGCGTAACAGACAGACAGACAGTTACTTTCGAATTTATAATATAGGTATGGATTCCTTCTGCCTATCCTACAATGTGCGAGATACAGCGTGGAGGTACAAACACAAATTAAAATAACTATATTATATGACACCCGACACTATCTAAGTGTCCGACCCATAGAAACGCACTTACAGTTACAGTGACCTGACACATAAATATATAAGCACCTAAAACCTTCCTTCCTTCAAAAAAAATATAACAATTCGAACGACTAATTCCTGAGATGAGTGCGTTCAACCAAACAAACTCTTCATCTTTAGATTTATAGTATTAAGTACCTGTAAATTTTAATATTTATTATTATTAAATATTATCTATTAATGTACTAAATTCTGTCTGTATGTTATTTTTTACATCGAAACCGTAGAATTTATTTTGATTTACTATTAAATTCCGTTCTAAAAAATGATATCTTTCAAAATAAAACGTGACCATAACGACCGCAATTTCGAGCAATATATCAATATCTATCTATATATATAAAAGGACTTGTGCTGACTGACTGAGGTAAGACGCACGCAGAGCCGTAACCGCTGATGGTAGAAACGTGAAACTTGGGCAGATGTTTATTTTCATATTCTGGACATCCACTAAGAAGGGAATTTGAAAAATTTTAACCCTAAAGGGATGAAATAGAGGTTGAAAGTTTGTATGGAAAAAAAAAATAATCTGTACCGATTTGTATAAAATTTGAAATTCAGACTTTTAAAAATATTTCATTGAACACGTGTTTCATGGTTTTTAAGAATTCACCCCCTAAAGGTTCAAATAAGGGGTTGGAAGTTTATATGGAAAATTTTTTAAATTGCCACCGATTTTTATAAAAAATTAAATTCAGACTGTTAAAAATATTTTATTGAACATGTGTTTGGGGTTTTTTTAGAATTCACTCCTAATAAGCGGGCGAAGCCGCGCGCGCCCTCTAGTATTATATATTTTTTACGCTATTCAACTATTTTAAAGAGGCCAGTCGTGGTGCAGGGGCACAAAGTGTTACTGTAAAACCGATTGGTTGTGGATTCGATCCCCACTCGAGGAAAAGAAATATTTATTAAAATTTATATTTCCATTTCTTCGCTCTGGTGTCGAGGCAAAGGGCAACGTTGAGTTCCGCCACTCAATACGCAATGCCTCCAGAATTCGGCGGAAAGTATGGATCGGAGTGTCTTAACACTAGGTTCCCTTTGCTTGCCCTGCTGTGTGCGGGATACAGCGTGAAGCTGATTTTATTTTAACCATTTTAAAGAAAAATAAAGGCAATGTTATAATATAAAACTAAAAAGCTCTTTATCTAATTAGAGAATTGGCCTTCGTTTGAGTCACTAGTATGATAATTAATAACTAAGTTTTTTTGTTGTGAATTTAATAGTTTTTAATAATTTCAAAATTCTAGTTTCTAATGACATCTTGATGTGATATTTTATTATTTGCATTTATTATCTATATTTGAATTTACCAATTTTAAGGAATTTCTTAAAAGAATAGCTGTGGCGTACCTAATTAGTACAATACTATGATAAATTCTCTTACTGATAAGCCGATTTTAAAATTAATTTTGTCATTAAAAAAAACTTTATTTTACTGCATTGAAGTCCGCTACTTAACACCTAAAGTGTTGAAAATTGGGCTAAAAATGGATGACGGAGTGTCTTAACTGTAGATTGGTTGAGACTTTTCAATCTTTTTTAACTAAAATTTAAAAAGATATTCTCCAAAGCTTATTAAAAATACAATTTTCAGTACATACGTTAAGTAATGACAATATATTTAGGCCAGTCGTGACGCAGAGGCACAAAGTGTGACTGTAAAATCGACTGATTGTGGGTTCGATCACTGCTAGAGGAAATTAAATATTTATTTACATTTATATTTTCATTTCACCGCTCTGGTGTGGCAAAGTGCGGCGTTGAGTTCCGCCACTCAACACGCAATACCTCCAAAACCCTCCCTGTGACTGCTGTGTGCGAGATACAGCGTGAAGCTTGATATTATTTGATTAAAGACATTAATTTTTATCCACATCTTCAACAGGAACGCTTACAGTCGAAGAGGTATACAAGGACAGGGACCAGTTCGCGGGCTTGGTGCGCGAAGTTGCTGCACCGGACGTCGGGCGGATGGGCATCGAGATACTGTCCTTCACGATCAAGGACGTGTACGATGACGTCCAGTACCTGGCCAGCTTGGGGAAGGCGCAGACGGCGGTGGTGAAACGCGACGCCGATATAGGCGTGGCGCAGGCTAATAGAGATGCTGGGATTAGAGTAAGTCTTTTATGTGCTTTTAATAAATTTTGTGCTGAATAGTTAGGCCGAACTAGCGGCCTGAACGCGGCTTCGCCCGCTTTTACTTATTATAATATTGTAGCCAAATCATTCAAAATCTCTATATAGACTGTGGTATGTGTTTTATTTTGATGTATAGGCTGTATTACTGTAAAGTTTCATCTAAATCTGTTTTGTAGTTTTTGTGTAAAAGTGAAGCAAACATCCATCCCCACAAACTTTCCCCTAATTTACAGTTAGGATGTTAGGACTGCTCGAATGGTTGCAAATGCTATTAGGTTGCGTTTTTTTTTTCTATTTTTATAATTGGTGGTACAGTAGCTGTATCTAGTATTTATTTATGGTCGACGAGTCGTAGCGACTCTGAAGTTAAATTTTGAACTTATGCGAAATGCTGTACAGCCGTCTATAGGTAACTTTTGTGCGACCACGACTATTCGACCGTGCCTGTATGTTTTTCTGGTCTTAATATTATATTATGTAAACGTAAAATATCTTTGAGGCTAGTCGTGGCGCAGAGGCACAAAGTGTGACTGTAAAATCGACTGGTTGTGGGTTCGATCCCCACTCGAGAAAGTGAAATATTTATTTACACTTATATTTTCATTTTTTCGCTCTGGTGTCGAGGCAGGTGAGTTCCGCCACTCAGCACGCAATGCTTCCAGAATTCGGTGGAAAGTGGGGAACAGAGTGTCTTAAGACTAGGTTCCCTCTGCCTACCCTGCTGTGTGCGGGATACAGCGTGAAGCTGATTTATTTAAAATATCCTTAAATTCATTTTAATGTGGTGGGCAGTGAAGACAGGAATTTCACATAAATAATTTTGCGTACTTCAGAATTTGTTCGTAAATCACATTAGTAGGGACAGACGCTTAAATAAGTAATGTGTTGGTAATTACATTTGGTAATTATCGCTGATGTTTAAAGTATTAGAGGCCAGTCGTGGCGCAGGGGCACGAAGTGTGACTGTAAAATCGACTGGTTGTGGGTTCGATCCCCACTCGGAAGATAAAATATTTATTTATATTTATATTTTCATTTCTTCGCTCTGGTGTCGAGAAGAAACGCGGCGTTGAGTTCTGCCACTCAACACGCAATGCCTCCAGAACTCGGTGGAAATTAGAGAACGCAATGTCTTAACACAAGTTTCCCTCTGCCTACCCTGGTGTGTGCGAGATACAGCGTGAAGCCGATAAAAAAAATAAACACTAAATTCTCTCAAATCTAGAAATTGATCTAGAAATTCAAAGAACGCTCTTCTAATAATAATTAATTATCTTCGACCTGACTCGGTTCCGCCAATTTAATGTTTTTAGGGCAGTCCCTAATATTCATATAAGGGCCAATGTCGTTTGACTTAAGTATGTTAGTAGGAAGATTTGGGCACATTGACTGCCCTTAATGACTCAGTTAAAGAAAGAGCAGTATTGATTACGACAATTGGTTACAAGGTCGTCTATTAGTACCTACTCTTGAATGACTTTGTTGTATTAAACAGATTGCTCCAGAAATACATTAGTTTGTGATAGTACTGTCAGTTAATTGCATATGGTGATATATGTCACGTATATACGTATACAGGAACGGTGTTTATCAATGTTTGCTGAATCGATTTATATTTGCCGACAAATCCGTTTATATTCGACGGTATTTTCTAATCAAACAAGGACAGTTGTGAATCACGGGTTAAAGTGTTGTGGGTTCGATCCTTACTCAAGGAAATGATATATTTATTATTTTCATTTCTTCGCTCTGGTGTCGAGGCAAAGTGTGACCTTGTGTTCCGGCACTCAACTAGCAATGCCTTCAGAATTGGAGGGAAAATGGGAAAGGGAGTGTCTTAACATTATTTTCTCTCTACCTATCCTGCTGTGTACGGGATACAGCGTGAATCTGAAAAAAAAAAAACAAGTATACAACAACTTACCAATGAACTGACATGACTATGACAATGACTGACTTTGGTAAGTAGTTGTATACTGATATTAGGATTTTTTTCGACACAAAACTGTTTGTAATTTTTTCAAATACTTTTTATGTGTATTTTTAACTCAGAACTGTTATTAAAGCAATTTACTCTAAAAGGTTAAAAAATTAAACTTAAAAATCTTTTAAATGTTTTAAAGGAAGCGGAATGCGAGAAGACCGCTATGGACGTCAAGTATTCGATGGATACAAAAATAGAAGATAATACACGACTCTTTAAACTCCAAAAAGCTCAATTCGATCAAGAAATCAATACAGCTGTAAGTATATATAAATTTATTATCATTTTAAAACTATAGCGAAAATAATTATTATATTATTTTATGTTAAAATATAAGGAAAAAATTAATCACGCATAAGTTAATTACTTAATAATCACCTCTATATGTACGCGGGAGTTGCGAGTTCTATTCTCTGAAATGGGATATTAATTTTTAAAAACATTAATTTTTATTTTTTCGCTCTGGTACCCCGGTAAAGCGCGACGTTGCTTCCGCCAGTCAACACGCAATGATTCTACGAATTCAACGGAAAGTGCGAAACGGACGGTGTCTAAATGAAGAACGGAGTGTCTTAACACTAGATTCAGAGTGAGAGATACAGTGTGAAACTAAAAAAATATATGTAATTTTCAGAAAGCTGAAGCCGCCTTAGCGTATGAGCTACAAGCCGCTAAGATCAAACAAAAAATACGAAACGAAGAAATCCAAATCGAAGTTGTGGAGCGTCGCAAGCAAATTGAGGTATCTATCTTTTGCATATTTTTTTTTATTAGATATTATAAGTAACGTAAGTAAGTTTGAGGCCAGTCGTGGCGCAGGGGCTCACTCGAGGAGAAGAAATATTAATTTATATTTCCATTTTTTCGCTCTGGTGTTGCGCGGCGTTGAGTTCCACCACTCAACACGCAATGGCTCCAGAATTCGGCGGAAAGTGGGGAATAGAGTGTCTTAACACTCCTGAACCTCCATCTAACTCCAACTCTCCATCTACCTACCCTTCTGTGATACAGCATGAAGCTGATTTATTTCGTTTTATTTTTAAATGCCTATGTGATATTGTTATCAGTATAAGTAATGTAATAAAAACTATAAAAGCTGTATAAACTGGTTTTAGCCGAACAATTATCTTTACACCTACACTATAAATATATGAACACACACATACGCAAAGCTCAGCTTACACCTCGCGGACTGTAATATTCATTTCGCCAATGTAACGTTTAATGGAGAATAAATAGTACACTCTCGAAAAAAGTACTCTCGAAAAGTATTCAATGAGAATAATAGAATATATAAATTATTATGATAAAGTACATTAAATATATGTTTATATCATATTATACATTTTATTTACATTTTTAAATACGGATAATTAAAAAAATCTAAATCAGCTTCAAGCTGTATCCCACACATAGCAGGGTAGGCAAAGGGAACCTAGTGTTAAGACTCTCCGTTCCCCACTTTCTGCCGAATTCTGGAGGCATTGCGTGTTGAGTGGCAGAACTCAACGTCGCGCTTAACCTCGACACCAGAGCGAAGAAATGGAAATATAAATTTAAGTAAATATTTCATCTACCCGAGTGGGGATCGAACCCACAATCAGTCGGTTTTACAGTCACACTACAGATAATTTTTGCTAAAAATTTAAATTTATAAACTTGTTATTAACCTTTAATGTCCTTAACGAAAAACGATCGTTTCAATTTCGAATCCCAGATCTTAATGTTAGTTTATAAAATTGTTGTTATTTCTATTACTAAAATTGATCCATAAGGTACTACCGCGGAATAATATAGAGGAATACGGTTTATGTAAAAAAACTATTTTAATATGTTTACAATGTGATTTAAAGTAGATATTATTATTTTTGTTTTGAATATTTTATATAAGTAGGTAAATATAATAATAATTAATGAAAGTAATCGAAAGTTTGTGAAATCGTAACAAGTACACCTTCAGGAGCCGTAGAGAGTTTGCTTTTACTGTTATTATTATAGGTTTCTTAATTTTTGGATATAATAATTGAGAATCTGATAAATCTTTGTAATTTCTGTTTGCTTTCACCAATATTTTTCATAAATATGATACAGTGATAAGAGAAATGATTCGTGTGTACAGTACGTCCAACAAGTCGTGACCGCCCTGAAGTTAGGTTTTTTGAACGTTTGTGCTTTGTTCTCTTGGAAAAAAAATTATTTAAAATGAAGAAAAATTCTAAAATAAAATTTGCGCAGCCGTCTACAGCTAACTCCAAGGCGGCCATGACTTGTTGACCTTACTATTCTTATAGACTGGAAGCGTCATAGCTCACAAATATTTAAATGTTTTTAAAAACAATATATTATTACAATTAATTTGAGACAAGTCGTGGCGCAGAGGCACAAGCGTGCGACTGTAAACGCGACTGGTTGTGAGTTCGATTCCCACTTGAGGAAATGAAATATTTATATTTTAATTTCTTGCCTTTGGTAACGAAGCAAAGCGCGGCGTGAATTCCACCACTAAACAAGTCTCAATGCTCCCAGAGTTGGATGGAAAGTGGGGCGCGGAAGTATCTTAATGGGAACGGAGTATCTTAACACTAGGTTCCCAAGCTCCCTTTGTCTACCTTTACTTAAAGATATTATAATAAAAAATATTACAATTTCTATAATACCTCTGAGGCTATGAATCAGTATAAATTAAGATCAGTTGTCAGAATATCAATAAAAAAATTTGTTGTGGTAATAGATTGTTAATAATTTGTACATATACATATATGTATTTAATTAAAAAAATCCTTGATTAAATAATAGGTTGAACAACAAGAAATCATGCGTCGTGAAGAAGAGTTGGTCGCGACGGTCCGTCTGCCCGCTGAGGCCGAGGCGTATCGTCTGCAAGCCATAGCAGAGGGGAAACGGTAAATTATAGATTTTTTTAACTATTTTTTTTAATTTAACATATAGATATTTTTAATTTAGTAAAATGTGCGGAATTGTCAATGCGACCTTACCGCTGTCAGCATTTAATTAATATTACATTTAAAATAATTATAAATTAAGACCCCGTACTGTGAAACCGTACTGTGAGTCATAATATATAATGCAGCGTTGAGTTCCGCCAGTTAACACGCAATATGATCCGTAATACTAAAAAAATAAATTTAAAACTTTTTTATTTTCTAAAGAAATATAAAAATTACATTATTTATAATCAATTCCAGCACACAAACGGTAGAAGCGGCCAAAGCTGATGCAGAGCGCATCAAAGTCCTGGGTCTCGCTGAGGCCACCGCGATAGGGGATGTGGGTAAAGCTGACGCCGAACGTATGCTGGCTAAGGCCAAGGTGTACAAGCAGTATGGCGATGCGGCTATAATGGCCCTAGTCTTGGAGGCCTTGCCTAAGGTAGGAATTTATTTGTAAATTTGGACTATGTCTTATTTATATATTACTAGGAACACGCCACTTCGCCCGCTTAATTTTTAATATTATAGCCAAATTATACAAATTGTATAGTCAAATTGTAGCCTATGTGTTATTCTGATGTATATGCTATATTACCGTAAAGTTTCCCTCAAAATCCCTTCAGTGATTTTTGCCTGAATATAAAACAAACATTCACTTTCACAAACATTGACATTTATAATATTAGTAGCATATTATTTAATTTAGTAAATAAGTTGGCCCAAAATTAAAAGAAAGAAACCAATTGTGTGGTACTGAGATGACGAACCTTGAATTTTTAAGGAATTATAATAATTAATGTTTACAATGTTTATTTCAATTTAAATTTATTTATTTACTGTACTAAGGCATACTATTTTGCTTTATTTATATATTTTAAATAATCTCTTTTATTCGGAGCACCTACCAAGGAATACATATTTAATAAGCAGCCCAAATTAATTATTTATTAAATTATAGAGATTCAGTCCCCACTCGAGGCAATGAAATATTTAATATTTTCAATTCGTAATGCCTTTGGTAACGAGGCAATAGCGCCATTGAGTTCTGCCATTATTAAATGATGATATCCTTTTATAATATAATCTCTTATTTTTCAGATCGCAGCGGAAGTTTCAGCCCCATTAGCTAAAACAGATGAAATAGTGCTAGTAGGTGACGGTGGTGCCACCGGGGAAGTGGCCCGCCTGGCCGGTGCCCTACCACCGGCTATACGTACACTGACTGGCCTTGATCTGTCTAGTGTCCTAAAACGTATGCACCCTGCAGGTAAGTTCAATAACGATTAAGGAAGGTTTAATGTTTTTTTTCTACCTATTTCTTGTAGTCAGTGCGTACGCATCCTATAGGTTATTAGGTTAAACTATAGAACCAAAGGAGACTGGAACGATTGCATACATTCTTGGGCCCAGAATGTAAAGAGATGAAAATGGTATGATTTAATAGATCCAGGTATATTATTCCCTCCCTGAAAATTCTGTCACTTTTGGCAATCTGAGAGCTAAGTTTTTAGAAATTCAGTAAAAGTGAGGCTATCGCACGATTAACACAGCGATCCAATCCATAGCGTGGCGGTCGTTAGATCCAAAAACAAAAAAAAACGGGAAAGTACTCAAAATGCACAGAAACGAACGAAAAAAGTGAAGCAAAAAATGCAAAAAAAATCCTTAGTAATGTAATGGATTATTTTTGTATATCGATTATGGATCTAAAACTATTTTTTCATTTTTCTCCGCTTCTAGATTGTCAATTGAGCTGATTTTTGGTATTCTACAATTAAAAAAAAAATCAAATTTTTTAGACCATATCTCAACTCTTTACATTTGGGCCCAAAATTTTCCGCCTCCTTTTTAGCTCTTCGTATTTCTCAGATTTAGTGGAGAATACGTTTAAAGCCTTTAAATTCCAAATTAGAAAGTTAGAAAATTTCTTAAGAATTTTAGTAATTTCTTTTATCATTGTTCAATGTTTTAAATGTAACATTAACATGAGAAATACAACTATAATTAAAATCAAATTTATTTTACACAATTTTTATCCTCCATCTAGATTTAGAAAAAAAGATATAATATATATATTTATATTATTTCATAATTTCAGAAGAGTCGGTCCTTACTGCTGCTACCAAGAAGAAAGAAGTAACCGCATGTTAAACCACCCACACATTCTACCATAACAGATAAGCCATATTAACTATAGTAACTGCAGTTGCCCGTAAAACGTTTAAAGTACAAACGTTAATGCAATAAAATAATTTATTTTTAATGGGAATGACAGCATCTTGAGATCTTAGTATCTAGAATATTTTTTGACTTTAGCTTAGCTATGATCAACAGACAGACATAATTTTTTTTTATTGAATTATTGTTATATTTGAAGTAAATAACCATTTTATTGTAGTAATAAAAATAAATGTGAGGATTTCACTATATATCAACAATCAAGTTTTAGTTTTAATTTAGAAATTTTAGAAACTCTTTTTATTTTAATTATTTTTTATACTAAATCAAATTAAAAAAAAATATTGCTCTTTTCTGAGTGTCTGTCTGTTTAACGAAAATGTATATGATAAATGGTGTTTCAATTTATCGTAACGGTAGATTAGTATAGATTTTGTACTATATCGGAAATTGAAGTGTTCCCAAACACTGCCTTCTTGTCGTAGAAATTTATAATACTTTTCCCTTTACACGAAAAATCACTTAGATTGTTATTATACGATTTTAATATCGTCGCTTCTAATTTTTTTTTTAATGATATGACTCCATATTTTTTATATTAATTAATATTGTTTCATTTATTTTATCTTATGGATTAATTTTTAAGATATTCAAATTAATCTGAAATATATTTTTTTATATAAAAATAGACATTTTATACCAATTGATTTGATTTCTTTTTTTTTATATATATATTTTAATATATTTTGTCGATATTAGTTACTAATGTGGAATAAATAATGATTGTGCCATTTTATTTATTTTTAAGGTACTATTTTCACTTTTAAAGTAATAGGCAATAAGCGACGATATGGCACTTGTGTTTGTGACTAAAATAATGTGTGAATCTCTCAAATATTTCAGATTTTTTTAAAAAATCTACAATTTATTTGAGTCTCCATTAATTTTAAGTTTACATCGTATAAATCAAAAATGGCCCAATTGTTGATTGCTTATATATATATATATATATATATATATATATATATATATATATATATATATAATTTAAAATTAATAAAAAAATAACTACTTACATTGTAGTAATATATATCGAAACTTGGTATTTTAATTTACCATTGCCTGTTTTTTTTTATGGAATTAGTATATAAGAAATGTAATACAAAAAGTAAACTGTATGAAACATATTTTATTTTCATATTATCTGTTGTCGGCCATCTTTGATTTATAACGTCATGTTGACAGCACAAAATAGTTAATACTTATTCTATTATCTCATATTATATTATTTATGATATACTTTAAGTATATGATTGTGTAATGGAACAAAATATTTCTTAAATAAATGTGTGGATTTAATATACAGAGTGTTTTTTTTTCTTAATAATAAAAATTTTTGAAATGAAAAAAAAAAACGATTATAACATGGTTTACTTATTTATTCAGATACAAACATTAATTTATATGTCTATATATACATTGCTTGAATTCATAGCAAATAAAAAAAACAAATATAAAATATACTTATAGTATAATAATATTCGAACTATACGATCTTAAATTAAAATAACAAGTTGTTTTTTTATGTTATTGTCTTGTTTATATAGTGAGAGAGGGAACGTGGGGGAGAGTCGAGCTAATATAATAAGTAACAGCTACAGCAGGTTTTGGGTTCATATCCTAGTGGGGGGAATGATTATTTAAATTTCCTCGCTCTAGTAACGGCGTTGGGTTCCACAGCTTTATTTTTTTATACTGCGTTAAATTCCACTAACATTAACACATAAAGCCTTTGTATGGGGTGTATAAAGGTGTGTTATTTCAAAATACATACTTTTTCATATTATTAATATTCCGTAATAATCAATATTTGGTAATCATCTCACTTAATAACTCTATACAGTACAGATAATTAAGTATAGTTTTACTCTATTTTTTTTAAATAAATTTTTCAGATCGCGTGATTAGGATTATACAATTCTCCTCGTATATTTGTCTTCATTAACTGAAAAGAAAACATAAATGTCAATATATGTTAACCTGTATTCCTATATTTCAAACTTATAAGTTAGTTATGTAGTTAACAAAGGTTTACAAAAAATTGAGGAGAGCTGTGTCGCAGGGACACAAGTGTGTGACTGTTAACGCCACAGGTTTTAGGTTCGATTTCCACTCGGTGAAATTAAGTATTGAATATTTTTATTTTCTTAGCTTCAACACCGCGCCTCGTTGCGCGGTGTTGCAGAATTCAGCGGAAAATGGGGAACGGAGCGTCTTAATACTATCATGCTGTAAGCGGAATACAGCGTGAAGCTGACTTAGTTTTTATTTTCATTTGATAATTTATATGAAATATTAGAATAATTAAATAATTACCTCTACTTTTTCTTCGTAACTCAGTTCCGTTTTAGTGAGGACGTACGACAGCTTGCCGAATGCCGCCTCCGGTGTCATGTCGAAGGCAGGCACTACACCACATTCTACTAATAACTGAAATCAAAAAGTATAAGTGTAAAAATAAGGTCATCGTGGCGCAGGGGCACAAGCGTGTGACTGTAAATGCGAAGGTTGTTGGTACAATTCCCACTTGGGGGTATTAATTATTATATATTAATATTTTTTATTTTTTTACAATTCGGCGGAAAGTGGGCAACGGAATGTTTTTTCACTAGGTTCTCTCTGCTTACCCTGCTATTGCAGGGATACAGCGTTAAGTCAGCTTTAAAAAAACAATATTCGACGTGGAGATCCTATCTCCAACAAAGGGCATCGAAATGCTGATATGATGATGACAATATACTATTATTATTTATATTATTAATTGTGTTAATTTTATCCACATTTAAAATATCTAAATATACAAACTTACCAAGCCAGTTTCGTATATAGCTTTCCCCAGCACGTTCCCATTGATACACTGCGTCACGTTCACAACTAATACGTTATTTTTCACAGCCTTTTCAATTTCTTTGTAAATCTCCTTGCGTTTGATTGGAATGTTGCCGTTGCCATATGTTTCTAATACTACACCTGTGGAAGAGGAAATTTAATAATTAAGTTAATTTATTAATTACATGAGGCCAGTCGTGGCGCAAGGGCACAAAGTGTGACTGTAAAACCGACTGGTTGTGGGTTCAATCCCCACTCGAGGAGATGAAATATGTACTTAAATTTATATTTCTATTTCTTCGATCCGGTGTCGAGGCAAAGCGCGGCGTTGAGTTCTGCCACTTAACACGCAATGCCTCCAGAATCCGGTAGAAAATCTCCACTTTCTGTGGTGTGTCTTAACACTAGGTTCCCTCTGCCTATCCTGCTGTGTGCAGGATACAGCGTGAAGCAGATTTTTTATTTTTTTTTATTTTTATTAACTACATATATATATTAAAGTCTAAAGTCTTACAAATAATAAAAAGAAATGTATGTTATAACAAAAGGTACGGACCACGAGTATATTTCTGTAGTGTAAGAAATAACAACAATAAAAAAAACAAAGAAAACATCGATATTTCATAGATACGCTATAACTGATAGAAAATAACTTTAACCATTTTTTTATATTAATTTTGTCTGAATGACATTCTCGTGTAAAATTGGAAATTATACTCTATAGAAAAATCTTGTGTTTTTTATTTAAATGAAATGGCTGGGGAGCTAATTATACAAGAAAAAGAAGTAATTATCGATGGAAAGTGGAGAGCGGAATATCTTAACACAAGGCTTTCCCCGCCTACCCTGCTAAATTCGGGATATAGCGTGAAGCTGAAAAAAAATAGCAGCAATAATACGTCTCTTACCTTCCATGCCTTCGAAGACTGCTCTGATAATCTCTGGTGTTATTGTAGGTACTACTTTCAAAACGTATACTTTTTTGGATAGTTTGTCGTGTAACCTGCATTCGTTGGGTACGGAACCCGGAGGGTGGATGAGCATTTTGGGGTCCACGTCCAGTGTCGTCCTAGCTTCTAATAGTGGGGGGAAGTTTGGTGTGTCAAAGGCGTATATTTTTGTATTTGATACCTTCTTCACCCTGAAATATATATTTTTTTATATTTAATACTATGGAAGGTGATTTTTTTAGAAGTAATGAAATATTATTAATTGATAGTTTTGTTTCTTCGCTCTGGTACCAAAAAGGCGAGAGTTCGGCGGAAAATGGTGAACGGAGTGTCTTAACACTAGGCTAAGACTCTCTAACAAAAAAAAGAGTCTAATACTTATTTAGAAAACGTATAAAAATTTGAACGCAGCGGGACTCGACTTGGTCGGTTTCCAGGAGGCGCGGGTTCGAGTAGTATCTAAGTATTTTTCTTTCCTAAGTGTGGAATAACACTTTAAAAATTTTAAAAGTAAAAAGAGTCTACCTTGTGCCTCTGAACAGTTTTGCTCCAAAGAATACTGTCACTTCAGGTATGTGTAATGTGGCGGCTATCAAGATAGAGCACAGTATGTTGTTGTTACCGTCGCTGCGGGGTTGGAAAATGGGTATCTGATAAGAAATAAACATTTTTAATTAGATACTCAATTAAAATATTAATACAATTAAATTTACATTTAAATTTATAATTAAAGCTACAAATATTTTAATTACTCAATCACATTTAAAAAAAAAAATTTTGATTAAATCCGAAAAATTTTATTTTGGAAATAAAGCTTTTTAGATATATTTAAGGTATTTTAATAAATGAAAAATTAATTTCATTTCTCTGCTCTGGCCCACTAAGCGCGGCTTTGAGATCTGCCAACACAACGGACAATGTCTCGAAAAATTGAACGGAGAGTGGGAAGAGTGTCTTTACACTAGTGTCTCTCTGACAAGATGTTATAAGGACATATTTAGATTAATATTATCTAAACTGAAACTCCCTTTTTACTGTAGATAATGATAATTTAAATATGTCCTAATAACATCTTTAAACTTAACTTCACACTTTATCCCTAGCGGGGTAATCAGAGAGAACAGAGCGCCAAACGCTACGGTCTCTACATACCTCTTTCGCCTCGTCCACTGTCATCAACCTCTTCATACAAGTCCTCCTAATAACATCTTTAATTTTATCTATTACAGTAGAAACTCGATTAACCGGACTAATTGTTGTCGGTAGGCATTCGGATAATCGAAAATCCGGATAATCCAAAGTATGGAAAATCGGGTAATCGGGTATTTAGAATATGTAAATATGCACGTAGTGATATACGTAGTGATATAAATTTAATTAAAACAACTAATACATAAAGTGAAAATCAATGTTTATTAAGATATCTTAAGATGTAAGTACGACAACAGGACGCGGCGCGGGCGGGGTGATGCCAGATTCGACACGTTTATGCTTGCATTGATAAGACTTGTAGGTACATTTTATACAGTGGTCTGTAGTCCGGATAATCGCGAATCCGTATAACTGAGGGCCAGATAATAGAGTTTCTACTGTATATTTAATAGATATTTTTCATTATAAAATAGTCAACTAACCTGTGCGCCGGTCAGCACCACAGTTTTTCCAACAGATTCTAAGATGAAGGACAATATGGAAGCGCCGTACGCAGTCGTATCTGTACCGTGGAGGACGACAAACCCATCGTAGTCATGGTAGAAACGCTGAAAAGCCACAATTCATATAATTTTAATTTAAATTGAAGAGGCCAGTCGTGGCGCAGCGGCACGAAGTGTGACTGTAAAACCGACTGGTTGTGGGTTCGATCCCCACTCGAGGAGATGAAATATTTATTTAAATTTACATTTCCATTCCTTCGTTCTGGTGTCGAGGCAAAGTGCGTCGTTGAGTTCTGCCACTCAACACGCAATGCCTCCAGAATCCGGCAGAAAGTGGGAAACAGAGTGTCTTAGAGGTTCCCTCTGCCTGGTTAGGCAGAGGGGGCACAGCAGGTTTGATGTGTGCGGGATACAGCATGAAGCTGACTTGATTTAAATTGAACATTGCAAAGCGTCTATTTGTCTATACTTTGGAATAATGTTTATATTATTGCTAACATTTTACTACTGCTTCGCGTCGTGGACAAAAAAAAATCTATGTGCCCAAATATAGTAGCCTATATCAAAACGATAAATATGAGTTATGTAATTTTTAACCTATGGTCTGCCCCGATAACGTGGCCTATTCCACATAAAAATATATTTTTTTATTGGTAAATCATAATTTTATGAGATTTATAGCTTATAGTCTTCCTCCATAACGTGGACTATTCCATATAAAAATATTTGTATATTATTTATTTTAATATATTAATAGTTCATAAGATCAGTGCATTCAACCAAGCATTTTCGTCAGCTTTATAATATTAATTTGTTATAGACTGACTCTATCAAGAATCGGATTTAAGTAAAAAATCTTTAAAGTAAGTTATCTCCTCCTTAGTCTTTTCTAGCTGTATGTGGAAGATGCGTCAAAAAAAATATTGAACTAATATATTAGTTCAGTTTTTATAATAGGTTAGTTATAACTAACCTTAATGTCTCGCGCTTGTGTGATCCAATCATCGATAGTGAAGTCTGAAGAATCCTTTAGTTCTTCATATTCGTGTATTTTGTATAATATTTTTGTTTCTGTGTCTTTACCATCTGTAATTTTTAAATTTTTTACATTTTTATAACTGCAATTTAAAAAAAATCATTTAAAATATTTAACAATACTTGTCACTTAGTAATCCCGCACACAGCTTAGTAGACAGAAGGAACCTAGTGTTAAGACACCCCGTTTTCCATTTTGATATGTGTTGAGTAGCGAAACTTAACGCCTCGCCTTGCTTCGACACCAGAGCAAATAAATGAAAATATAAAATATTTCATTTCCTCGAATGGGAATCGAAACCATAACCTGTCACGTTTAGGGTCATTTGTTCTTTTGTGCCACAACTGGCCTCAGATATAAAGCTGATAAGTTATATAAAATAAGAGAAAAAACTTATGAGGCAAAATCATTATAATAAATAAGGCCTTTGAACCTATTAGCTGATATCTTAAGTTAAGGATCATACATATCTATATTGCTTAAAATATTGCATCATATTACAATGTGATAACGCAAGTGATAACGTGATTGCAGCCATTTTTTATTATATAACTAGAATTAGTTTATGTTTAAGATAAATTTAGTTAAATACACTATGTTATGAAAGAAATTAGTAAAAACACGTTAAAATGAAATAAATATATAATAATAAATAAAAAATTAAGTATTTTGAAAATATTATTTTATTGAAAATTACTTCAAATTAACGTAACAGAATCCCATTTGAAGAATTTTCATATTTAATATTTTCATTTTTCTCGCTCAGGAAACGAGGCAAAACGCGGTGTTAGGTTTCACCACTCAACACGCAATGCATCTAGAGTTCGGCGGAAAGTGGGGACGGGAGTGGCTTAATGGAATCGGAGTGTCTTAAGATTCGGTTCTCAGATTCTCTCTGCCTACCTTTCTTTGTACGGTATACAACGTGAAACTAAACAAAATAGAACTTTTAAAAGTCATTGGACAACCCAAATATAATTATTTAAAGACTTTTTTCCCTAAAGAATATGACTGGCCAAAGGTTTATTTACACATATTCCGTAAAAACAGTCGAGTTTTCAAGAGTTAAAAGATCGTTTAACTATTTTAAAGTGATAACTAAATAAAAGCGAAAACTTAAATAATACCGAATATTATTTAGAATTTTTTAACAAGTATAATAATATATCGAAAAATTAAAATCTAATGACACTCTCATTACATATATCATTTTTTATAATTAATTTAATATTCATTTGAGGCCGGTCGTGGCGCAGCGGCACGAGGTGTGACTGCAAAACCGACTGGTTGTGGGTTCGAATCCCACTCGAGGAGATGAAATATTTACTTAAATTTATATTTCCATTTCTTCGCTCTGGTGTCGAGGTTAAGCGCGGCGTTGAGTTCTGCCACTCAACACGCAATGCCTCCAGAATTCGGCAGAAAGTGGGGAACGGAGTGTCTTAACACTAGGTTCCCTCTGCCTACCCTGCTGTGTGCGGGATACAGCGTGAAGCTAATTTAATTTTAATTTAATTTAATTTTAATATTCATTTAATATTAATTTAATATTTTTAATATTAGTTTTTATAATTAATTATATTAAATTTTATAATTAACTATGTAATTTTTTGTAATTAATTATATAAATTTTTATAGTTAACTATATTAATTAAATTTATTTTCTATAATTAATTATATTTTCTATAATTAATTATATTAATTATTTTATTAAAAATACTTACCGGGTAGGACGAGGTAGTCGCTCTTATCACTGTTTGCTAAATGTTTCTCATAGTATTCACTGTCGTGTAGTTGTGGCAGCTTTCTGATGATTCGGTGCTCTATGTTTTTTTGGGGTACCAATACTGAAAAGAAATGCTACATTATATTTTTTACTCATAATTCTATATTATGTGTATTTGGTGTAAATAATAAACAAATCGCCCCTGTAAAACCCTTCTATCTGGTTCTACCCCTAAACATATATTTAGAAAACATCGTAAAAAAATGAGGCCGTAGTGGCGCAAAAGTACAGACGTGCGATTGCAAACGCGACGGTTGTGAGTTTAATCCCGCTCGAGGGAAATCATATATTTTAGGTTTTCATTTCCTCGCTCTGGTAACGAAGCAAGGCTGTGATAAGAAGATCCAACACTCAACAAGCAATACCTCAAGAATTCAGAGTGACGGTAAAAACAGAATGATTTAATGGAGAACGTACGTTAACGCTAGTAATCCTAACGTAGTGTTAAGGTTCCCTGGTTTCCCTTGAATATCCTGCTAGCCACGGAACCTAGATGCACGATGCTTAAAATCGATTATTTAGTGGCAGAAACAAGCAAAGTTTGCGTGTTTTTACAAAAAAATTGAGCAAGCTGTGTTGTATTCATTTTAAATAGAAATACTTTTTCTTACATAAATAAATATTTAAAATAAATAATAAATTTTTCATACGTATATGAAAAAGTAAATAGAAATACATATAACTGTTCTAAAGTCACATCTAGTGTGAGTATAGCTATCACATTGTTCTTTCCATTCAATCAATTGGCAATTTATTTTCATTCGCATGTATCAGATTTTAATTTAAAATATTAAACAACGCAGCACTAGTAAGCTGATATCAGTAGCCTACGGCATTTAAATAATGCATTATTTTAAAATTTCTTGACATGCTTTTGTGGCCAGTTGTGGTGTTGGGGCACAAGCGTGAGATTGTAAACGCGACAGGTTATGGGTTCGATCCCAACCCTAGTAAATGAACTATTTAATATTTTTATTTCTTTACTTTGCTGTTGAGGCGTGACATTGAGTTTCGCCACGCAATGCCTACAGAATTTGGCGGAAAGTCTGGAAAGGAAGTGTCTTAATGGGAGCCGAGTGTCTTAACACTAGGTTCTCAGGTTCCCTATGCTTAATTTTCGACAATTTATCACTTTATGTAGTGATGCGTAAAGATAAAAAATATCAATATTAGTTTATTATCAGAATTTATATTTAAAGTAACTCTAAATCCGACTGAAGTATAGATAGGCCAAGGCAATGTAAGATTAGATAAAAATTACATTAGATAAAAATTATATTGCATCATTAAAAAATAGAGCACAAAATAAACAAACAGGAAAGTGATAACAGAAATAGTTAATTTTTTAAATTGTTAACAAATGAAGAACACAAATTCCTGAAATTCCAAAGATAGCGGATAAGTGGCGAAATTCGATGGTATTTTCGTTGAGCGGAAAAAAGAAAATAATTTAAGTGTATTGTACAATAAATATTAATCTATCTTATATATATTCTTAAATAAAATTAAATATTAAATTCAGCTTCATCTAGAAAGGTAGGTAGAAGGAACCTAATGCTAAGACGCTCTGTCCCCCACTTTACGCCGAATTCTGCAACATTTTAGTTTTGAGTGGCGGAACTCAACACCGCGCTTTGCCAGACACACCACACCCACATACACACCAGAGCGATGAAATGGAAATAGTAATTTAAAAAAATATTTAATTTCCCCGAATTGAGATCGAACCCACAACCAGCCACACTTACAGTCATACTTTGTGCCGACGACTGGCTTATAATAAATATTTTTGATAACTAAAATCGGAAAAATTATCTAATGACAAGAAAAAAAAAGAGAAGACGCCTACGCTCCACCTTATCTCACTAAACGAACATCTGATAAAACTATAAGTAATTACAATATCTCTAACTAAGATTTGAATCCACAAATATTGAATACAACTAGCTATCTTCCGAAAATACAGAATCACGATATATAATTATACTTATAAATAATTAATTAATATTTATAATTTATACTAATGCATTATCAATCGGCTTTCTTACATAAGGAAAAAGCCTCTTCCTGTTTATGTCTTCTTGGAAACTTTCAATTTCGTTTTTATGATATGCTAAAATTAAAATGACTTGCGCCCCGAAGCGATGCAATTTAACAGGAAAATCAATAGCTAGTGCATTCTGTACACAGTATCTAAGAATTACAACGGCGTAACACGTTTTTTTTAAATAAAGTTATTCCACACTTACTGTGAGTATTTCCTAAATGAGTAAATAAATAAAGACTCATTTTCTACACATTTATATATTTTTTTTTAGTTACACGATAATAGATGACGTATCTAAGTATTTTAAAATCAAATCAGCTTCACGCTGTATCCCGCACAAAGCAGGGAAGGCAGAGGTAACCTAGTGTTAAGACACTCCGTTACCCACTTTCCACAGAATTCTGGAGGCATTACGTGTTGAGTGGCGGAATTCAACGCCGCCTTGGTGCAAGAGCGAAGATAATAATAATTCATTCCCCCGAGTGGGGATAGAATCCACAATCGTCGCGTTATAGTCAAACCCTAGTGACCCTGCGCCACGATGGCCTCTAATCTCTGTCTCTAAGCTAAAGTGTTAGTTGGATAGAACAAACTATTCTCAGGAACTATTGGTTTGAATTGAAAATATTGTTTTACGTTTGATTTGCAAGTTTTTTGCAGTCCATTTATTAATGAAGGCTATATTACATCATGTTAATCTTTCGATATAAGCCACTGTCCATATTTGTGTTCAGCTACTTAGGGCACTTAGAATATATATTTTAAACATTTTTAAAGTGTTAATCCACACTTAGGCTTTCCTAAGAATATACTTATTTAGAAAACGTATAAAATTTTTTTGGCTTAGTGATCAGAGCGCCTGGTCGGTTTCCAGGAGGCGCGGGTTCGAGTCCCGCTACGTTCAAATTTTTATACGTTTTCTAAATAAGTACTTACTAGACATCTTGAGTCGTAAAGAACCCTTAGTTATTACTTTTTGACCACTGAGGCGAAGCCACAGATCTATTATAAATATCCACTTAAACCTATATTAAACAAATTCAAAGTATTCTCTCATAATTTATCAATTTAACTTAGAGGCTAGTTACTTCATTTTAAAAGATTTTTTTTCCACAGAACTAATAAAATGACCCTATTACATATAATATATAACGAAATATGTTTGAAATATAAATTATTTATAGTTCATAAATATTCAACGAATCGTCAATTCCAATTCAGATAAATATCTACAATATATTAAAAATACATTTGGTTTTTTTTTGTCGATTTTATAAGGCATTGGCATTTATTATCGCTTAAGGCCCTTAAGATACAGAACCCTAAAAACAAAACTAAGCTGTCTCGTATTCTAAATGAAATAATCAAAAGTTACTTTTAAATATAATACTTAAAAAATAAAATTAGTAATTAACAAAAAAAAACCGACGTCCCGTTTTGAGCTTAAAAAAGAATGGTCACGCTGTCTTACGAACGTCTAAACAAGTTCCGAGTTTGCGTCTCGTATTTCGCGTATAGAATTCATATATAATAATAAAAAATATAGAGAATTTACAATATGAAAAAAGTATTTATATTATTTTTATTTGTATCTATAATAGTAATTTCTTTAAGAAAAGTTTTATTTGTATAACAAATGTATGTATTTTGTAGTTTTATATAACTAATCCCCACGTGCTTGCTTTTAAATTGAATATGAAATTGAATACATACTTATATGATTTTTTCACAAATTTTACCATTTTTTGCATATATAAAAAATATTATTAAAAATTATTATAAATAATACTAGTATATATTTATATTTTTAAAATGAATAACTCACCTCCTTTCTCATTTTTCAACATTCCAAAGGTACCACCGGTGTATATAACAAGCACTCTTTTGACTGGAGCCATTTTAATTAACTTTTTGTCACACAAACCAGTTAAATTTTAACCGAGTAGCGATAGCCGTCGAACAAATCACGGTTAAAACACGGCACTACTAAAGTTAGGTTGAGCTTGAGTTAAAATATTCAGATTTAAAATACTCAGAGTTGCCAGTAGTTGGTCCAAATATGGAACGTCGAGATTCCTGAAATAGGACACATTTAATTATATCTTGTATAACTGTATACAGGAAACACATGGTGTTTAAAAATATATAATTTAACATTTTTAAAAAGTTATTTCATATATTTTTATAAATTAAAATTTTGCAAGTTTCTATCACATGTGCTATTTATTTTTTTCTATCAAAAAAAATGTATAATTTAAATATGAATACAATATAAATTTTACTTTAAATTATATTTTTTTTATCATATAACAAGCCAATTTATCATAGAATCTAATATAATTTTATTTAATGGAAAATACCTGTTACAATAATAAACTAGGGTTGTGGTGTCACTGACGATCTATGCGTGTCTGAATAGTTATCGCACGAACAATGATTCTTATAAACTGAATGACGTATTGTAACGTATAATGATATATAATAATGATAAACATTCATCGTCGTTTGATATTATTTTGCACTCACTACCACGTAGTGACGCGACGGTCCGGCCTTAGTGACTTGCAAAATTTTACATTTTTTTCTACTATGTCGTTTCCAATTAATATAATTTTTCATATAATATTAATAAAAATTATCAATTTAATTCTTATTTTACCATTTTTTAAAAGAAAATAATTAAATTATGAAAGATTTTACTTAAAGTAATAATGATGGTATTCACATATTGTGCTTTATTTTAATTCAACAATAGATTTTTAAAACATACACTCAGAATATATGCGGCTGTTGTTGAAAACCGATTTAAAATACCGGTTTATAGAGTCTTCCATGAAAAGATTATACAAAAATATTTTCGTATGTTTATATTAACATACCTACTAACGACCCGCTCGAGGCTCCGTCCGCTACAAAGTACACAATTATTACAAATTTGAATTACTGTTGTGTGTCTGAATTGTTATCAATTTGTCGAACAAAATAATTTATTTTGATATGATTTTTTATTTATGAACCGATTGAAATAAAATAAAGACTAAATGTTATCTTCCCAAAATACAATAGTCAAAACTGCATTTCATACAGTTAAGCCGTTTGTGAGGTTCGCGTGCCCAAACACACAAACAAACACAAAAAAATTGATAATCATTTTGAGTTTTTTTCTATTATCTTCCTTGTTCAGAAAGCGATGAGTCACATTTTTTTAATGTATACATAAAATTTATGTGTATTTGATTTTGAATATCACTGTTTTTTTAGTGCATATAGTTATTTCTCTCGCTCTCTATGGTCGGTTCTTCCATCGGACGAATTGTTTCCGACGGCTCCTGTCTGTTGCAAAGCTGGCGACATCGTAGAATTTCGGCTTGTTTGGATGTTTGAATTGGTCGGACCAACTGGTGGGTGAGCGGCCTCTAGATCTTTTTTCCTCTGTGTTCCCAAAGATGACTAACTTTTCGAGGCTGGTTTCTCCGCGTCTCGTTCGACATCCAAAGATGCTCAGAACACGCCGATAACAAGGTGTGGCAAGACGCTATTTTATCTTTAGCTGTGAGAGGATTGATAGAATTGTGCATTGTGTTCAGCACCACATTTTGAATGCATTAATCCTTTGCCTCTCTCTGGCTTAGATGGTCTATGTTTCCCTGCCGTTCATGTATGTTGGGAAGATCAAAGACCTTTTTTTATGGAAAAACACAAGGAAATATGCTCACATATTGGCCACCTGAAGGTAAGTGATCACCGTCGCCCACGACCCCATGTAACACCAGAGGAGCTACAGGTGCGTAACCGGCCTGTGCGTAGCCAACCATTTGAGGTGGAAATAATCGCGCTTTTTGAAGGTACTCATGTGGTATCGACCAGGAAACACTGCCGCAGGTAGACTATTCCACAGTTGCGTGGCGCGTGGAAGGAAGTTCCTGTGAAACCGCACAGTACCGGGTAGTGGAGTTCCACATATCCAGATGGTATGGATAGTATTTAAGTTTGTGACGTACTATGCGGTTAGAGAATTCAGTGGCAGGTAACAAACAGTTCACCAGAACAATCCCCATGATAAATGCGGTAGAGAACACACAGCGACGAGACAAAGCCAAAGTTTCAAGCCTTTTACATATTATTGGGTCTCCAACGATTCGAACAGCTGAACATTGTATAGAATCAAATGGGTCAGGTCCAGATAGCAGAACTTGTATCTTCTTGGGGTTGTCTTGAACCCAGTTCCTTTCACTCCATGTCGAAACAGTCCGGAGGGATACCTCAGCTGAAGACACAAGTTTATTTCGGAACTGGTCGACGTTTTTCCGAGAAAGACTAGCGCGGCAGAAGTATACAACTGTGCTATCATCTAACTACCTTACAAGAAGTATTTTAATTTTAATGGTAATACTCCTGTTTTTCATGTAGAGCATTTAGCTGAGCCATAGCATTTTTTTCCGTAGCAATATGCATCTTAATTTCCGGTACACAACTGCCGTCGTATTAGTGAGTCAAGATATATGAGATATAAGTTTAGGACTACGTCGTCCCCTGTGCTAAGCAAACAATTTTGAAATTTTTGTTTATTTGTCTGTCTTTCTGTTTGTCTCTGTCGTTCTATTTGAATCTCTGGAACAGCTAAATCGATTTTTATGGGACTTTCACTGACAGATAAAGCAACATATAGAATACTGTTAAAAGAATAGAGATTTACGCTGGAAAAACTACGTTTGTCGTGCGCGTGTACCTACCGTCCTCCTAGATAGATATGAAATAGCTAAACATTTCTCTTTTAAATACGACAATTGTTGCGTGCAAAAACAAAAAAAATCCCATAGATTTTAATTACGATTTTTTACCCCAAAGTAAAATCCTATAGGACATAATAATTTGGAAGTAACTGAAGTAAACAAGTCGAGCTGTTTCTACGTCAGTTAATGATCTATTTTTTTTGACCGCGAAAGCTGCAGAGCTAACTAAGTCTATTCGCCAATCCATCAATATGGGGCCCCCACTGTAATTTGGAGTGTATGGTGATACCGAAAAATACCGTAAAATCGACAGGATCTACGGGTTCACCATTCAAGAGCTTCGGCTTTAGGCATCGGCTTTAACAACATTCGTGTTAGGTGTTCTAAAAATAATACATTTTTTTTTACTATTCAATAGTAAGTTAATAACACTGAACCAATGTACTACTTTCGAGAGAGCATTGTTTACATCGTCATATACGATTTATCATCTTTTTATTTTGAAAATCAATGAGGTGTCATCAGCAAACAATACTATCTCATGGTTCTTTCCAACTTGATATGGTAAATTATTTATATATATTAAAAAGTGAAAAGGATCAGAATAGACCCTTGTGGGATCCCTATGCTGATTACGTCCAAATACTTATACCCGGGATACGGGAAAATCCGTGTTTGTCGTGGCCGTGTACCTAGATAGGTATGAAAATATTTAACATTTCTCTAATAAACACCCACAACAGTTTTTGCGACCAAATCAAAATAAAATCCTAAGAGATTTAAATTAATAATTATTAAGTGTATAACACTATACTCGTAGATAACCATACTAAAATAATCAACTAATTTTCTCTAAATACTTTTCTCTAAATTCTTAAATAATATTTATTAAAAAAAGAAGCGGGCGAAGCCGCGTGGGTCCGTCGTATTATTTTATTAATATATTATACAAACATCTCAATTACGCAACAGTTTAAGTCAAGGCCGTTACCAACTGAACGACTATTAACATTGACAAAATAAATTAATGTCAATAGGTGAAATGTAAAATACTATTTTTAATAATTGGCCTTTAAGACAATTATCTATAGTTAACAAAAAAGCAATGTTAAACATATTATTTTATATACAAAGATAGAGGCCAACGTGGCGTTGGGGTACAACAGAGTTCGATTCCCACTCGGGGGTATTATTATTAATTAATATGTGCATTTCTTCGCTCTGGTATCAAGACAAAGGGTGGCGTTGAGTTCCCCCACTCAACACGCAGTGCTTCAAAATGCGTGATACAGCGTGAAGATGAAAAACATATATTTCTACATAAATGTTTAATTAGCCATGAAATAAAAATTCCGTTGATATTAAGATATTATTTGCAATCACAGAATACTGCTCCTCCTCACATATAAGCGATTGTGTTCTGTATATATTTTTTTAGTGAGGCCAGTCGCAGCGCAGTGGTGTAACTGTAAAAGCGACTGGTTGTGGGTTCAATCCCCACTCGAGGAGATGAAATATTTACTTAAGTTTATATTTTCATTTCTTCGCTCTGGTGTCGAGGTTAAGCGCGGCGTTGAGTTCTGCCACTCAAGACGCAATGCCTCCAATATTCGGCAGAAAGTGGGGAACAGAGTGTCTTAACACTTAGTTTCCTCTGCCTACCCTGCTGTGTGCGGGATACAGCGTGAAGCTGATTTATTTATTTATTTTTATATATTTTTTTAACCGTACAAAATCCATTCTAGTTTTAAAAAAAAATTAAAGAGGCACTGGCAATCATTTAAAGCTTAACAGATTGATACAAACAGTTTTCCTTAAGTTCATAAGACTAATTGGCGGATATTTGATAAGAATTGTTATCAATCTGCGAAGTCATTGAGAGGATAAGTTATATTATGTGTTGAATTCGTACTAACGTGACAAGACCTTCAGAAAACATGAACTAAAATATCCAATGAAAACGTTAATGTTTTAGAGTTCCGTATCCAAAGAGTGAAACGGTACCGGTAACGGTAACGGTACCTCAGTCAGTCAGCACAAGTCCTTTTATATATATATATATATATATATATATAAAAGGACTTGTGCTGACTGACTGAGGTAATATATATATAAAAGGACTTGTGCTGACTGACTGAGGTAAGACGCACGAAGAGCCGTAACCGCTGATGGTAGAAACGTGAAACTTGGGCAGATGTTTATTTTCATATTCTGGACATCCACTAAGAAGGGAATTTGAAAAATTTTAACCTTAAAGGGATGAAATAAGGGTTGAAAGTTTGTATGGAAAAAAAATTTAATCTGTAGCGATTTTTATAAAATTTGAAATTCTGACTCTTAAAAATATTTCATTGAACACGTGTTTCATGGTTTTTAAGAAATCACCCCCTAAGGGTTCAAATAAGGAGTGGAAAGTTTATATGGAAAATCTTTAAATTGCCACCGATTTTTATAAAAAAATAAATTGAGACTGTTAAAAATATTTTATTGAACACGTGTTTCGTGGTTTTTTTTAGAATTCACTCCTAATAAGCGGGCGAAGCCGCGCACGTCCTCTAGTAATTAATAAGATTCCGCTGTCTGTCTGTGTGAATAACAGCATTTTTATAGATAATGATGCGGAACACTGCGAGCAACAGTCATACTCGCACTCGGGCGGTTTTTTTATATGAATAAATTTTTATAACAGGTTGTTCGATTGAAGATAATTTTAATATTTATTAGATCTTAAATTATAAGATCCTAAATCTTAACATATAATCAAAGATTGAACGTACCTCCCGTCGCGACGTGATGACTGTGTTCTATTCTCTCTCTGGGCCAAGGGCTAATTTAAGTAGATTCTCTTTTCTTTATACTGAAATTTAATAACAATCAACAAGAACTGTTTTTTTAAACGTGTCTCTAAAATCTCACAACAAATATATTTCAAAAACTATGGAAAAGTTTAATGATAAAAAATATAATACAGATAAAGAGGCATTTTTGCGTTTTTAGTATTTACTAATCTATATATAATAATACTAAAATATATAAAATAATAATAACTATCATTTGATAAGAAAATAAAGTATTAATTTTTAATTTTAATAACAGTCCTAATATTTAATTTAAAATTGCAAGGCGAATATAATATCTACTGCATAATATGAAGTTGGCACTCTAACTTATTTTTTAACTTCACGCTGTATCCCGCACACAGCAGGATAGGCAGAGGAAATCTAGTGGTAACACACACCGTGCCCCATTTTCCGTTGAATTCTGGCACACTAACTTTCTTCGATTATTTTAAATAAAACATTCTGTAATGGCTGCGTAGTCACTTATCATTGTTATTATACAAATAACGATAATATCAATAAAATTATACACATTTAATAAAGAGGAAAATCACATGAAAAATATGCTAAAAATTGATATAAAAATTATGTACCTACTACTAAGGCGATTATTCAGATTATTTTAAACATTGAAATTTACCTAATATTAGATAAAATTTTAACGAGACAGACTTAGAAATTATCTTTACTTTATAGTAATCTTTTTAAAATTAAAAAAAATATAAATCAGCTTCACGCTGTATCCCGCACACAGCAGGGTAGGCAGAGGGAACCCAGTGTTAAGACACTTCGTTCCCCACTTTCTGCCGGATTCTGGAGGCATTGCGTGTTGAGTGGCAGAACTCAACGCCGCGCTTAACCTCGACACCAGAGCGAAGAAACGGAAATATAAATTTAAGTAAATATTTCATCTCCTCGAGTGGGGATCGAACCCACAACCAGTCGGTTTTACAGTCACACTTCGTGCCGCTGCGCCACGACTGGCCTCAAAAAAATATCTAAAGCTATTTTCTTTTTCTTCAAATTAAATAAATCAGCTTCACGATGTATCCCGCACACAACAGGATAAGCAGAGGGAACTTAGTGTTAAGACACTCCGTTCCCACTTTCCGCCGAATTCTGGAGGCATTGAAGTCAGAACTCAACATCGCGTTTAACCTCGACACCAGTGCGAAGAAATGAAAATATAAATTTTAAATTTCCTCGAGTGGGGATCGAACCCTCAACCAGTCGATTTTACAGTCACACTTTGTGCCCCTGCGCCATGACTGGCCTTTCTTTTTCTTTTATCTGACATAAATAAAAAATCATGATTAATTTCATTACTCATAACATAAATATAAAACTCATTGTCACACACAATCATATAAAAATCATAGATATTGAACTTCAAAACATATACTTAACTAAACTTATTATTTTAGAATATTAAGCTCGTCCTTTAAGACCGTAGTGCCAAATCTTTTGGCTTTTCTTAATTATATATAGTAATAATATGGCTTTCGATATTCGATTTGTTTCGATTTGATGATGATTTGATACGTTTAAAGGTTAAGAATCAAAATATCGAACTTGGCTTTGCCCAGAATTTAAGCTAAGATTTTACACTACTGCTGTACAGCGAATCTGAGAGTATTATTAATTAATTTAAATTTATATTTTAATATTCATTATTAATTTATCTTAAGCACACAGCGAGGCCATCGTGGCGCAGAGGCACAAGGGTGTGACTGTAACGAGTGTGTGGGTTCGATCCCCAACTCGAGAAAATGAATTATTATTCCTTAACATATTTTTATTGTGAAGCTATTAAAAAAAAACATTTTCATTTCGTCACTGTGGCACTAAGCAAAAACCCGGCGTTGAGTTCCGCCACTCAACACGCAATGCCTCGAGTGTCTTAACAGTAGGTTCCCTCTCCCTACCCTGCTGTATGCGGGGTACAGCGCGAAGCTAATTATTTTTTTTTATTTTAAACACACGTCGTCTTTAATAAATGACATTAAATAATCAATGATGAAATAAGCTTGCCGTATTAATTCGCTTATCTGAGATAAAACATCATAATAGTGTGACCTAGCTATTAAAATATACTCGTACTTAGTTATCGCTAAAGTAAGTCGATGAAATAAGCTGATATCTTAAAATAAAACGAGTTCTTTTTTATTTTTGTTAAATTCCATAAATTAGAGAATATTTTTGGTTTTTGGGACAATATTTTTATTTATTTGGAAATTATAATAATGATAATAATAATCTTTATTTCAGACTTTACATCCATATAATTTTTGTTAGTATATATTTGCTTAATGTTAGTAACATTATTATTATAATTTATTATTTATCATATATTAAATTCATATGTATATTATTCCACTGCCTCTTCCTTCCTATTTTGTATATTATTCCATTTTACATGCCAATGTGCTGAAGAGAGTGTTAGTGCTGCTCGTGAATCTATCTATTTTTTAGTTTTCTAAATAAGTATTTTTCTTTCCTAAGTGTGGAATAACACTTTAAAAATGTTTAAAAATATTTAATAAATAGCATTCTCTCTTGCCAGACGATAATTCTTAGTAATTATCTTTGGGTAGCGGAAATTTGTAAAAATCTCCCTACACTCTACAGAGATGCTAACAACATAAATAAGTTGTAACAAGCGTATAAAAATTTCGACTTAGCCCGATGAGAACGTATGGCTTAGTGGTCAGAGCGCCTGGTCGGTTTCCAGGAGGCGCGGGTTCGAGTCCCGTTACGTTCAAATTTTTATACGTTTTCTAAATAAGTATGTTTCCTCTAACTGACAGTGGCCTGCGCTCCCGCTCCATATCACTATCATCAATCAGGCGTTCGGTTACAATATGAGGTATTTGTACTCAGGTACTTGTTTTAGTGGAACATTTAATTTGAAATTTGTTATGATTTTACTTTGTATTAAAGGGGGGTACAATATTTTTCTTACAAGGATATAATTTCGCTAATTTAGATAAATTGTAATTCAGAAAATTTTAGAGCAAAAATGGTGAAATACTTACTATAAAAAAATATATTGTTTTTCGAGAAGAGAAAGTTATGAAATAAATAAAACATTGATACTTAAAAAAATATTTAATTTAATTCGTAAAAAAATGTGTACTGTTACAATTACTACTGTGTTACGTATTACGGTATATAAAATGAGGTAATCATATTTTTAGAGTATTATGGAGAGGCAACGAGAAAGGCAGGCAGAAACTATATCAGGTATATTTTTTATTGTTTTAAAATTTATTATAAAAAAAATATTTATCTGATATTCTTTGTAATTTAAATAAGACGAGAAATTCATAGCTAATATGAAACCTATACAAAAATATAACTTAAAAAATACTGAAATATAGTTTTTTTATGTACGTAAAATATATATAATACTAAGTATAAATACTTGGAAATTGAGCTAACAATATTTTTCATACTATATTAGCATTTTTTTTATTATAAAGAAAGAAATACTAATACGCTAAATAATAATATAATAATACTAAGTTTATGTACCACTGAAGAACCAGGTTCGTCTTCCTTGTCAGGACTAGGAGTTACTTCACTATCATCACCTGTAGTACCGTCGTCATGATCTATTGGAGCTGATTCTTCATCACCATCAGTTGTATATTCTCTTCCCCATACACCAAAGGAATACAAATCAGAATTAGACTTAACTAATCTATGTGTATAAACATCTATTATATTGAAAAGTGTTAATTTATTAAACTCAAAATGGTCAGGTTTCAAAGGCATGATGGACGTGTCGAGAGATATGGCGAAGTAGGCAGAGTTGTTTGCTGAAAGGTCCGGGTTCAATTTTGGTGTGGGTACTGTCGCTATGATGGATAGCTCTTCGAATACAGCGGTGGCGTTTTGTACAAACTGTGGAAACCTGTATACATAATTATCACATTAAATTAAAATATATTAAAATTTGATAAACGCATCGTAGGCAGAGGGAACCTGGGAACTTGTGTTAAGAGTGAAAATACTCTGTTCTTCACTTTGTCTTATGACCAGACCGACGAATTAAAATTATAAAATCGTCACGAATTCCCACAACCGAATCGAACCCACTAACGTCGCGATTACTGTCATACGCTGGGCCACTGCGCTTCATCCTTTAAGCCTATGCTTATTAGTATGATTGGTAAATATGTAACATGATTATAAGCTCAAATCTACTTTTCTAGAAATGTCTATTATATTATAGCCGTTCTCTTTCTTTAATGTAGAACAAAACAAAGAATGAGACCAGTCGTGACGCAGCGGCACGAAGTGTGGCTATAAAACCGACTGGTTGTGGGTTCGATCCCCACTCGAAGAGATGAAATATTTACTTAAATTTATCTTATCTTTACTTAAATTTATCTTCGCTCTGGTGTCGAGGTTAAGCACGGCGTTAAATTCTGCCACTCAACACGCAATGCCTCCAGAATTCGGCAGAAAGTGGGGAACGGAGTGTCTTAACACTAGGTTCCCTCTGCTCTGTGCGGAATACAGCGTGAAGCTGATTTTTTTTGTTTGTTTTTTTGATGAAAACAAAGAATAATGTTGTTTAGTTCTATTAGTCGAAGTTTCATTTGATGATTTATGTGACAAACGTTTTTCTCCGATAAAAAAAAATAAAGGATTAGGGATGATTTCTATTTAATTAAATAACATAAAATTAGTTAAATTATTTCATTAAATTATTAAATTATTTAACTAAGTATATTTTATATATAGTATTGATTAAAAGATTGAAAATTTCTATTTAACTGTAAATATTAAATATTCTGTAAGTAGGCCAGTCGTGGCGCAGTGGCACAAAGCGTGATT
Organism: Heliconius himera; assembly: GCA_021202915.1. NCBI lineage: Eukaryota > Metazoa > Arthropoda > Insecta > Lepidoptera > Nymphalidae > Heliconius > Heliconius himera. Next base: position 241,612 of record JAJHJA010000819.1, read on the forward strand.
GATTGTAAGCGTCACTGGTTGTGGGTTCGATCCCCACTGGAGGAAATTAATTTAAATTTATATTTGCATTTCTTAGCTTTGAGTTTCGCCACTCAACACGCAATGCCTCAAGTTTGGGCGAAAAGTGGAGAACGCAGTGTCTTAATACGAGGTTCCCTCTGCCTACCCTGTTGTGTGCGGGATACGGCGTGAAGCTGATTTAAAATTTTTTTAAAGTACCTTTTACCACAAGTTTCGATAGTGTTGCCACTGCAAGCGAATACGGAGCAAGCCCGCATACCTCCCGTTGCTACACCTGTGAATGATCGCACGCCGCTGAACGCACTAGCTCTGTATAAGTAATGCTGGAAACAGTAAAACAAATGATATTTAATATTTTTATTTATTATAATAGCATCACCTTTACCTCGCATCTAGCAAGACAGGCAGAGGGAACCTGGGAACTTAGTGGTAAGACACTCTGTTCCTTTTAGCACATTTCCGTTTACCAATTTCCACATGGAGTGTTGAGTGGCGGAGCTCAAGGCCGCGCTTTGCTTTGCTTTCCCAGAGCGAAGAAATAAAAATATTACCTTAACACTTCATTCCCCCGAGCGGGAAAAGAACACATAACCGTCGCGCGTCGACGGCCTCAATATATTTGGTATGCTTATATTACTTGTTTTGTTTTAATTCATTTAGAACTCGTGGATAATATTTCTTTTTTGTACATAAAACCTTTCCACTGCTAAGTGAGGGTAACTAACTACGCACAGCGTTAAAAACAGAAATTTATTATTTCTGAACATATTATTGACGATCAAATACAAGGAGACAGAAAATATTCTTTGACATTAAAGCGCTGCGTTAAGATATGCGACTCAACACGCAATGCCTCCAGAATTGGGTGGAAAGTGGAGAACGGTAGTCACCTAGTGGAGAAGATTAGTATCGTAGGTCACCTCTGCCTACCATATTATGTGTGGAATATATCAGGATTTATTAAATTTATTAAAACAGGATTTCACACAGCAACTTCGTTTATTAATATTTTTTGGTAGGTACTGTAGCTCAAGAGGTAAAAATGGAACTCATACAGGACTACTTTATTGCCCGTCTGTCAATACAAATAAAGGAAAACATTCAAAAGTCAAAATAATAGATATTTCAAAGAAAAAAATTTACTTTACAAACTGATATTTGTAGTTCATTTCTTACAAAATAGAGCATATGGGCATATGCCCTCATTTTGCAAACTTTAAATTATAATTCTTTATAAATTGTACTTCCCTTTGACCTACGACTCTGACATTAGTACAGAAGCCTCGGTGGGCGAGTCCAACTCGCACTTAACTGGTTTTTTTTTAATAAATCGCTGTTGATCGACTGGATGTTGTAATTTGTCTCACGAAATTGGAAAGTGAAAAATGGTTGGTCTTAACATTTGCACCCTTAGGGGTGACTTCTAAAAAAACCAAGAAACACGTGTTCAATAAAATATTTTTAACAGTATGAATTTAAATTTTTATAAAAATGGCGATTTAAAGATTTTTCCGTATAAACTTTTAACCCCTTATTTGAACCCTTATGGCAAGCATTCTAAAAAACCATGACACATGTGTTCAATGAAATGTTTTTAAGAGTCTGAATTTCAAATTTTATAAAAATCGGTGCCGATTTTTTTTTTCCATACAAACTTTCAATCCCAATTTCATCCCTTTAGGGTTAAAATTTTTCAAATGCCCTTCTTAGTGGATGTCCAGAATATGAAAATAAACATCTGCCCAAATTTCACGTTTCTACCATCAGCGGTTACGGCTCTGCGTGCGTCTTACCTCAGCCAGTCAGCACGAGTCCTTTTATATATATAGATTTATAATTATACTACACAAAGTGAGGTGAATTTACGGTCAATGCTTTCACTTTCACATCACTACTTGCTCTTATGCCTACAGCTTATAAATACATTACCTCCGCCTCTCAAATTGGAAAAATGGGATCTATAAAAAGTACGATACACTTATGAATTTTATTTATTGAACCTGGGAGCATCCACGAGATGTACACGTCATATAAAGGAAATAATTTCAAATTTTATTTTTTATTACAAAATAAATTAAGCCAAAGTTCAGATGAACAACAACAACAGTTTAATATTCTAAAAAAACAATGTTGCTGTGTACAAGACCGCGCGTCGCCGCGAGTTCATCTGTACTTAGCCTTAATGAAATGTTAACTTCAAATCACAAATTCTTGTAATTTATTATTGTATATTAAATCTAAATAATCGTGAATATATGTACTTTACAGTAAAAGTAAGAATATCGACTAGACCAGTAAAGAAATATCGAAACACAAACATTTTAATCAAAATTTAACAATCACAACAAATTTATCATCTATTTACTTATAATTAATGTAAATATATTAGAGACATATTTGAATTAACACCAAAGACGATTTCATCGGATTCAATCGAATTTCGTATATCTTGTTCAGTTGGAGTATAATTATTTTTATCATCTCTTGTGAAAATTCTTGCCCATACTCCAAAAGCTATCAGCTCGTCTTGAGGTGATTTAATTCTAAAATCTATATGCTCACGATCCTTAGTTTCCCTAATTTCGTTATCATTTAAACTATTTTGTTGGTTTTTATCAACGTATGAAAAATTCTTCGGGCTGAGTGGAAACTTATTGTTTCTCAAAGAAACTGGATAATAAGCTATATTGTCACATTTCAAAGTGTTGTTGTATTGCTTGCGGTATGACGTCATTTTTATATCGAGATCCTTGATTTCTCTTTTATTGTTGTTGGTAAATCTGAAAAAAAAATTATTATTATTATTAAATAAGAGCTCAAGATAGAGCTCAGTGGCGTGCCATTGGAGAGGCCTATGTCCAGCAGTGGACTAGGACAGGCTGATGATGATGATGATGATGATGATGATAAAATAATTAAGTAAACGCCGTCGCGTTGATTGTGAACGTGATGGTTTTGAGATTGAAATAGTAGTAGGCAAGTAGGGGGGAATGATTTATTTTCAATTCCCCAGTCTGGTAAGGCAATGGGTAGGTGACCCAAGACAGTTCGATCTCATGCAGATACTTCCATTCCCTACTTTCCGCCAAATTTTCGAGACGTTGCGTGTTGAGTGGCGGAACTCAACGCCGAGGTTTGCCTCGTTACCAGAGCGAGGAAATGGAAATATAAAATATTATGCCCCTTGGCCACGACAATATCCTCAAAACACCACAGAAATATAAAATGTTTTAACATAATATATAATACTTTAAGCTATTAACACAAATAAATATTTACCGATAGGTATTCTGATAGATATTCTATGTCAGGAAATATTATGAAATATTGCATCAAATTGCTAATTTTTCATAGCGCCTAGCTATATAATATAATAATTTGCATGTTGTAAAGATTGTGAATGATATAATTATCTTGTATGTTATCTCGACCAGGAACTTGGAAGATATATATATTTAGAAAGAATATATGTAAATTGAGGCCAGTCGTGTCTAAACTAGTCGAAGTGTGATTGTAAAACCGATTGGTTGCGGGTTCGATCCCCACTCGAGGAGATGAAATATTTACTTAAATTTATATTTCCATTTCTTCGCTCTGGTGTCGAGGCAAAGCGCGGCCTTAAATTCTGCCACTCAACACGCAATGCCTCCGGAATTCTCCAACAGAAAGTGGGGAAATGAGTGTCTAGGTTCCCTCTGCCTACCCCGCTCTGTGCGGGGTACAGCGTGAAGCTGATAAAAATGTATGTAATATGCAGGTTTGATTAAATTATAGTTTGATGTATACTGGTATAAGAGCAAAATTTACGATTCGTAGATATTTAAAGTGGTATTTTGAAAACAAATATTTAATATATTCGCAGCACCTGAGACATTACATAGAATTTTGTTTTAAAATAAATGCATTATATGTATTTAACAGATTTTTTTTAAAATTGTGAACCTATTTTTTTAGGTCATTTGAAATACCCAAACATTTTCGTAAGTGTAACAAGTACTCCTCTTTAATCCACATCAATATCGGTTCATCCAAACACAAGATAATCGAGGATAAATATCATTATATTCATACCATATATATATATATATACATATGTACTTACAGTTCAAACTGAGAACTTACTTCTTTTTAAGTTGGTTAACCAACAGTCAATAACGATAAATATTCAAGTTCCAACTTACCTATAAACACAACTTTTGGCCTCTTCTGTTTCACAAGCAACTACAACACACCCCGCATTTCCCACTTGACGTTTTCCGTAAATATTTATCCCATCCATTACAAAAGCTCTATAATGAGGTGCCTGTAATATAATTTATACAATAAAATATTTAAATATTTAAAAAATGTTGTGTTTAAAAATATTATATTCATTTTAAAGTTATTATACAAGGTGACTGGTACAAACTGATACAGGTGAATGAGGAGGACGTTTCCAACAATTTTGACCCCATTGGCATATCCTAAAATTTTTCCGTTTCCGAATGTGCGCAAAAAAATGATCGAAAAATAATATTTTTCCATTGACTAGTGGTGTGGTGAGCCGAATGTTTTACCACTAGGTTCCCTCTGTCTATCCTGCTATATGCTATATGCGGGATAGACAGATAGTTTTAGATGACGCACGTAAAGTGAGTGAGTTTTCATTTTTGATGATAATTTGGATTTATTTGTATTTAAATAGATGGTTTTAGATTTTTAATAATTTTGTGGTGTTGAGGAAGTGTTTGTTTAATTGTGGTGTATTTTAGGTAAGTTTTTCATTATTATTTTTTATTAAGCTTGTAGCAGGCATGGATAAAGATTTGAAGCCCGATTGGATCCCGGGGATCCTACTATCGCGGAAATTTTATGTTGTGCGATTAGCAACGCAAAAAACGACAAGACCAGAATAATATGATGGCCGATACACCCAAAAAAGGCAATTACTGATCCGGCAACAGCCGCTCCTTCAATACAGCATGTATATGTTCACACCAGTATGATCGATGGTCCAAAATCATGCAGAAATGATGACAAAGGTCCGTATATTGTTCATGTCTCCAGAGAAGTCGAAGATTTGGCCAATTTTTCACCATAATAAAATTGACTCAATACTTTATGACGTTATATGAAAGTTTCCCCTCGTTTCCATCTCGTCCCTCCCTCCAATCTTATGCGGACTTAGCGAAGAAAATGTTTTCCCCTCCAGTGTACTGTTAAAGTAGTACTGCTTCCCGTACTACGATAACCTCCTAACGTAAAACCATCCTTCGACAATCGTGTCCTTATGCTCGTCCACAAGATACGAACAATCCAACCAAGCCATGATTAGCAACTGTTCTTCTTCTTTACTGTGTTATTACTTACTGTGCTAATGATTTGGATCATTACTTTTATTAGATAACTATAAAAACCTGCTTGTTTCACTCACAGAGATGTTAATAAATATTATTTCCCCTTATAATTAAATACCCTTACCGCCCAACGTTGCCCAAAAACTTACTCAATTTTTTAACATTACTAATAAAGGCCCCGGTCCGCTGTCTATAATGGAATAGCAATAGTATTCGTGTCAAAAACACAAACTCATCGCTATTATCAACTTGCATGAACCTGTCATTATTGCCACCTCGGTATCTTGGTTGAGGCATGATACTTCTTTAGGAGTGCTTGGCTTCTCTTGTTTGAGGGATGACATAAGTAATGAGTTTGTAGGTTGTGCCATTTTAGCCAGACGCCTTACACCATTTTCCTCTATTCCCCACCCCTGTCATAGCCAGTTTAATATTGCAGCTATAAAGTCTTTTGACATTCCCTTTATTTCCATTTATATTCCTCTAATCTCCATCCATCTTTCATTCTTGAGCTACGTTCTATCCTATCCGCTCTTCCTGGTCCAATTTTGGTTATGGGTGATTTTAACACTCATCACACTTTGTGGGGCTGTTATTACTGATGATAGGTTCTCTCCTTTTTTAGACATATTTAATAATTTCAATTGTCAATTATGGCTCTCCGACTCAAAGGGTTAATCCAACCCAGAATCCCAAAACCGCCGTGGACTTGTGCCTTTCCATTCCCACCCTTGCATCCCAACTATACTAGTAAGTTTTCCATCTACCCATGGCAGTGACCACTTTCCTATCGTTCTGTCTCTAATCAATACATCTCTCCTCCTTAAAAACCTTCGCTTCCATATAATTTAAAACAGGCAAACTGGTCAGATTTTTCTTCGTCTAATGATGATATGATTAACTTGCTTCCGGATGTTACTGCTGGTGAGAATGTGGTTTTATGCTATTAAAGCTTTCACTCTGCCCTCTGCATCTTCAATCTTGACTTCTGCAGATCCCCATCCCTAAGAAAAGCTCCACACAAAAGCAATTGCCTTCCAATCCTTGGCGGGATCAGGAATACACTGATCAGCGATTTAATGCTGAAATGGTATATACAACCATATACGATTTCAGCATTAAATCGCTGATCTGTGAGAGTGAAGGATTTAATTAATTATCAACATGATGACGCCAAATTAAAAAAAAGAAACTTGGCTGGTACAATCTTTAAATCAAATCCTTCAAAATTCTTCCCAATAATCCCTGTAAATGGCTTAACGACTTTGCAAACAAATTATCCCCTCCTTTTGTTTCTTGTTTATTGTCCCTACATCATGACTTCTTCCCTATATACATACGCATATTTTATTACGCACATATATTATTTAGATAAGTTTTTATAAATAACCAATATCTTGGAATCGGTAAAGTTTTTAGGTATCAGAATGGGGTAATTAATGGGCATAGGAAGGAAGGGAACCAGTGGGCCGTGCCCACCCCAGAATAGTCTGGTGCCGAAAAATTTTACTTACACCAAAATTTGCCCTGAAAATTACAAAAAAAACAACATTTGCAGGAACATATCTGTTCAAAGCTAAAGTCCAGGCCCAGAAAATATGTCTAGATACGCTAATGCTACCAATCACCCCGTATATTAAAATGAGAAACAATTAAATAATTAAAAACAACAATACTAAGTTAAGTTGTAAACTAAGGCTTATTTTATGATAAAATAAATATAAAATTTACTTACCTTACAATTATAAAGCTTACTTATAAAGCGTTAATATCATGCACTACTCGCGTTAGTATCATGTTTAAGAGACCAAATTGTAGACTTCATGCAACCATTTTTTTGTTAAATTTACTTACAAAAACATACGTATATTAATTTTTCACTTATTATGTTATTTTTTATTGTTACAATCAATCATTATAAACAGTTCTACAAGTACTCATAACTTTTAAGTACAACCAACAGAATTTCACATGTGTAAAAGTAACGTAAGGGTTGGAAAGTCAAACCTTAAACGTCTCCGCCAAAAAAATATTTTTAAATGAATCGGTAAAATTTTCTCTGTTCTACGATAATATAATCGGCTTCACGCTGTATCCCGCACACTGCGAGGTAGACAGAGGGAACCTAGTGTTAAGACATTCAATTCCCCACTTTCTGCCGAATTCTGGAGGCATTGCGTTGTGTGGCAGAACTCAACGCCACGCTTGTCCTCGACATCAGAGCGAAGAAATATAAATTTAAGTGAATATTTCATCTCCTCGAGTGGCTTTCAGTCACACTTTGTACCCCTGCGCCAGGACTGGCCTCACGATAATATAGATAATTAAAAAAAAGTTTCACACGAGAACTTAAGCAGAGCATATAAATAATGTTTTAAAATTTCACTGAAGCCCAAAAAGTAAGCGCTATCCGTAAACATTATCTATTTCAATTGTTTATTTAAAATAATAATTTTTAAATGCCTGTAAGTAGAAGGAACAGGAACTGAATTAATCTCCGATTTCTCTCTCTCTCTCTCTCTCTCTCTCTCTCTCAGCTTCAATTATTGAAAATTAAATATTCATACCGCCAAACTTTCAGGTTATTGTTAATGTGTCAACTTCGGCTTATATAAAATAGATTCAAGCTTTTAGAAAATACAAAACGTATTTAATTGAATGGAATTTTAGTTTTATTTTTTAACACGCTAATTTTGATAAAAATAATCTCTGGTAAAAATAAGTACCTAATCAAGACGTAAATTCAATCATTATTATGGTGGTGTTTCAAGAGAAAGTTCATAAAAACTTTATTGACAAATTATGCATATTAGCAGATATAATTTTAAATTGCTTATATTGCTTTAATCTAAATTAAATATTAATTGAAAGCTTTGAGTGCAGCTAAACATGCAGGAGTAAAACTACTTTGCGATACCTAAAAAGCTTCATGCAGACTCATGCAATATATTTGTTTAATATATCCTACCTTTTCTTCATTCCTTTTAGCCAAGTTGACTCTGAAGTGGCAAACCGTGTCTTTGTCTATAAGAGTGAACTCCTGATAACCAGGTTTCAGAAGACGTGTGACATGTGATGCTAATGATGGATCTGTGATTAGAGTCAAATTGTCTTGAACTGTCGGGTTGTCGTATATTGGCCCTGGGTAAGTTCCTTCCACCTGGAATATTACATAATACGTAATATTTGACCTTTATGTCATCAAAAATAAGCGATCCTCTTACATATATTTCATTGAAAACGTCAAAAATAAGCAACCCAAGACCCCCCCGCCCCCCTACAGTGCTTACGTAATACTTGAACGGCCCCATAGATATTGCTTAATATATAATATTAAGATCCAATGGGACAGAGTATTACTAAAAACGATAATAATTGTGAGTTAGATCCCACTAGAGAAATTGAATTATTTAAATTTTCCTATTCTGGCAGTACAAGAAGGCTGTGTCGAATTACGCCACTCAAAATATGTCCAAAATTGGGTAGTAAGCGAAGAACATAGGGTTTTGACACTATAATATTGGTTATAGTATAATGTATATACTGGTTATCTCTGCCTATCCTGCCTGCTATATACGGGATACAGCATAAAACCTTAGATACTGGTATTCGTTGTATGCGAAATTTACAATTTTTGTAAAATATTTTTAATCCTTCTCCCGAACGCCTAATATATAAAAATAGATTATTGATATTTTATAAAGGTAATATTTGATATATTCCTATTTATTTATAATTGTATTTGTTATTCGACAGAAAGGCTTTAAAAAATTATTCATAATTTAATTCTGTTTCGAAACATTGCCTCATTTAGTTCTTAGGCGCGGCTCTTTATCGGACGAATTTAAAAGTTTCTCTCATACAAAATGATGTACATTGTTATTAGTTTAGTACTGTGCGATACAGCGTAAAAATATAAGTAAATATAACAAACTCGATTAAAACATATTTATTAAGAGAATTTTCTACCTGTCCAGGTACTTTAGGAACTCGAGACACTAGTAACCTCGTTGTAGGCACTCCCGGCATAATGCTGACCAAAGCTCCAGCTTTTCCGGAGAAGATTCCAGATCCTGTAAAATATATAAAAAACTTTAAATTTACCTATGATATTAAATATAAAACAAAATATCATTTAAGTTTAAAATAACAGGAACCAAAAACCCTAATAATTTGTTAAAAAATTGTGTAAAATAATATGTAATCATATAAAAACTTCAATACATATAAATTTCATAAATAAGAACAACAATCTAAAAATAAATGAAATTTAATCCTCACCTGCACTTCCAACCCGAACGTTATTGGCTCCAGCCGCCAAGAAGTTAACGTTCATTGCGTACGCATAGGCTTCTTGTATTTGAACAGCTGTGAAAATTGTTATAGTTTTTTTTAATCACGCTGTATCCCTCATATAGCAAGGTAGGCAGAGGGAACCTAGTGTTAAGACATTCCGTTCCCCACTTTCTGCCGAATTTTCGAGTCATTGTATGTTGAGTGGCGGAACTCAACGCCTCACTTTGTCTTGTTACCAGAGCTAAGATATGAAAATATTAACAAACAATTATTCATTTCACCGAGTGGGAATCTAACCCACTATCGTTGTTCCAATCACACACTGCGCCACGACGAGTTTTTAACTCTAGTGGTTTCTTCATCTCGGGAAAAACAAAATCAACAATCAAAAGTTTATAACTATATATATAGTAAATATAAACTTTTCCACGCCTAATGAGACTTTAAAATATTTAAAATTATATAAATATACAGATTATTTTAATATCATTTCTAGAATGGAGTCAGTCAGGTTTATATTTTAATATAATATATATAATAGTAAAAAGTCTATCATTTGTCAATTAACAAAAAATATAATAAAAATATACGACGGGGCGCGAGGAAGCCGGCGGCCTAATCATAATGTGTATTTTTTCGTCAAGAACGATGCAGTGTCTTTTTTTTCATTTCGTATTTAAGAATATAGTAAACAGAGAGAATCTAGTAGTAGGGCGTAGGAGTGGTCAAGCTCGAGAATGAAAATAAAAAAAAACAAAGGATAACCCACAACCATCGCGCTTATATTCTCACACTGAGTTACGATAACCATTTTCCTATTTTTAATATTTAAAAATGTTATTTCACACATATGAAAGAAAAAGACTTGTTTCGAAAACGACAAACATATAAAAATTGGACGGCGTTAAAAATGGCGTTCAAATTCCGTTACATTAAAATTTTTGCATATTTTTTTCAAAATGGTCAATTTTCTTTTGTTGGAGTACAAAAATAGATAACTCACCAGTTAAATATGGCATTTCAGAGAACCACATAGTAGTAAATATGATATCTGTTAATTTATTCTTCTCCACGACTTGCACTGCTGGCACTTGGAACATCAGGTCGAAGCAAATGAAGTGGCCGAAAGTCACGCCGAAGTCGGTTGTAAAAACACCTAAGTCCGGAGTCAAGGCTGGAGTTCGACTGAATTCACCGAACAAATTGATTTTGCGATATCTGTAATGTTAGATTAGTGTTTGTGTTAGCATGTAGATGTAGAAAAGGTTTAAGATTTAAATAAATTATATAAATAAATAAAATAAATCAGCTCCACGCTGTATCCCGCACACAGCAGGGTAGGCAGAGGGAACCTAGTGTTAAGACACTCCGTTCTCAATTTTCTGCCGAATTCTCGAGGCATTGCGTGTTGAGTGGCAGAACTCAGCGCCGCGTTTTGCCTCGACACCAGAGCGAAGAAATAGAACTATAAATTTAAGTAAATATTTTATCTCCTCGAGATCGATCCCATATCGAACCCATAACCAGTCGGTTTTACAGTTACACTTCGTGCCGCTGCGCCACGACTGGCCTCAACCCTCTGCCTACCCTGCTGTGTGCGGGATACAGCGTGATTGGAAAATTATGAATCCCTTTTCTCTCGACTAAAATTACCTGTCGATTACTGCACCTTGCCTGTCGAATACCACATTGGTGTTAAAGAAATATGTCTTATTCTCTGGACAGTTCTCTCCGACTGCTTCTACAGTGCAGTTCACGATTTCTTGAGTATTAATTACCACGTAAATTTGATTTTCTCTGGCGGCCGATGATATGTTTACCATAATCTGAAATTAAATATAGTTTCTTTTTATATAAATTATTTCCGGGTTCCGAATACGCTACAGAATAAATATAGTTAAATATAATCAAAGGATCGTTTACATGATCTAGTAAGACAAAGAGTGGCCTTAAAATCAACGCTCTAAAATGTGTTAAAATTACATATTAAAGTATCTTCTCAACTGTATTGAGTTTTTTTTGCTTTACAAGCCTAATGCAAAAAAATCCTAGCGCAGTAGCTAGAAAAAATGGGACGCCAAATCTCACGCTATTTCAACTTTTCCGATATGTCCTCCGAGGGGTCCTCGTGATTTTTGCGTGACCTACGTCCATTGTCATCGATACTGTATTTTGGAAGGTCAATCGAAGACTCCACCTCTCTCACCACTCACTCTTGCTTCATAAATCTTTTTTGCCATTTTTCGTCACTCATACTCAATGTGCCCAAAACACTTGCTTGCTGTGCGCTAGTACCAAATAGCAATTCTGTATATCTCTATTCAAATTCAATTCGAAGATCTCCATAGGTTTTTCTGATTCTTTTATTCTTCTTCCATGTAGTATTTTTTTGAATTAAATATCTGAAGGATTTTAATGACTATTTATTATATTACTAACCTCATCAAATAATTGCGGTGCTAAAGCTGGAATAGGATTCTCTATAAGTAAACCTTTGATTGGAACAGTCACGCTGACGCGATTGGTCAGCGTCAGTTCCGGAAATACAATAATATCTGCATTCTGAAAACAATATCAGTGCACATTAACCACTTTGAGTCAGTTCACTAAATCAAACTTAATAATTCACGGTTTTTATTTTTTTTGTAACTCTCGTCGGCTGTACAAAATATGGCGTTGGGTTCCGCTGCTCAATACATTTGTCTTTCTATTCGAAAGAAATCACTTGAAATTCTAAGTTAACACTGACCGACCGACCGACCAACCGGCCGACCGATCGACCGACCGACCGACCAACTAACTAACTAATATTCGTTCGAATGAACGAACGAACGAACGAACGAACCAGCAAGCAAACAAACAAACAAATAAATATACAGGATGGAAGTGTCAGCACCACTTTAAATGAAAACACAGTTTTAACTACTCTATAAAAGCCTAATACAATTTTAAAAAAAATGTTTTTAAAACAAAATAAAAAAAAAAATATTGTTGTAATATAAAACACCATTTGTCAAGAACGACGCACGCATACATAAACTTATCAACGGGAAACCGCCGCATACGCGTCATTCCGAAATCGAGTCGTAGGTATTGGCGGCAAAGTTCAAAGTTGATTATCTTTCGTAGTAAGTATTTTTAGTAGTATTTTTGTAATAGTACGTGTTTATGTTATTGGTATCTATACGTAACTGCGTCACACGAAATGCAGGTATAATAAACATCGTGAAATGAAAAAAAAATCCTACGTATAAACTGTAGAAGTATTTTGATTAATTTGTTTAGATATGGATTTAAAATATTTTACCCTATATGCTGTTCCCGTAAAAGGGGCGCTGACACTTTCACCCTGTATAAATAAATAAATAAATAAATACCTGTCTTGCAGCATCTTTTATTAAATCGACATAACTTGGCAAATTGGTATCTACGTCACGCCGCACCTCGAACTCCACGACTGCTGCCACATAACTGTTGTCTTCTGGTGTGGATCTCTGAAAACACAGAAAAAATTTTAAACGTGTATTAATCAAATAAGAAAGACTTCAAGGGTAGTTTGATGACAATTTGGTTAGGTTCTGATTGTGAGATCGTAAGTCGGGTTTTTTTTTTTTGTTAAAAATTTTCATTCGACTCGCTAAGTGTGACGTTGTACTCCGCCAATCATCAAGCAATGCCTCCGGAATTAAGCGGGAAGAGGGGAACAGAAGTGTCATAACGGGAACGGAGTGTCCTAACACTAAGTTCCTAGGTTCCTTCTTTCTACCCTGCTATGTGCGGGATTCAGCGTAAAGCAACAAAAATCATCTTTTTTTTGTAGAAAATATGATTTATGTCACGGACTTGTTTATATTAGTTATCGTCTGAAAATTATTACGAGTTCAAATATAAACTAGAACAAGAAGAAAAACAAATTAAATGAGCTTCACGCTTTTTCACGCAGCAGGGTAGGCAGAGGTAATCTAGTGTTAAGACACCCAATTCGCATTTTCCTCCGAGTTCTTGAAACATTGCGTGTGAAGTGCACCGCGCTTTGTCCTGAAGCTACCAGAGCGAAGAAATGAAAATATTAATTTCCTCGAGTGGGGATCGAACCCACAACCGGTCGATTTTACAGTCACACTTTGTGCCCCCGCGCCACGAGTGACAAAAAAAATTAGAAAATTCTTCTCTCTGGTGACAAGGCAAACATCGACGTTGAGTTCGTCAATCATCACGCAATGCCTCCAAAATTTAGCGGAATAAGGGGAGCAGAGCGCCTTAAGGTTCCCACTGCCTATCCTTCTGCGTGCGGAATACTGTGTGAAGCTGATCTTTTCTAAATTGAATTCGACGCTTTGAAATATCCTTTAAATTGTACCATGATGCTTACATAATATTTACTTATGTGTTAACTAGCTTGACTCTAAAATAACATGTTTATTTAAATAATTTGTTTTCCTCGATGTTGTTTATATTTCAATAATATTCTTGTAGTAATACGGGGAATAACTGATATAATAGCGAAAAGTTGACTCATTGAATTGTAAATTTCAATAAAATTATAAATTATTAAATAGAAAGTTTTTCTTATTTTCTTAATGGCTCCGTACTTCAAAAGGTAAGTAAAATCTGCCCTTCTGTAAAGAAACCCGGCGGAAAGTGGGGAATGAAGTGTCTTAACACTAGGTTCCCTGCCTACCCTGTTACGTACGTGCGGGATATAACGTGAAACTGATTTAATTTAATTTAGAACCGTTTTCTTATTTTTTTAAGGGCTCCTCGTAAAGATATCAAGCTGATTATCAAATATTTAAGTCTATAGTCCATTGAAGCACAGAAAAAAATAAACTTAAAGGTCGACATGGTCAAAAGATACGAGCATTAATGCATCGATTTTGCTGCATGTGCATATTGTATGAAATTTGCAGCGTAATTAAAATCTATATGACATTTCCCGTGTGTCTACAGCTATGGAATTTGGGACCAAGAACAGAACTTACAATACAAGTAAAGAAACAAAGTCTGAAAAGTGAAAATTTATAGATATTTCATGCAAGAAAATGATTACCAACTTATATTTATAGTTAATTTCATTTTATGTGAGTGTATAAGCCCAATATTTTTTTTTTTTTTACTTTTATAAGTTATACAGCGTGTTGACCTACAATTTGTATGAAATAGGTGGACGAGTATGATTCGCACTTGACCGGTTTTTTTTGCTTCATGCTGTATCCTGTACATAGCAGAGTAGGCAGGGGGAACCTGGGAACCTAGTGTCAAGACTAGGAGTCGCAAAACGGGGTCTCGGGATTAATGGGATATCGGACAAAATAAGGGGCCTTAAATATATCGGTTTCAATTTTTTCAAGATCCGGGATTTTCATTATTTTTGGTTTTTACTAACATAAAAGTAAAATTCATAAAAATATGTCCGCAATTCAAATTGAAGCTTCTTTAAAATGTATAATGGTTGTATACATAGGCACGTGAGCGCCAGCAACGAGATTCCGAATTCATTAAAGACTTATGCAACATGATAAAGTTATTTGTGACCTTAACACCTATGTCAATTAAAAATCTAAGAAACAAGCTTCCTGGTTGACTCGACTTAAATTATTTAAAATATAATATTCACTAAGTAAATATTTTCCATATCCAGCAAATAAACAATTTGATGTCTTTTTAAAGCCAGATTGCACAGAGATGAGAAAACACGGTTTGGATCGATTTCTTCCGATTATAACTATGTTATAACCGAAATTATGTTTGTTCACCAGTATCGAAAAATTATTAAAGAAATTGTAAAGCAAACGCAAAATCAAAGTAATTTACTCACATCAGTCCACGGGCTGCCGTTTGCCCCTATAATAAAAATAGAAATCTAAGGCTCTATACAAAAATTGTCGATAGAGGAATATATCTTAGTATGGTCTAAAACAAATCAAAAATATTCCAGCAAGTGCACGCAATGTAGCAGACAATCAGAGACAGAGGTTGTCATTTGAGTTACGACTTGCAATTGATGCTTGTATTACCATTTGCCTAATTTCTGGGGAACCGCCAAGACAAGCACGCATGGAGGAGGGGCAGAATGCCGCATATAGAGGGGGATGATCCCGGCTGGTAACACACACAATATCTGTTTTACTGGAATGGTCCAATATTGCGACACTAAGACACTACGTTCTCCACTTTTAATCGAATTCTGCGCATTGCGTCTTGAGCGGCGAAAGTCAACACCGCCTTTTGCCTTGTTACCAGAGCGAGGAAATGGAAACATCAAATACTTCAGTTCCTCGAATGGGAATCGAACCCACAACCTACCGCGTTTACAGTCACACGCTTGCAAATGCCTGCGCCTGTCCTGCAAATAATATAAAATATTCAATTTCCTAATATATTTAAAGCACTATTGTGTTAATGCATTTGATTTATACCTGAAATTTTACAAAAAAAACCTTCATTCACATTCAGATCCAATATCAGAAGTGTTCATTAAATTACCCTTGAAGTGTACCCTGTCCAATAAAAAACGAATCCTCGAAATCGGTTAGCGCGATATTGAGTTATTCGTCCATTTCTCGCGCACATTCCTAATGCAAATTTAAGACTTATGTGATTTTCTCATAGATGACACTATCAGAAATGGACCAAATTGAAATGGGACCACACGGGAAACACCAGCTTTCAAATATAAAAAGAATCATCAAAATCGATTTATCCAGTTTAAAGTTCTGAGGAGATTATCAATTCGACTGTTTTTTTTTTATATTCGGAACAAACATGAAAGAAAACAGAATACAGAAACGGTAAAAAAAGTCATTTTACTTGTAAGTTACAATATAATGGACTCACTTGTTCAGAATACACACACAGGAACACAACCAATACACAACATATTCTAAATAAAGGAAATAAAGTTAACTTTATTACACATATCAAAGGACAAAGGAAATTATGACTCAAAAATTCATTCGCATTCGTATTAAGGAATAACTAAAAGATTTCTGTTACTAAAATCCATATATACGAGTATGTACCTATTTAAAAATACGTTCTTACATATGAAACAGGAAAGTTGTTTCTGCAAGAAAAGTTGAAGTCAAACAGCAATATACAGATTATGGCATTAAGGTGATAATTTAAAAAATTATAATATTATTATAAATTCTCTGAAGTCAGTCGTGGCGCAGAGTGTCAACACTAGACGCCCTCTGCCTACCCTGCTACATGCAAGAAACATACGCGAAGCTGAAAAAAAAGTAAAAAAAAATCTGTATTTAGTAATTTCTTTGATTTTAATACGATCTCAGTTTGTTGCAGAAATGTATAATTAGTTCATTAAACTGTTAACATGAATGATATAAATATTCATACCGAACAGTTTTATTAAACAAAAGTAAAAAAAAAATGTAATTTATTTATTTTTTTCAGTTTCACGCTTTTCCCTGCAGGGAGAAGCTAGTGTTAAAATAATACTATGTTCTCCACTTAGCAAGTATTCATTAGGTATAATTTAATTATATTTTTATTACTCATATACACATTTTTACTACAATAAATATTAAAATTAATTTTACTACAATAAATAGTAACTAGAAAAGACTCTCCGTTCTCCATTAAAATATTTTTATTTCCAACTTTTCGACGAATTTTTGAGGCATTGCGTGTAAGTTGCGGTGCGATGATTATTATCATATAGAAAATATTTAATACTTTAATATTGTATTTTATTTAATGGATATTTTATGACTTTCGTCACTTGTCTATAATATCTTTGTAGCTAATATCACATTTCCTCGTCGTAAATTATATTTACATTTTACAACATATAGATATTATATAAAAAAACTTGGTGGTCTTTTTACTTTTATTTACTATGTAGTCAGATAACTCTATACTAATATAATAAAGCGGAAGAGTTTGTTTGTTTGCTTAAACGCTAAGATCTCCGAATCTACTGATCTGATTTACTTTCTTTTTGTTTTGTATAAAAGCTATATTCTTCAGAAGTGCTGTAGGCTATATGACATTACGGTGTAAGTCGTAGTTAGCCTTAAATAACGAAATAATAATGATATCTCATTTACGGCCGCAAGCCTAGGCTGGAGTCCCGCGAGGGGCGCGCTTGCCCCCGCGCTTTTCATCCTAGCAAGCAGCGACGTAGTGCTTGCACTTTCTCAAAATTATGAAAAATGATTAAATGTATAAATTATATAATCAATCTTATGGCAAATGCAGCATAATAAATGACTTAAAGGTAGTATGCAGGCGAAGCCGCGAATGGGCCGCTAGTCGAGAATATAAACAGTAGATTAGACGTGAGTCAGATCTAACTCGAATGGCGAAATATTTAAATAACTATATGTAAATTAAAAATAACAAAACGTATAGCACTTATAGTAATTTTGTTATTTGGTTCGACAATACGCTATTTTTTCATTTTCTGATACAGCAAATGCGAAAGAACAGTATCGTTTTTTCCGTAACCTATAATAGAGTAGAATAGGCGTAGGGAACCTGTCAACCTAGAGTTATATTCTGAAAAATTCTGAAGGCATTGCGTGTTGAATAGAGCAATTAAGCCTGCTCTTTGCCTTGTTAACAGAGCTAGAAAATGAACCCACAACCTGTCACGTTTACTAACACTTTTGCCCCTGCGCCACGACATCGTCATTTTAAATATACAGTATTGCCAGTCAGTGGTATTCGAGAAAACGAATTATTTTTATCCTTTGGTCAGGTTAACCAAGCGCGACACTACACCACGTGTTCAAAATTGGGCGGAAATGTCTTACCACTAGTTTCTGTAGGAGTTGGTGATAATACTCTTCCGCCCAAACATTAAAGCAGCTTATATAAAACTAAATATTTTTTAATTTGTAATCTTGGATATCGAGCTCGTCAGACATAGGTTACTTATTAGTTTACAACATTTAAATTATTTTGATATATCTAGCGATTAAAGGATATATAACTTCCGACATTAAGAGATTATAGGTTTTAGATATGAAATATTTACTATTTGTTTTGCTTATTTTTACTGGCACAAAATTTAATATTGAAAGTCAAATATTTGTTTCTGATTGAGGCCAGTCGTGGCGTGGGGCACAAGCTTGTGACTGTGAAAGGCGATAACCGACAGGTTGTGAGTTCGATTTCCAGTCGAGGAAATGAAATATTTAATAGTTTCATTTCTTCGCTCTGGTGTCGAGGGTGAGGAAAGCAAGCTTTGCTTTCTTTGTTTCCGTCAGGAAAGTGGGCAAGGGAGTGTCTTATCACTATATACCCTCTGCCCACCCTGCTGTGTGCGGGATACAGCGTAAAACTAAAGAAAAATCACGTTTCAAGCTACGCAACGAATTTTAATACGATTTTCATTAACTGACAAAATTATTCAAGAATAAGATCTTATACAGAAGTGTCAGCGCTCCTTATATGGGAACAGCATATAGGATAACATATTTCAAACCCATACTTAAATGAATCCAGATACCTCAACAGTTTAAATGTAGTTTTTTTTTTATATTTAACGATGTTTATCCATACTTGTATTTCGTGTGACGCAGTTACGCATAGATACCAATAACGTAAACACGTAGTACTACAAAAATACTACCTAAAGGTTAAACAATTTTGAACTTTACTGCCAATGCCTACTATATTATTTATTTTGTTTGAAAAAAACACTTTTTCATTTTTGGAAAAAAAAAATATGTATTAGGCTTTTATAGAGTAGTTAAAACAGTGGTTTCATTTAAAGTGGTGCTGACACTTCCACACTGTACATAAAAATATATATTATATTAGTATAATCTAAGCCAGAGCTTAAAAATGGCAATAATTAAAATGTCAATTACTTACTTAACTTACTACTTACGTACTTAATTGATTAAGAATTCTAAGCGAGTGAAACCGCGAGCGGAACACCTTCTAGTAAATAAACATTGAAAATTAAAAAAAAAACACGGAGTGTCTTAACACTAGGTTCCCTCTGCCTACTCCACTGTGTGCAGGATACAGCGTGAAGCTGATTTAAATTATAAATTAACTAGCGACCCACTCGCGGCTTCGCCCGCTTAAACTACTGAATTATTTATCTAATATACTGAACTGCGTTACTTAAACAAACGACACAAACAACAGAATACTTAAATGGTAAAAATCATAAACAACGTCATAGGTAGTGTACCTATTATTCTTTTATTTAAAAATATTTAAACGAAAGATTGATGATTGATGATTATTTAAAGAGCTCCAAAATATGTGCAATTGTTTCTAAACCTACTTTACTAAAGAGCTAGCATTGAAGCATTCTCTAGTCCAGCTCCTTACTTCTGGCGCTGGGGAACGGCATCAAGGCCATCTGGCCGTGGTCTCGAGCGGCAACCATCAATATGGGTGCGCCCTTTGGCCCTAGGACTGTGTACCTGCCCTAGACCAGATACAGAGAGAGTTTTTTGGTGGGAATGGAGGGATAATGCTGTGTGTAAGGGATAAATGAAACATGAGTCGATACAGCTGTGTATGGCCTGCGTTATGCATTTATAATGACAATTAAAAACGGACAGACGGACAACAAAGTGATCCTATAAGGATTCTGTTTTTTTCTTTTGAGGTACAGAACCATCAAAATGAATAGTTTTTTAGTTTGGTTATCCACGCTGTTGTGCATTGTAATTTTAAGTCTTTTGGAATTAATTTGATTGAGCTTGCAAGAATAGTCATATTTAAAAGAAAAATGTTTATTTATTTCCTATTTGTCTAGGTAAACTGTAATTGCGCGCACACTGCAAACGTAATTTTTCCTACATAAATTCCGGGTTAAAATATAGATTACATATTAGTACTAATACAATAACAAATCTATCATACATAAATTGCAAGAACTACGTAGCTGCTTGAGAAAGTTTCAACTTATATTGGAGAATATTAAATATTGAAATCTTTGTCGAGTTTTTTCTGTCATCACACAAACAATAATTGAAAACTTAAGATTTTCACTTTCTGCGCAATTTATGCTTTGAGTACGGGAGTCACGCCACTATGACGCGATTGCGTCATTAATTCTTATTATTCTACCCTGCAACTTATTTGTGAACGATGATATAAAAGGCTGCACGGGCGTTGTACATTCAGTCTTGGCTCTGGTGTGGGTCGGAGCACTGCTCGTGCTGCACCACTGGCTAACCTCGACTGTTTGGACAATTAATTATTTGATTAATTAATTGTTATTTTAATTATAAATGTGGTTAAGACCTATTTATAATTATCTACGTGAAGTCTTGGCTCTGGTGTGGTTCAGAGTACTACTCGTACTCTGCCACATAACCTCGACAATTCGGGTAATTGATTATTTAGTTAATCATTTATTATCGTAGTTATGAATGTGGTTAATACCTATTTGTAATTGCTTACTTTAGAAATCATTCAGTTATTTATGCCTTCAGCTACTATTTGAAACTATCTTGCTAAAAGTATTTATGTTAAAATTGCTTTTTGTACATATGTCATGTTCACATGTGAGTAGAACAAAACTACTAAAAACCATGTAACTGATTAATAAAAGTAGTTTTATTTAATATTACTAACACAATATTTATTTATAGTGGCAACAACATGTCAATAAATACAAAATACATACATTTCGTAAACCTTAAAAAAAATATTAATATAATTAAATTAAAAAAATAAAAAAAAAAAATTAAAAAACATTTTATATATTTATAACACGTTATTTATTTATAACACGTTATTTATTTATAACACGTTATTTATTTATAACACGTTATTTATTTATAACACGTTATTTATTTATAACACGTTATTTATTTATAACACGTTATTTATTTATAACACGTTATTTATTTATAACACGTTATTTATTTATAACACGTTATTTATTTATAACACGTTATTTATTTATAACACGTTATTTATTTATAACACGTTATTTATTTATAACACGTTATTTATTTATAACACGTTATTTATTTATAACACGTTATTTATTTATAACACGTTATTTATTTATAACACGTTATTTATTTATAACACGTTATTTATTTATAACACGTTATTTATTTATAACACGTTATTTATTTATAACACGTTATTTATTTATAACACGTTATTTATTTATAACACGTTATTTATTTATAACACGTTATTTATTTATAACACGTTATTTATTTATAACACGTTATTTATTTATAACACGTTATTTATTTATAACACGTTATTTATTTATAACACGTTATGTTATTTTATATATTATAAATAATAATAATAAAAAAACAAAATATTACGTTTTTTAAAAAAAATAAAATAAATATTTATAATATTAATAAATGAGAGTTCGGAGAGTTCGTAGAGTTCGTAGAGTTCGTAGAGTTCGTAGAGTTCGTAGAGTTCGTAGAGTTCGTAGAGTTCGTAGAGTTCGTAGAGTTCGTAGAGTTCGTAGAGTTCGTAGAGTTCGTAGAGTTCGTAGAGTTCGTAGAGTTCGTAGAGTTCGTAGAGTTCGTAGAGTTCGTAGAGTTCGTAGAGTTCGTAGAGTTCGTAGAGTTCGTAGAGTTCGTAGAGTTCGTAGAGTTCGTAGAGTTCGTAGAGTTCGTAGAGTTCGTAGAGTTCGTAGAGTTCGTAGAGTTCGTAGAGTTCGTAGAGTTCGTAGAGTTCGTAGAGTTCGTAGAGTTCGTAGAGTTCGTAGAGTTCGTAGAGTTCGTAGAGTTCGTAGAGTTCGTAGAGTTCGTAGAGTTCGTAGAGTTCGTAGAGTTCGTAGAGTTCGTAGAGTTCGTAGAGTTCGTAGAGTTCGTAGAGTTCGTAGAGTTCGTAGAGTTCGTAGAGTTCGTAGAGTTCGTAGAGTTCGTAGAGTTCGTAGAGTTCGTAGAGTTCGTAGAGTTCGTAGAGTTCGTAGAGTTCGTAGAGTTCGTAGAGTTCGTAGAGTTCGTAGAGTTCGTAGAGTTCGTAGAGTTCGTAGAGTTCGTAGAGTTCGTAGAGTTCGTAGAGTTCGTAGAGTTCGTAGAGTTCGTAGAGTTCGTAGAGTTCGTAGAGTTCGTAGAGTTCGTAGAGTTCGTAGAGGTCGTAGAGGTCGTAGAGGTCGTAGAGGTCGTAGAGGTCGTAGAGGTCGTAGAGTTCGTAGAGTTCGTAGAGTTCGTAGAGGTCGTAGAGGTCGTAGAGGTCGTAGAGGTCGTAGAGGTCGTAGAGGTCGTAGAGGTCGTAGAGGTCGTAGAGGTCGTAGAGGTCGTAGAGGTCGTAGAGGTCGTAGAGGTCGTAGAGGTCGTAGAGGTCGTAGAGGTCGTAGAGGTCGTAGAGGTCGTAGAGGTCGTAGAGGTCGTAGAGGTCGTAGAGGTCGTAGAGGTCGTAGAGGTCGTAGAGGTCGTAGAGGTCGTAGAGGTCGTAGAGGTCGTAGAGGTCGGAGAGGTCGTAGAGGTCGGAGAGGTCGGAGAGGTCGGAGAGGTCGGAGAGTTCGGAGAGTTCGGAGAGTTCGGAGAGTTCGGAGAGTTCGGAGAGTTCGGAGAGTTCGGAGAGTTCGGAGAGTTCGGAGAGTTCGGAGAGTTCGGAGAGTTCGGAGAGTTCGGAGAGTTCGGAGAGTTCGGAGAGTTCGGAGAGTTCGGAGAGTTCGGAGAGTTCGGAGAGTTGGGAGAGTTGGGAGAGTTGGGAGAGTTGGGAGAGTTGGGAGAGTTCGGAGAGTTCGGAGAGTTCGGAGAGTTCGGAGAGTTCGGAGAGTTCGGAGAGTTCGGAGAGTTCGGAGAGTTCGGAGAGTTCGGAGAGTTCGGAGAGTTCGGAGAGTTCGGAGAGTTGGGAGAGTTGGGAGAGTTGGGAGAGTTGGGAGAGTTGGGAGAGTTGGGAGAGTTGGGAGAGTTGGGAGAGTTGGGAGAGTTGGGAGAGTTCGGAGAGTTGGGAGAGTTGGGAGAGTTCGGAGAGTTCGGAGAGTTCGGAGAGTTCGGAGAGTTCGGAGAGTTGGGAGAGTTGGGAGAGTTGGGAGAGTTGGGAGAGTTGGGAGAGTTGGGAGATTTGGGAGAGTTGGGAGAGTTGGGAGAGTTGGGAGAGTTGGGAGAGTTGGGAGAGTTGGGAGAGTTGGGAGATTTCGGAGAGTTGGGAGATTTCGGAGAGTTCGGAGAGTTGGGAGAGTTGGGAGAGTTGGGAGAGTTGGGAGAGTTGGGAGAGTTGGGAGAGTTGGGAGAGTTCGGAGAGTTGGGAGAGTTGGGAGAGTTGGGAGAGTTGGGAGAGTTGGGAGAGTTGGGAGAGTTCGGAGAGTTCGGAGAGTTCGGAGAGTTCGGAGAGTTGGGAGAGTTGGGAGAGTTGGGAGAGTTCGGAGAGTTCGGAGAGTTCGGAGAGTTCGGAGAGTTCGGAGAGTTCGGAGAGTTCGGAGAGTTCGGAGAGTTGGGAGAGTTGGGAGAGTTGGGAGAGTTGGGAGAGTTGGGAGAGTTGGGAGAGTTGGGAGAGTTGGGAGAGTTGGGAGAGTTGGGAGAGTTGGGAGAGTTGGGAGAGTTCGGAGAGTTGGGAGAGTTGGGAGAGTTCGGAGAGTTGGGAGAGTTGGGAGAGTTGGGAGAGTTGGGAGAGTTGGGAGAGTTGGGAGAGTTCGGAGAGTTGGGAGAGTTGGGAGAGTTGGGAGAGTTGGGAGAGTTCGGAGAGTTGGGAGAGTTGGGAGAGTTGGGAGAGTTGGGAGAGTTGGGAGAGTTCGGAGAGTTCGGAGAGTTGGGAGAGTTCGGAGAGTTGGGAGAGTTGGGAGAGTTGGGAGAGTTGGGAGAGTTGGGAGAGTTGGGAGAGTTGGGAGAGTTGGGAGAGTTGGGAGAGTTGGGAGAGTTGGGAGAGTTGGGAGAGTTGGGAGAGTTCGGAGTGTTGGGAGTGTTGGGAGTGTTCGGAGAGTTGGGAGAGTTGGGAGAGTTGGGAGTGTTCGGAGAGTTCGGAGAGTTCGGAGAGTTCGGAGTGTTGGGAGTGTTGGGAGAGGTGGGAAAGTTGGGAGAGTTCGGAGTTCTTTATTATACTCCATGAACTATTACTATGGTAATATGTTTTTCCAATTTCTGTCACGTAGTTAATACTCTACCTAACGGTGATCCGCATCAAAATCCGTTGGGTGGTTTTGAAGAAGAGTTAGAAAGGGCAGACAGAGGCGGAAGGCGTTCTTATTTTATAATATATAGAGATAAGACAATGTTTTATTCTATCACTAATACAGGCGGCAGATTTCTTATGATTTATAATCTATAGAGAAACTACACACTCTTTTTATGCTTTCACAATAATACATATATTTTGAGATGTCCCTCTGCCCTTCGATGGCGGCTCTGTTCTTGCACATTTTCCTTTGAAAATTAGTGGCATAACTGTAACAGTTACACATGGTATCGTTAACTTTTTTGTAGATATTGATGTCTTCTATAAAATTTTAGTAAATTGCTTTGCCCTATTGTCAATAACTTCCACAGCGTACGCGACATAAGGTTTTTTTGGTATTTTTTTATACGTTAATCGCCCAATTGTAAAAGAATTTTCCAAATCGGCCCCGTAGTTTCAGGGCCTATTCAATTCAAATAAAGAAACAAAACACCTAATCGGTTGTCTTCATAATATTAGTGATATCGATGCAACTTCCCCCCCCCCCCCCCCCCCCCCACTCTGCAGAGTTATTCACTCGCTATGGTGCGCGAGGCTGCACTCCGTATTTTTTATGAAATAATAATTTCATGATTTTCTTTAGAGTGATATTTTTAAATTCGTTATATATTTTGAATGGATTGTCCGATTTTGTTAATGTAAAAAGTACTTTACACATAATGAAATTATCTTTAATAAAATATAATTTAATAGAATAAGGATTAATGCAGAGGTATGAATAAAATGGTTTGATTATTGCCGGCACTCTCATCAACTTATAAAATATAAAAATGTAGTTATATTGTCATAACTATAGTAGTTGGACATATGGTATCGCGGACTTTTTTATAGATATTGATGCGTTCTATAATACTGTAGAACATTATTTTGTTCTATCATCAATAGTTTTCGCAGCGCACGCGATGATAAAAATTTTTAGATCAATTTCTTCACACCTTGGGTTACATTATTGCCATTTTCTTAGGGATCCCTATTTTTTTTGAAAATGTAATGTAGCCTATGTGGGACGGTGAAGATGCAGCTTCCTAATAGCGAAAGAATTTTTGAAATTGGTCCGGTAGTTGTCGTGTGAAAACAATACAAACATACATACATACATACATACAAAAATACAAATCTTACCTCTTTATAATATTAGTATAGATAAATAAAATATAAATAATAATTTATTGTTATTTTATTCCCGTAAACAATAACCATATAACGTATGTTTATAATACGTAAATCTATTTACGAAGTCTTTATAAATAGATATAGTGCATTGTACACACAATATAAATGATAAAGTATTTGGCTCTTGCTTTAAATCTTTTGGCTTGTTTACAATTCACATCAAGTACCTTTACTAAGTGACTCACAACACTCAGCGAGAATGAGGGGTTAGACGCTAGCGTTTGTCATAAAGATTCCTTGGGGAGTGTAGGAGAGCACTGAGAGAAATCACGAAGTTCCTAAGGGAATAGGGAAGAAACGGAATTTTACGTTTTGGAATCCGTGCAATGGAATTTGTGGGCTACAACTAGTTTTTTTTTCGTTGTATCTTGCAAACTGTAGCAGGGTAGGCAGGGGGAACTTGGGAACCTAGTGTTAAGACATTCCGTTTCCATTAAGACACTTTCGTTCCCCATTTTCCGCTGAATTCTGGAGGCATTGAGTTGATAATATATATTTTTTGTTTACTTATTAATATTATTAATTTAAAATCGAATCAGACAAAGAACGCACTTTATGCGAAGCATTTACTTTCAATATAAATATGATAAAAATAACATACCGAATACTATTTTAAATTACAGTGAAAAAAAAAACATTTAATATAAAAAAAAAACTAAATACTAAAAAAAAATAGAGAAAGAAATACTCAAACCTGTGAAGAAAATCCTAAGAGACACATAAATATTAAAACACTAAACGTCATATTAGACGAGTGGTAAACAAATGTACTGAGCTATCACAGCCGGCGACCAGTATGTAGGGTTTACCTCTTTATACACAAATATATATATATGTGTATAGGTAACAGAAAGTGTGCGTTTCCAATACTTCAATACGATAAATATTCGTCACACGTCATTTTTACCATCTAATTTGATAATCAGTTAAGAATTAAGAATTCCATAAGTATATCATTTTGATTTTTTTAAAGTGATTTTGTATTGCATATGGCTGACAGGTAGAGAACCTAGAGTTAGAACTCACTCACTCCGATCTCTATTTTCCGCCTGAATTCAAGACAATGCATGTTTTATGATCGAACTCTGTGCCGTATTTTGTCTACCAGAGTTCTTCCATTACATAATTGGCAATGTACGACTAGGTTATAATTAAAAGATATTTTATTTATGTGTGCTTAAACATAAATAAAATATCTCTTTAGAATATTTATATAAGGTTAATTGTTATGTCGTAAAATGTACATATTATTTGTATAAATGTACATTTTATAGCATAAATTTAAAAATAAGTTGTAAATAAATATAATAATAATAATAATAATAAACCCGCAGGGCAGCTTGTGGTGAGCTGTTGGGGAGTGGCGACCCCACGGACCTGAGTCCTCCGGAGGGGAATTGTAATCTATCCCCCGCCTCTGGCTTGCCTTTATTGGCCGGCAGAGTGGAGCGCAAGAGCTATATGCTCGAAAGGGTGGAAGTGCTCAATCTGCGTAATAGCGGGGAAACCCGCTCACGAGCTCCTCGTGATGGTGAAACCGGTGCACACCTCTCTACACCCTTAGCCGACCACGCCGATGTTGCGCCCAAAGCACTACGCCGCTTTGTGGGGGCCCATCTAGTGCGAGGCGAGTCACCGTCCGCCAACCATTCAATTTGAGACTATTGCAAAGGCGGACGTCCGTTAGTCTCACTCAATAGCTCAGTAGCCAGTCCATCCAAATTCCATTCCATAGTCCTAGTTTAGATTTCCACATTTTCCATAGTTCCTACGCAGTAACCGGCGACCATCTCTGGGCAATTACCTGTGGTTACCCAGAGATGGATCCCGGCTGTTGCGTCACAGTAAAACATTTGTATATTCTCTAAGGGGCCTCTACGTGTTGGACCTGTGTCCCCACGCAAGCCTTGCAAAGGACCGGGTTCTTTTGGACCCGTAAATTATAAAAGAGAAACATAATAATAATAATACCTACTATAATGCGGTAATAGCCTATTTTTCATAATGTACAAGATTTTCGTACTTATCTTGAAAATACACAAATCATGTTCGAAGTAGAAAAATATTTTAAAATAATATAAAACAATGGAAACGGTCACTGCTATTTACCAGGAAAGTCCCTCATGCAACAGTTTTATTAAAGGAGTGAGCTGATGCATTCAAGTGTCTCTATTACTTATACATAATTGTGTATATTTCTGTCAAATATAAACGAAAATCGTTGATACTATATAACTAACCGCCGCCTTGAGTTCCGCCACTCAACGCGTAATGCCTCAAGAATTCGGCGGAAAATGGGAAACAGAAGTGTTATAATTTGGAACGGAATGTTTTGACACTAGATTAAGTCTGCCTACCCTACTTCTCTGCGGGATACAGTGCGAACCTAAAGAAAACCTTAGCATCATAGTGGCGTGCTAAGGAAGAATCTTAACATTAAGCTCTCTGATATTTTGGTCTCGAGGCAAAAACGCGGCGTTGAGTTCTGCCACTCACGGCGCAATGGCTCCGGAATTCGGAGAAAAGTGGGGAGCGGAGTGTCTTAAGATCTTAACAGTAGGCTCCCTCTATCTACCCTACTACATGCGGGATACAGCGTGAAGCGCTTAACTCTCATATTAGGTTCAGACAATGGAAACAATTATGTATATAGAGCATGTTACAAAATTCAAAAGTATTCTATGCATAATATCATTCTTTTAATCTATCCAACATCTGACTTTATAATACTCGTCATCTGAAAATAATATTGATAAGAAAATTACACATTTTATTATTTCGATCTTATCAAATAATCCTCACTTTTGTTCCTGCATATTTTTTTAATTTATACAAAATCTAGGAATGGTGCAGATTTGATTTTACTATCGATAAAATATATGTAAAACTTCCTACAAGACTATATAGGTTTAAATTGTGCACCACAAAGTAAATAATTACGATAATTTATATATTTATTCGTATTGTTATACAAATACGATTACATTTTGCTTATCAAAAAACATAGTGATAAGAAATTGTAAATAATATTCTTAAGTGATGTCTGTAAAATAATATCTTTATCTAGTCACTAGCGGTTCACTTGCGGCTTCGCCCGCTCGCCACCTATAATACTTTTATTATGCTGTATTAACCAACAGATTGATTACATAATTTATAGATTCAATCATGAACAACTTGTTTTCATAATTCAGACAAAATTAGAAAACAAACAACCAATCTTCTCCAACTAAAACAACAGATAACAACTGCGCCAAGAATACATATTCTTCGTTTACGAGTAGGGAAAGAACCTACTTGTATATTTTTATTTTATTTTATTCTTAAAACAAATAGAATTATAAAAAAAATAATTACAATCTTCACTGTCTTCCTTCACCGTCCAATCATATGAAATTGTCAGTTCCTAAGAAAATGCAGGCACTACGGGGCATGAGAGGATGTCGTCGGCGACAAGGGCGCGCCTAGCGGGATTCGAACCTAGGCGGCTAATCTTGCGGCCTTGTTGAATTATTTTAGTTTTACATTTTCTCTTAAAGTATACGTCCAAATTATATGCCATAAAAGCCAAACCTTATATTCATAAAATTTTCTTTGATGATGGAATAACTTCCAATACGCATGTCAAATATAATATGGCGAAATTACCTTGCAATTTTCAATTATTTTTTGATCACAAAATGCCTTATTGTGACTTACATATAAGAGATGAAAAAGTAGTTATTTTGTATCATAATTCGAATAGTTAGACTTATGGTATTCCGGACTTTTTTGTAGATATTAAAAAAAATCTGCTTCACTTCATCCCGCACATAGCAAGGTAGGCAAGGAGAACGTAGTGTTAAGACACTCCGTTCTTCACTTACCACCGAGTTCTGGAGGCAATGCGTGTTGAGTGGCGGAAATCAACGCCGCGCTTTGCCTCGACACTAGAGCGATGAAATGAAAACACAAATGTAAATAAATATTTCATTTCCTCGAGTGGGGATCGAATCCACAACCAGTCGATTTTACAGTCACACTTTGTGCTATAAAAATGTAGTAGGTACATCATTGTGCTCTACTGTTAATAATTTACGCTATATAAGGATTTTTTTGATTCTTTTTCACGCATTGGGTTACTATTGTCCTTATTTTTTTCTTTTATTAAATATGGCCTATGTTCATTATAGATAATGTAGGATTCAATTGGTAAAATCGATGCTGTAGTCTCGAAGTCTATTCGATTCAAGCAAACAAACAAACAAAAAATCTAATAATTCCTCTTTACAATATAAGTGTAGATTAACGTATCTTTAACTTTAGTCATGACTTCGCGACTAGATTGGTACCTAATTCTACAGTTCTTTCAGACAATTCATTTATTTATTTATAGTAAATACCAAATATGAGAAACTCTTGCGAGATTATCTTCTGAGTAATAAAAATATTATCATCGAATTTTATCACTTTTATAAGTTTATTAAACATATGTTTTTTACTATTTCAAAATATATAAGTAATATAAATATAGTAACAGAACACGAATATGTAAGTTTAATTTTTTTTTGTTTGTCTGTTTATAAACGTATATTTTATGAACTCATGGATTGTTTTCAATGAAACATTTTTGGTTTTGTAGCTATTTCTCTAGGCTATATTTGGTTTTGAAGATTAGCATACCTGATGTAGAACTGTGGTGGTCTACCTACACTATAAGGATTAAGGAATAAAAAAAATGAAATTGGTTCAATAAGCTGGTATCCACTGTGGCGCAGGGATACACGCATGTGACTGTAAACGCGAAAGATTATGAGTTCGATTCCCACTCGAAGAAATGAGATATTTAATACTTTCATTTCTTCGCTATGGTGTCGAGGCAAAGCGCGACGTTAAGTGCCGCCACTCAGCACGTAATTAATGCCTCCAGAATTCGGCGAAAAGTAGAGTGCGGAGTGTCTTAACACTAGACTCTCTCTGCCTACCCTGCTACAAGCGGAATACAGCGTGAAGCTGAAAAAAAAGCTTGTGACATAATGTATGTAAAAAACAATAATAGTACGGAACATATATTTTTAAATCAAAACAGCTGCTATGGCTGTAGTATGGAGTATTTTTTCCGCCAATTTTTAGAGACATTGCGTGTTGAGTGGCGGAACTCAACGCCGCGCTTGCCCCTCGACACCAGAGCGAAGAAATGAAAATATAAATGTAAAGAAATATTTCATCTCCTCAAGTGGGGATCGAACCTACAACCAGTCGGTTTTACAGTCACACTTTGTGCCGCTGCGCCACGACTGGCCTCAACTTTAATCAACATATTTAGTAATTATACATTATTGTCTATAGCAATTACGTTAACCGTATGTTTTGCCTGTGATAGTATATTAGGCTGTTAATAAATATGCATATATTTAAAATAAAGAATATTAATAATTATATAAATGAAAACTTCGTTGATAGTAACGTTATATAAAATAAATATTTATATATTTCTTTTTTTTTAAATCAACATCAGACCGTATCTCGCACACAGCAGAATTGGTAGATGAAAACTAGTGTTAAAACACTCCGGTGCCCATTTACGGCCGAATTCTTGAGGCTTTGCATATTAAGTAGCGGAACTCAACACCGCGCTTTGCCTCGACACCAGAGACGGTGCCTCGACACCATCGAACCCACAACCAGACGCGTTTACAGTCACACACTTATGCCCCTGCGCCACGACTGGCTTCAAAGTTTAAATATTTTGATATATTGAAGTATTTGAGTGAATGTAGCGTTTTTCTTTACCTTCTTTTTTCCTACTAATATAAAAAAATTTAAATTTATGAAATGTTAGATGTTTATTCCACTTTCACACAAAAACTATTAAACGGATTTATATAAAATTTACGTAAATATTTTGTACTAGCGACCCACTCGCGGCTTCGCCCGCTTAAACTACTGAATTATTTATCTAATATACTGAATTGCGTTACTTAAACAAACGACACAAACAACAGAATACTTAAATGGTAAAAATCATAAACAACGTCATAGGTAGTGTACCTATTATTCTTTTATTTAAAAATATTTAAACGAAAGATTGATGAACGAAAGATTGATGATTGATGATTATTTAAAGAGCTCCAAAATATGTGCAATTGTTTCTAAACCTACTTTACTAAAGAGCTAGCATTGAAGCATTCTCTAGTCCAGCTCCTTTCTTCTGGCGCTGGGGAACGGCATCAAGGCCATCTGGCCGTGGTCTCGAGCGGCAACCCTCAATATGGGTGCGCCCTTTGGCCCTAGGACTGTGTACCTGCCCTAGACCAGATACAGAGAGAGTTTTTTGGTGGGAATGGAGGGATAATGCTGTGTAAGGGATAAATGAAACATGAGTCGATACAGCTGTGTATGGCCTGCGTTATGCATTTATAATGACAATTAAAAACGGACAGACGGACAACAAAGTGATCCTATAAGGATTCTGTTTTTTTCTTTTGAGGTACAGAACCATCAAAATGAATAGTTTTTTAGTTTGGTTATCCACGCTGTTGTGCACTAAATAATTGTAATTTTAAGTCTTTTGGAATTAATTTGATTGAGCTTGCAAGAATAGTCATATTTAAAAGAAAAATGTTTATTTATTTCCTATTTGTCTAGGTAAACTGTAATTGCGCGCACACTGCAAACGTAATTTTTCCTACATAAATTCCGGGTTAAAATATAGATTACATATTAGTACTAATACAATAACAAATCTATCATACATAAATTGCAAGAACTACGTAGCTGCTTGAGAAAGTTTCAACTTATATTGGAGAATATTAAATATTGAAATCTTTGTCGAGTTTTTTCTGTCATCACACAAACAATAATTGAAAACTTAAGATTTTCACTTTCTGCGCAATTTATGCTTTGAGTACAGGAGTCTCGCCATTATGACGCGATTGCGTCATCAATTCTTATTATTCTACCCTGCAACTTATTTGTGAACGATGATATAAAAGGCTGCACGGGCGTTATACATTCAGTCTTGGCTCTGGTGTGCAGGCCCGGTCGACTTCCTAAGGGGCATGTGGGATACCTACGGGGGATTGTAAATAAGTCCCGAAAAATTAATTATGATACTTAGTGCTGCCATATTAAAGTAAAACTACTAATTAGTAGTTTTTTTATAAGTATTTTCTTGAATGATTTACATGATATTTTTGTGGTATATTTATTTAATATTTAATAAATAACTTTCTTTATAACTTTTCATGTATGCAAGGTACCATGATAAAATGTAACTCCGAAAAGAATAGAAGTTAATCTTAAATTATAATTAAAAAATGAAAACAAAAATTTGCAATGTAATTTAGTTCTATAAAGTTTTCAATTGAAATCAGAAACAATTTAAGGAACCGGTATTTTAAGCGCAATAGTAGGATTATCTTTTGATATGGGGTAACATTATAATTTGCAAATGGCTAACCTACTGTTTCTTTCGGCGACCCAAACTGTTATTTAATATTCGAATTTCTATTGCATTTTATTACTTGTTTATAAGAATTAAATTGGGGGATACAGTGTGAAGCTGATAATAATAAAATTACATTTTATAGGTTCCCTAATCCTCGTCCTACCAATTTACACCGGTAAGTAATCGTAAAACATTAACTTAAACTTAAAGCCTTATTTGTAAAGATTTGTGATAATAGTTGTTTTATTTTTATTTGTATTTTTATTTCCAGATTCTAGATTCCAGAAATGGCTTAAATATTGCAGCTACAATTTGTGATATGGGTGGTGTCAATATATATTGCAATATTTGATCTACCTCTTACTGAAATGGTTCAGAAGTTTATTTTTAAAATATAATATAAAATGCAATACAAATATTACTTCAGAAAGGTAAGTTTTATGCTTCCATTCAACTTAATATTCCCAGGTGACCTTGGTTTTTTTCCCAAAAATTTACTGAACGGAGGATTATTTCAACTATTTGTCGCTTGCGCCTTGGACATGCATGTACACCTGTGCACCTAGCTAAGATCAGGGTCAGGGACCACTCACTGTGTGAATGTGGCCTAGACGACGGTTCCCCTCCTCACATATTTTTCACTTGACCTAAGCTGATTCGTCCCTTATATGATGTCCTTCCTCATAAAGTTCAGTAAAGGGGGCGGCCCCTTAAAGTTCAATGTTTTTTAATGTTTGTGTTTAGTTAATATATTTACATAACAATTTACATAGAGGAAATTTTTATGTAAATAAGAAATATAATACAAAGGTGTTAACTTACAATTTAATTTTGTTATATCTAATATAACAAAATTAAATTGTAAGTTAACACCTTTGTATTATATTTCTTATTACTAACCCTCTATGTTATATATATAATGTACATGTTAATTTTTTTTGTTTTTTATAGGTGAAGGCAATTTTTACTGGATCTTTTTTTATAACATGCATTCTCCTATTCTGCCGTCATAAGGATAAAGGGCACAAATAACATTTTGTAAATATCGAGAAAAAGGGGTTTAAAGTATTTTTTGGTTTTGTTGAAAAAAAACGCCAATAAAATTGGTTTTTCGAAAATGTGCAAATGTAAATATTTGCATTTATATAGTAAGTATAACACCATGGTTTTGTAAAGTTCTATTTTTAATGTGTATAATAAATAATTCGTTTTTTTCTTTTCAACTTAACATAAAAAATAGAGTAAAATCAGAAATATTACGATTTAAAGGCATATACAGCCAAATGTGCCTTTTCTTTGTAAAATTTTTAACCAAATTTTTAAAGTGTTACAATAAAAAGACACTTTTATACTTCTCTCTCTTTTTTTTGTGACACTATTATTAAAATTACATGCAAATTATTTTTCTATGAATACAAAATGGTAGTTGTGATAAAATCAAACTTTTATTTTAAAACATTTAGAGAAACAGTTCTTTTTTACCAGATACGCCATGACATTATTAGGTCAGAAAAAGTATGTCCCAGTCCATGTCTCTCTATATATATGTTTATTCCCAATAGGCATAAAACTTTGATTCAAAACAATAAGCCGCGGGCAAAAGACTGCAGTTTTAAACTCTTCCATTTGGAGTAGGTAACATGTCAATCTAAAGGTAAATAATATATTGAGCGCTCACTCACGCCATTGACATTATATGATTTGATTTAAATTTCTGTTCCTATTAATATGGTGTTAAGTCGGATTCACAGTCACTTTCATTGCTACCAATGTTATGTTTGCATGTTTTTCCCGACTGCTAAGGAAGGGTTATTACTTTTAACACTGAATCTTCAAATTCAAAATATGTCCAAATTTCTTCATTTGATGCTTGTACGGAGTTTTGTATGGCACTTTTAGATGGGACAGATATTTGTTCGTTTTCAAACTTTTTGTTGCGTAAAGCAGCATCTACAAATCTGGCGCTCCGTGATGACGTATTGTAATAACTAACAAAGAGAATAGTATAACCACTAGCTAAGCTTTTTAGTATTTGTAAAAAAGTTCGTCTTTCAGCATTCTCGACATTTATAGCTACGAAGTTATAATGCGACGTAAAAGAAAAGTACAAATAAACAAATGAAGTAATTACAATATAACTTAATAGACATTTCCCGAAAAATGTACCACTATTAATTTGATATTTAAAAAATTTCAACATAAAAATATGCAGTACAACGCTTAAAAAACACGGTTATAAGGACTATTTTAAAAATTACTTTGTAAAAAATTTGGGTTTTGATTTTTGCCATACCAAAACGTTTTTAACAACAACTTACTATTATTAAATAAAGAATACACTGACTGAGTAAGTAACGATGGTATAAGTATAGAAATAAATTACAAACCAACCTTACCACGACGTCGAACTGATAGGCATAACTGCCGTAATTCCCTACATACTTCTTCCTTGTCACTTCATTTTAATTAAGTGTTTTTTAGTAGTAAAGACATAAATGACAGTTGTGACTTTTTTTCTACATCAATAATGTAAGGTATACGCCTTTTATACTAAACATACGTCAATTACGCCTTTTCAATAAAATATATTTAAAATATACATGTGAATAAAAGTAACATCTCACAATGTGCCCTTTTCTTGTACTAAAACTTGCAATAGGGTGCAGTTGTGCCTTTTGGGCTTATGATATCTCTGTTTATATTATTACTAAAAATAAACAAAAAATTAGGCAGATAAATCTTATTTTCCTGATGCCGAATATATATATAACTCAATTTCGCAGAAAATGTTAGTTGTGCCTTTTTACCTTATGACGGCAGTATTGTGTCACATTTTCTCTTTTACCGTACCACCTCCTTCTTGTTTTCTACATACAACATGACATTTACGAAGTGATATGTGCTCTACTGGCACGCTTGGAACACCATAAATAACTAAAGAACCATAACCAAATATTACTTCAAACAACGTTGAAGGAAAAGGTAATATTTTATCGTGTAATGTGTAGTCCAGTTAAATGTGCAAGTTTATATATAAATAAAATTAAATAAATCAGCTTCACACTATATCCTTCACACAGCAGGGTAAGCAGAGGAAACTTAGTTAAGACACTACTTTCCCCACTTTCTACCAAAATCTGGAGGGATTACATTTTGAGTGGTGGAATTACACTGCACTTTATTAAGGTAAATTTTAAATATTGTTTTTGGTGCACTTTGCATCAACACCAGAGAGAAGAAATGGAAATATAAATTTAAATAAATATTTCTTTTCCACAAGTGGGGATCAAACCCACAACCCA
>JAJHJA010000820.1:0-43965 GCA_021202915.1 Heliconius himera
TCAAGCCACCCACAGTAGAGAGACAGCCGGCATTTCTACCATATGTGAAGGGAGTTACAGACAGGATTGGCAACATCTTAAGAAGAGCTTCTATAAAAACCATATTCAAGCCTAACAAGAAAGTGAGCCAATTCTTGAGACCAGTAAAAAGTAATATTCTTTTACAGAGTGCAGGTGTATACAAACTAGACTGTGACTGTGGCTTATCATACATCGGTCAAACAAGAGAAGCATCGGTGTTAGGGTGAAAGAACACATTTCTGATATCAAGAATGGGCATGTATCGAAGTCAGCTGTGTGTGAGCATACTGTGGATAAACCCAGCCACTACATTAGGTTTGATAAACCCCAAATCCTCGCTAAGGAAAACAGATACATTCCTAGAATGATCCGCGAGGCTATTGAAATACAAAAACATCCTAATTTCAATAGAGAGGATGGCTGGAACTTTCTACCACCTGGGACCCTCTCATAAAATCATTGAAGTCTCAAACCCACCATACCAGAGGGCAAGATACCATCAGCTCATTCTGCAGGAATCCAGGGCAGCACGCGAGGCAATTAAGAAATCGTTGGCGGTAGTTTGATATAATAATTATGTCAACTGACAGACGAATGCCACCTCAGTCTACCCGTGACCACGGACTACTGCAAAGTGTTCGAAACGTCGGGTTCCAAAAATGTATAAACATACAAAATATACGCGATTAATCCGGTTAAAATAGTTTTATTTAAAATGTGTAATAATCGTGAAAATCAAAGAACTTATTAAAGGTGAAGTGTTTTTACAGTACGTTTTAGAGAATTCATGGGTAATTTTCTGAACGGAGTGACTTAAAACTATGTTCTGTCGATCCTGAATACAGCGTGAAGCTAAAAAAATAAAATATAAGTTTTTTTGACATTCTATTAAAAACATTCTGCTTACCAGTCTGTTGAGTACTATGCAGCGACGACGTCAACAGGTGTATGACATCGTGGTCATCAGCCCAGTCCTCCAGTAGCAGCTGACAGTCCAAAGTGACCACCACGAGGAAGAACAACGTTCTCAGCTCGGAAGCAGAGTTCGTAGTCCGCTTCGTTGTTTGTTAAACCTGTTAGGAGGTTATAGAAAAGAGTGAGTTCTACTTTTGGATAGTAACAGTAGTATTTGTAATGCCCTAAAAGGCTGGAAATAATTCCTAAGTTATTATTGCTTATTTTTTGGTCTTCATAGATTAACTGATATGAAAATCAATACAATTGTTCTATTTATTTTGTAAATAAGACTTGACAAGTACTTTTGACTCATTTAAAAAATATAGAGCATTGTCAGTTTTTTAGTTTTAGTTTTCAGAAGAGGTAGCGGTAAGCTCAACATCAGCATCATCAACATCATCAGATATTTTAGAGTAGTCTTTCAGTGCAGGAATCAAACCTACGAAAACTCTTCTATATAATTCAATAATTTTAAAACTTTCTATATATGAACTCCTGTTACTTAGTAGTTACTTACCATTATGGAAATACACTGTCAAAGTATTGAGGTAGTATTCCACACGAGCTCGCGTCGGGAACGGCTTGTTCCTAAAGTCTCGGAGACACCCTGAGAGGAGTTGGGTGGAACCATCGCTAGACGTAAGAGAAAATAATACTTTACATTCAATCTTTCATATTCGACAATTTTGATCGAAATAAAAGTATCAATTATAAATGATTAATTAGAATTTACCAAAATACATGAATTCTTAATTAATCAATATCAACCTCAATTGAAAAAAAAATTGTACAAGTATAATTTCTTTATGTAAACTGATATAGATATTATTTAGTTAACGCTAGCAAAACAATCCATTCAAACAAATCAATACAACCTCTTATGGTCAAAGTTTCTTGTGCCATCGTTGAGCACGGCCATGATATATGGATTGTTGTGCTTATTGTCATTGTCGAATGAGTCAAAGATCACACCGAGACCGTTCCACCTGTCAGAGGAGCCGAACACTTCGCCTGTGTAATCTCCACGTTGTGAGGTGTACCAGAAAGCCTAAAATTCACACAATAAAAATGTTGGTAAAAAAACACATTTATTTTATATAATGTATTTATATTTTTACCTATAAATTGAATTTAGTATTGTTTTAGTGCAGTTTTAAAAAATTATCAAAGTTATAGAAATGTAACCCAAGTTTCTTTGACTTTTTTATAGCTTTAAGTAGGAAGAAAGAAAGATATCTCAAAAACTCACCAACCGTCAGCACCAATTCTCCTCGTCCTGTGACCTTGAACATAATGTCCACCTCCCACCAGTCGAAGTTGATGGGTGTTTTTGTCCATATCGCACCCTTTTGACTTCTGAGCGATGGAGCAAGTCTTACACTTTCGCCTGACGCTATCGCATCTGTGAACAACAAGTAATCAATAAAAAATCTTTCATTACTGACTAATTGTCAATCAACGTATAGCCTCGCCTAGGAACGCGGCGTAGAACGCTGTCTTGTAGATCCCTTAAACAGTGTAGCGGAGGAATAAAAAGAGGACTTTTCAAAATTCATAAGAGAACGGAATGGGACTTTTTTAGTTCACGCAAACGACGTTGTAGATATAAATTTGAATATCCAGAGAGCGAAGCAGGTCACCGAACCGTCCATTTTATTTCAATGTCAAGGAAACATATGAATTTCCAACAGTTTCCAAAAAATCATTATTTCGGTTGTTAACAAGTACCTTTACATATTTTTACGCAAAATTTATATACAATAGAAACTCGATTAATCGGACTAATTACTGTGGTTACACATTCGATAATCGAATGTATTAGGAAAAGGAAGTTGTGTGCATATGAAGTATCTACATAATACCTTGTGTTATGTGTTTATGAAAAACAAAAAATACTTAAAAACAAAAATCAATGCTTATTAAATTATTAAAAGGTACATTTTCGTATGACATGTGATGTGTACACTTTTTTACGTACGTATACATATTTTCACTTCATACATAAATACGTATGTACCTACAGTATTTAATATAATAACTCGCGGCTGATATTCTGAAATATCGCGACTCCGTATACCTGAGGACCTAATAATCCAGTTTCTACTGTACTTGACAATAACCTATATAAATAAATAAAAAATAATAAATAAATAAAAATACTTTATTTGTTCAACAGATTTTACATACAAATAATTGTTACAGAGACCTCCTTTTAAGCAAGTAATGCCTGTATTAGGAGATCCCGCCCTTCCAATACAATATCTTAGATATCTGTTTTAATATTAACACTATAAACATTTTACAATTAAAATCAGTTAATTTTTTTAAACATACGTTTGGTTGAACGTGTATGTTTGTATGTGTGCATGTGTGTGTGTGTATGTATGAGTGTATGTATGTGTATGTGTGTGTGAGTGTGTGTGGGTGTGTATGAATTGTTTTGTTGGTGCTTGTATGTCATTGGACATGGCGTAGGAAAGTTTCAGTGTCATGATAAGTAAGTGTCTTAATCCAGTCCGTGAGGATTTTTTTGCAATCGCGTTTATTTTTAGGGTAGATGAAAATGTGTTTATTTATCTCATTATATAATTTGGCAGAACGTTTGAGGAGCTGCATGGAGGCAAATCTAGTTTTAGTTGACGGAATTTTAATTATATTGTATTTTCTTGTTTTTTCTTCTCTAACATTGTCATAATAAACAGAGTTATGAGTTTTTAATATAATTTGAATTATGTATATTTTCCTAACAGACAGCAATGAACTGTGTTTATATAATTGTTCAGTGGGGAAAATCAGTTTTTTGAAGTACATACACTTAATTAGAGCTCGTTGTGCCCTTTCTAATTCAAGAAACTTTGACTTCGTAGCACCGCCCCAAACAGTGATACAATAAGACAGCACCGACTGTACAATTGATAGATACACTTCGTTTAGAGGGTTTCTGGGGTGAGCCGACTTAGAAGCGATAGTTTTGGGAATTACGTGTCGTAATGTTCTAAAAATCCAGCTTAATTTCCTTATCCTGTTTGCAACATGATCAATTTGTAGATGCCAGGATAGTTTCTGGTCTATAATAACACCTAAATATTTAGTAGACGGTACCTTATTAATGGTAAGACAATTGCAATTTAAATTCCCGTCATCACCACAAAGATGTAATTTAACATTAAAATCATTTGCTGGTTGGGTACGATTACTAATACTGAAACATATAAAATTTGTTTTAGTAATATTTAGGGTTAAAAGATTTCCATTTAACCATAAAGCTAATTTTGCTAAGCCT
This sequence comes from Heliconius himera, assembly GCA_021202915.1. Classification (NCBI taxonomy): domain Eukaryota; kingdom Metazoa; phylum Arthropoda; class Insecta; order Lepidoptera; family Nymphalidae; genus Heliconius; species Heliconius himera. The sequence goes on from JAJHJA010000820.1 coordinate 4,262, forward strand.
TGTTCAGCAGTAAGTTGAACGTCAGGCCAAGTGTTTCCAGCAAAAACAACAGCTGTATCATCAACATACGAAAAAACTTTTGCATTTCTGAGCTGCATATTACAGAGCTGATTTACGTAGATAAGAAAAAGCGTAGGTCCCAAAACGGAACCTTGAGGAACACCATACGAAACATCTACATCATCACTAACATATTGATTTAGCTTTACTCGTTGTTTCCTATCTGAAAGATAACTTTTTAGCAATAAGAGTGGTTTTCCACGAACTCCGATGTGCTCCAATTTGTTTACGAGCAGTGGAACGGACACAGTGTCAAAAGCTTTTTTTATATCCAAAAAAACAGTTAGACATTTCTCACCTCTGTCCAGGTGTTCCGTAACTAGCTTAGTTAGTGCACTAACTGCATCCTCAGTGGAAATACCATGGCGAAAACCATATTGAGATTCTGAGAGTATATGAAAATGTTCTAAATATTCTAATAATCTCTTATTGATGAGTTTCTCAATTATTTTAGATATCGACGGTAAGACAGAAATAGGTCTATAATTACTAATTTCATGTTTATCCCCACCCTTGAATACAGGTGTTATGATAGCTCGCTTGAGCAGAGTAGGAAAAACTCCCTTACTGAAGCAGAGATTAGCAAGATGAGTAATTACAGGAACAATATCCGTACATGTATGTTTTAGGAATAATGTTGGGATATTATCCCAACCCGGGGCGCTTTGAGTTTTAAGACTCATTAGAACACTTTTCACTTCGTCTTCGTCTGTTTGCATCATAACAAAAGAATTGATTTGCGACCGTAGATTAAGGTCGTCGCAAGAAACATTGAAAGGACGTTGTAGTTTTTGGGCAAGCTCTTTTCCAATATTTGCAAAATAATCATTAATGTAGTTTACTGAATATAGAGGAGAGGATTTCATAGAAAGTAATTCGACATTGGGATTGTTAGGTTGATTAGTATAGGTTATATTTTTAATATTTTTCCACAGCATTTTATTGTTTGCAATATTTTTAGTAATTAATTCCCTTTCATATTTTCTTTTCATTTTTTTGATTAAATTATTGCAGTGATTTCTGTACCTCAAATACGTTATTTTTATTATATCATTGTGTGGATCATTTTTAAATTTTTTTTGCAATTTATTTCGATTTTTTATGCAACGTAAAAGGCCTTCTGTGATCCAAGGTTTTATTATGTGTTTACTATTTGGAATTTTCAGAATGATTGTGTTTCTATTTATTGATTCAATTAATTTATATATTAGGAGGTCAGTAAGTACTTCCGGGTCGTTGCAGTAAAGTAAGTCAGCTATATTATTTTCTAAGAGGTACTTATACGCCTGGTCAAAGTCAACAAAGGATCTGGTTTTATTAATTATATATCTTTTTTTTGTTTTCCTTAGGGATAAAAGCGTTGTATAATGATCCGTTATACTGGTATGTAAAATGGCGATATATGCCGATATACTTTGGGTATTCATTTTTATCATAAAGTGGTCTAAGCAATTTTCGTCTCTAGTCGGCAGGGTATGTCCTGGCAATATACCATACAGTGCTAACATGTTAAGATAATTCGTTCTTTTTGCAAGCTCATAAGGTAAATCCGAATCCTTACATTTAATGTTAATATTTATGTCACCGGCTATAATAATATTTTTTTGAGACTTTAGGGAGTCTAAGTGAATGCTAAGGGAATTTATAAAGTTATCGGTATTAACATTTGAAGGAGATCGGTAAATACATAAGACTGTGTAATTTAATATATTAAGTTGTAGACAGGAAGCCTGTAATAGTTTAATTTCTCTAACAGAGTGTTTGAATTTTCTTTTAACATAGACAGTAACACCATCATTTTGGTTCAAGTGATGTGTTGTAGCGTAAGAGTGATAATCATCGAGCTGCGGAATAGGCTTATCAGGACTTAGCCTACATTCTGTCAAGATTATGACATCTGTCTCAAATTTAAAATCAGACAGTGAGACTATAAAATTATCAAAATTACATAATATACTCCTAATATTTTGAGAAATAATAGTAAAGTCATCTTTTTTTATATTTAAACGTTTCGATAGTTCCGTACAATTGCATTCTATTGCCTGCGCTATTTCAATTTTATCAATATCTTTAAGAGTATGTAATGAATCATCCATTACTTGAAAGTTTAATTGGAAAAGACGTACTACTTAATAATGCTGCTTTAAAATTATACTTCGTTATGTTAGACATGAATTTTGAAGCTCGAAAAAAATTGTGGTTTATTATATATATATAAGAGATATTTCGATTTTTTACATGACAGTAGGATATTATTGAGCGAGTATGTGAATAATGAGTATATGAGTAGAGGTAACAGGTAAGCACGGAGTAGGTGTATATAAAAAGGTGATAAGTATGATTTTTGTGTGTGTAGTAATCTAAGGAATTATTTATGCCTAAGCTATAACAATTTAAATATTTAATTTCGGCGTTATGCACAATAAAGTAATTTAGTGCAACATAGAGACTATGGTTAGATATAACTAAAATTATACAATAAAAAAATAATATCAGCAAAGTATCATCAAAACTAGAGAAAAGCGAAGATACTTCGACAAGGAAAAACAATAACATTTCTTTCGTACAAGTAAACTTATACATATATATTATGCACGTTGAATCTAGTCATTTACTCATCTTCAGTTGTTGAATCTGCTGCTCATTTCTAATTGTTACTGTCGGCGAACTTTCATCCTTCTTAACAAGAACCCTACCATAGGCAGTCCAACAGAATTTATAACACCCAGATTTGGTTAAGTCACGAGCAAGAAAGAAAAGTCGAGATCCCTTCGAGGTTAAATGCTCCGAGAGGAAAATGGGTGTATTCTCCTGCGATTTAAAACCGAGATGTTTACAGCATAATTTAGTTTTGTGTTTAACATTAAATGTCTTACCCATTTTCAGAAAATCGGTCTTAATTAACGTCGAACTAGTTTCCACTATTATTGGCGTATTTAATTTTTCATTGTGTTTCCCGCGAACTCTATATATATCTTTTATATCATGCTTGGAGATCGTGCAGTCTATATCCTTAGAGAGACATAAGACCATATCTATCAGGTCTTCTTTAGACTCATTCACTCTTCGAGGAACATTTTTTAAAACAAAATTGGGCTTCTGAGAGCCGATTTGAATGGTTTCGATCTTATCTTCAAGTAATTTAATGTAATTACTATCCTGCTTGGCCTGGTCCTCCAAAAGACCTACTTTTATTTTAAGGTCATCGTTTTGCGCAGTGAGAAAGGCAATGGAACTCTCTATATTAATATTAGATTGCTGAATTTCCTTTAAAGTGGCAGTCATGCTTTGTATCTCTCTTTCTTGTTTTAGAGAAAAGAGACTAAACATTCTCCTTATCTCCTCCTTGAACTCTTCAAGTTGTTTAACAATTGTCTCATCAACTTGATCAATGCTTCTTTTGACCCGCTGGAATACATAGCTAGGGGGGGTATTCATCTCCACCTTGTCTAAGTCCGTGTCCGACAAAGATTTATTCATTTGCGGTTCCATTTGTACTAGGCTATCAGTAACGTAAGGATATGTATTATGTACGAACCGACAACGACGTAAGCTCACACGGTGTTAGAAGTGTGGCTAATGCGAAAGTGAAAGGCTGATGATGCACAAGGTCGAAGGGGCGGAGTCAACAGTCTGCTACGATGAACAAAAGTACCAGGCGCACATCGACCGCAGAGCTTGGTATTGCAGTTATGCAGACACTTTCTTGAAGTTATGCACTCCTATTTTTTGTTACTGATTTAAATTGCCAAATTATTTTATTTTATTAAAAATCAAAACAATAACAGAACTGAGTACACGTTAACACCTTTCGGCGGTCCGGGGGAAGAGGATATATATTATTCAGACCATAAACTCCGAATAATCAGAAGTTTATCTTTGTTGTATGAAAATATTAGCGCCGATATGGTGCATTTAAATGTTTTCACTAGATTAGATTGCTTACTCAACAGGTAGTTTCACTAGCAACCATGTGGCATTTTGATAGCGTTATTATATTCTGTCTGTTTCACGATAGACGTAGATTCCACAAAATTTAACATACAATAAGGCCATCGTGGCTCAGTGGCAAAACACCGCCACTCAACATATAATGCCTCGAGAATTCGTCTGAAAGCTAGAAACAGAGTGTCTAGATTCCATCTGCCTGCCCCAAAATAATCAGAATACAGCGTGAAACTATAAAAAAAACTGATAACCTCCGAATATAAAATAAAATTGTACGCCATTGCTTCTTAGAAGTTTTTCACTGTATTGGCGATAGTTGGGATTTCCTTTATTAATTTCTGTACCCCAAGACAGATAAAAATGAATTTTCTTACAATATCAACCATAAGGCTATGTCTCCTAAATTGACAGAATCGGACATCGGGCCAGAAGTGTTTACCATCTAAGTATTATACAATAAATGTATGAAGATATATGAAACATAGAACTTCCTCCATTTTGAAGTCGGTTAATGAGAAGGACGAAAATGATGAAATATTTTTCCACCTTATATTTTGTAGAAAATATCTACACATGTTATCCTTTAGATTAAAGTAATAAAGATTACTTAATTACACTAATAAATAAAAGATTAGATAATTTCCCATTTTTTTTTAAATATCAATTTCTAATATTATATTTTTACTTTGGATCATTAAAGTTAAAGATATTTAATAAATATGTTTACGGTACTGCAAACAACACACAATGTCTCAACACTGGACATAATGTGGAGTGGTTATATGACCCTAGCTTAAATTGTGTAAGCCAGCACCCTATCGATAGTGACCTAACCTAGTGCACTAGAAGTAGTATGGTGTAATCACCCCTTGAACATACTTGACTCTATGTATATATCTGGGGAATAAGTAAATTATCATAAAAAAATAATTGCCTATTTTTTATTTGTTTAGTTTCCTTATTATATATAGATAAAAAAACTGATATATAATTATTAAATACATTATACGTAGTATATAGCTTAGCATTGAAATAATCCTACCATTTATAGATATTGTAAAATGTTCTATCCTTATGTGTTACTCTTGTACTACTTACATGTATAATGTATTTCTTAAATAAAGAAACAATTAAAAAAACACTTACAAGGAAGTAATACTAAGAAATAACGGGTTATATTAACTATTTTCATACAATACTAGCGACACAAACGTGAATTCACCTGCTTAAATAGCCAAATTATTTAAGTAAATTGTGGTCTATATGTTATTCTGATGTTTAAGCTATGTTACTGTAAAGTTTTATCTACATCTGTTCAGTAGTTTTGGCGCAAGAAGGAAGAAGAAATCTTTCATATTTATAATATTAATAAGATTAGCTATTTAAATTAAATTTAAATTAAAATCCGCTTCACGCTGTATCCTGCACACAGCAGGGCAGGCAGATAGAACCTAGTGTCACTCCGTTCCCCATTTTCCGCCGAGTAATGGAAGCATTGCGTGTTGAGTGGCGGAACTCAACGGCGCGCTTTTGCCTTGACACCAGGGCGAAGAAATGAAAATGTAAATAAATATTTCATTTCCTAGAATAGGGATCGATCCCACAACCAGTCAATTTTACAGTCCCACCTTGTGCCCTTGTGCCACGTCGACGGGGAAAATAAAAATATTAAATAGGTCATTGGCATTAGTATGGTTGTGTTTGTGCTGTGCTGCTGCACCACAGAGGCCTCATTAAAAAGAAATCACACCAATGAAAACCATCACTGCAATTTAAAAAAAAATAATTTAAAATTATTAAATAAAATATTTCTCTTCATATTTTATAAACTGCAAATGCTAAGATGGCATAATTCACACTATACATATTTTCTAAGACAATAATGGACTTTAAATATAAAAATATAAGATTCATATTTTTTAAATAAAAAAATCTGCATACTGTGTAACTAATTTGTTTAATCAGTAGTAAAATGTGTCAGACTTTAAATACATTTTGATGCATGTCAAACAAGTTATTTAAAAGAATTGTATGATTAATATGATTTTCTGTAAATAGTTTGTCTTTTGTATGTAGCAGATATTTATATTTATTTAATTCATTAAATAATGTTTTATAATTTGTCTGTTTTCATAATTTGAACAAGATTGAAAAGATGAATACTGTGGAGATGGGATCTATTTGTAGGATATGTGGAGTCAGCTTAGCTGATCAAATCAATAATGAAGAGATATAAAGAATGGCCAGTACTAGCAATGATCTCATGGTGAGAATGAAGAAGAACATACTCAGCTCGTTTGGGCACATCGAATGAATGTGTGATGAAAGAATGACAAAAGATATTTATGACAGATTTAGTGAGTGTTAAGAGGGATACAACATGAAGCTAGATTAGATAAAATTTTATCATAAAAAGAACTGCTTCACACTGTATCCCACACACAGCAGGGTAGGCAGAGGAAACTTATTGTAAGACACTCCATTCTCCACGTTCTGCCGAATTCTGAAGGCATTGCGTGGCAGAACTCAATGCCGCGCATTGCCTTGACACCAGAGCGAAGAAATGGAAAATAAATTTAAGTAAATATTTCATCTCAAGTGGGGACTGAATCCACAAACAGTCGGTTTTACAGTCACACTTTGTGCAGCTGAGCCACTACTATATATTGTCTTATACTCATCTCATATTACAATTATAAATAAAAGAATTTTAATGATCTTATAATTTCAACTGTAGCCACTTATCCATTTTAAACAATCCAATTTGTTTAAAATTTGCATATCCAGTAACAATACAATATTTTGATACTATGAACATTGTCCTTGCCAGGGTGATCCGATAGTCAAAAAATACTTTTTTTTTATTTTTAAAAAGTATTTCTGACTATTTTAGCTTTACACATACCAAGGTTATTTCTTAAAATACTAATATTCAGTAATGACAGAAAACTGTGTTTTGTCTTATCAAAAAGAAATTGGTATACCTTAATTTTTTATTGTATTAAACATACATAAATAATTAAGTATAAAAACGAATTTATTTTAACAAATTTATTTAAATATGAACAACTTTGAACAAATGAGAAAGGAATTTGTTATCAAAATTATAAATTCTTTATATTGAATTCAGTATACATTATAAATGTTGCATCAATTAAGTTAATATTTTATATTTAGAACATGTTAAGGCTTTTTCAAATACATATTTAAGAAAGGAATAGTGGTGCTGAAAATTTTATTTCTGTAAGTAATTTTAACAACACTTGTTTCCCCATTAAAATAAAAAAATCCCTTCTCCAGTAACAATGTACAAGCAAGATGCTATAAAAAAAATTATAAATATCGATTTTTTTCATGGGAATATAATTTAATTCAAGAAGCGGGTATTTATTTAAAATATGAGTATATTATAGTAACCACGAGTGCCGTCGTGGAACCAAAAAACGAGAATTTGACAATAACTCATCTCTTTCTCTCATTAACCTCCTTGATATCTCCGTCTCGCTCGCACCTGACAAATATGACTGACGTGTCGATGTCACACTAAATACCGTAACAACAAGCTATTTTTACTTTAATATTCATTTTTATAACACAAAAACATTAATAATAGTAGCAGGATGTACAAAATATAGTTATTAGTTATATCAGACCCCATATATAATGAAGTGTTCCTGATATTTATAAAGAAAACATGACTTACTTCCTCCATACTCCCAGAAAGGTACAGAACCATCTTTTTGTGCTAAATACGGCGGCTTAAAGGAATATTTGTATTCGAAACGCCTGTGAACTGTCTGTGAATTGGAACTCACTAGAACGCATAGCACTGTGCATAATAATAAATTTAATGCTACTACGGACGACATGTCGACGGCGTTCGCCACTTCTCAAATAAAAAATTGAACTGTCAATTGACGACTGACAACTGACAACACTTCAATATAGCGTTTTGTTAATGCTCCTTCAATCAATTACAGCAATATTATATTAAACCTTTATTTATCTCTGTCTATTAAATACTAGTAACTAGTAATAATTAATACTGATACATATAAATTATAATTTATTTAGTCATTGTTTATTTATACAATAAGATATATAATAGAAATAAATTAATCCCTAGTCCTACCCTCAAACTTTAAAATGTCAAAATCTAAAATTTGCATATGCCGGCAAAAATAAATTTTCGTTGGAGAATTGAAGTAATTCTTATAATTCTGCATTTATATACAAAAACATTGCTTATTATTCCTTACATAACAGAAATGTCTTTAAAACCAGAATTAATAGCGATATATCGTCTCGAATTTTATAAAAAACAAAAAAATTGGAAACTAACTACATCTCGAAAAGAAAAGAAAGAATCTCAGAAGTGTCCTGTTGAAAAAAAAGAAGTTAGAGAGTGAGTTTTGTTATTTGTATAAGAGGAGATAAACCTCTTATTTACTTAAACAATATTCTAAGAATATTTATTGTATTTTTTTTTTATATAATATAATACATATCTTAAAAGTGTATATATATGTGTGATATTCATATTTTTTTTTTATATCTTCATAATAGATATATCACCAGAGTCCAGTTGAGGCCATTCGTGGCGTAGGGGTACAAAGTGTGACTGTAAAATCGACTTTATCAGTTGTTCGTTTGATCCCCACTCGAGGAAATAAAATATTTTTTAAATTTATATTTCCATTTCTTCGCTCTGGTGTCGAGGCAAAACGCGGCGTAGAGTTTCGCCACTCAACGCGCAATGTGTCCAGTATGCGGAATAATGTGGGGAGCAAAGTGTCTTTCTCTAGGTTCCCTCTACCTACCCTGCTGTTTGCGGGATACAGTGTGAAGCTGATTTAATTTGATATTAAATGTATTATAATAATTTAATATTATTTGATTAGTATAGAAAATTATTTTTAGTAATATATTTTCTAACTCATTTACATCTTGATGTTTAGATCAACTCTTAACATTACCTATGATGTTGACAATCAAGTGAAAGCGTAGAGTTTCGCCACTCAACGCGCAATGTGTCCAGTATGCGGAATAATGTGGGGAGCAAAGTGTCTTTCTCTAGGTTCCCTCTACCTACCCTGCTGTTTGCGGGATACAGTGTGAAGCTGATTTAATTTGATATTAAATGTATTATAATAATTTAATATTATTTGATTAGTATAGAAAATTATTTTTAGTAATATATTTTCTAACTCATTTACATCTTGATGTTTAGATCAACTCTTAACATTACCTATGATGTTGACAATCAAGTGAAAGAACAGTCAGACCCTCTCAATATCGCTTTTATAGACAATGATTTAGGTAAGAAGTATATTATATTTTTGCTGCACATTATATCCCAAATTATCAGGGTAGGCAGAGGGAACTTATTAATATATAATTAATTCCCCCTAGTGCCTTAAGAAATATATATTAAGGTATATAATTTATATATTTTATAGTTAGAAATTATTGATGCTTCTTAATATAAACAAAAACATAAATGCTTCTACTAAATAAATACATTTATAATATAATCTTAAAAAGTTTTTATAAGAGTCAAAAATTGTGTCCATTATTTCACAGTGGAACATCATCATCGTGGCATCTCACTATAAATGTAATGGTTGTGGATTCAATCCCCAATAGCAAGAATGACTTATTTTCATTTCACCTTTCTATTCAGAGTGATGAAAATGAGAATATCAAATATTTCACTTCCTTGAATGGAGAATCAAACCCACAACCTGATGCATTTATACCTGCACCACAACTGGCCTCTAACATTGCTTAATATATAATGTCTCAAAATTTGGGGAAACCAAATATAGTACCAGAATACACTATGTCTTGATACTAGATACTCTGCCTACCATGTAACATGCAGGTCAAAGTGTGAAGCTAAAAAAATTATAGTAATTACAATAATGTTTTTAGACAAAAATAAACAACTTGTAATCCAATCGAGAAGTCAAACAAGACTATCACTTGAAAAATTAGAAGCAGTTAACATATGGCCGGAATCAGAAAACAACCAGAAATATGAAAAAAAAAGTCAAAAATATGAAAAAAGTTTAGACTCTGTAGAAAAACCAAAAGAAAATTCGACACAACATAGATTATTGCAATTGCAAATGGCAGCAAGTACAAAAGAGAGTGAAGAAAATAATGATGAAAGTACAGACTTCAAATCTTGGTCAGAACAAGCTATGGAATGGGAGAATTATGAAGGCCTAATGAGAGGTGATTGTGTTGCTAACAGTGACTGGAATCAAGGTAGTGACTATTCTATTTTAGGATATTTACTGACGTACATAATATATTGATGATTCTTTGAAATTTATAAGAGACACTAAAAATGTTATTAAAAGCATTTATAAAAAAATATGTTAGAAGATAATATATTTAAGCATACATATATTTAAGACAATCATTAATTTCTTTCAAACAGGCCAGTCGTGACGCAGTGGCTTCAGCATGCGACTGTAAATGCGACAGGGTGTGCGTTCGATTCATACTCCAGGAAATGAAATATTTAATATGTTCATTACCTCGTTCTTGTAACGAGACAAAGCGAGACGTTAAATTCTCACGACACGCAACTATTTCAGAATTGCGTTTTCGGCGGAAGTGAAGAACCAAAGTGCTTTCATGGGAACGCAGTCTATTCTCACTAGGTTCCCAGATTCCTTCCGCAAATTTTTTTTTTATAAATTGTCTGCAAAAAAAAAATATTGTCTTCCGCGTCTCTTGTAAAATTAAGTGGTAGGCGAATTAAAGTATTTACACACATATTACATATTAAATAAAAAATAAATCGTGTAATAATATGTGTTATAAATAAATAAAAAATAACTGGCCTTTTTGCAAAGATACGGACGTCGTGGATAGTCCCAGCTCCAACAACATTCTTCCTGGATTATTAGACAACGCTCCCTGGACTATGTCTATGGTAAGTTAGAACTGGTGTTCATTTTATGTTTTGTGATAATTAGTAAAAAACTGGTAATACTTTGTTATTTTTTTGTCAACGTAAAAAAAATGTTGGAAAATATATATTATGGAAGAGTAAAATTTCTGGGATGGATCCTCCCAATCTTACAATTTTGCTAAAATCAGTTGTAGTATCATTTAAAGTGATAATGACAAAAACACTCTATTCATATTTTGCTCATTTACTTTTTATTTATCAAAATAATAACTGTAGGATGATGAGTGGTGTGACTGCTCAGTGGACAGCATAGGCGAGTTCTATAGAGGGGCCGACGCCGCGCCGCACTCCTCCGAGTTTGAACTGACTTTACCACCGTGTGAGTTATTTATACTTACATACTGTATAAATATATTTCCTAGACTCATTCACAACTTTGCTACGGCAGGTTTTTTTATAAAATTAAAATAATAGTCTGTAAATTAGTAAGTATGTAGTGTGTGAATTTGTGTGTAAACGTACCTACATGTACAAATAGTTACACCCTGTAATTCGATTGATCGATTAACAATTTTCAGTGCTTCAGCAGATTATTTATTAGGGAATTTGTCCTTTTTTTTAAATTGGATTCTTGGTGAAAATTGGTAAATACAGCCTGACCGCTGGGTAGTACATTAGGAAAGGTTTCGTTATGCTCCAAATTTAAATTTTAGACAATACTTTAATATTAGTAGGCAAAGAATAGAGGGACGCTGTCGAAGTTATTGAAAGAAAGACTGGCTGATCAAAGCAAGATACAGGAAAGAACGTGATAAGCTGGAGGAGACCTACACTTAAAGAGGGGTCCAAGAAAAAAAATACAAAATAATAACAAACGTTACCATACTACTTTTTTTATAGAAAAGACAAGGCAAACGAGCGTTCGGGTCACCTAGTGGTAAGTGATCACCGTCGCCCACGACCCCATGCAACACACTTTGGCCAGAGAAGCTACAGGTGCGGCCTTTAATGTGGAGATAGATGCGCTTTTTGAAGGTAATTAAGTGTCGTATCGACCTGGAAACATTGCCGCAGGTAGGCCATTCCACAACTGCGTAGCGTGTGGAAAGAAGTACCTACAAAACAGCACTATAGTGGGGTGCCCCGTATCCAGGTGATGTGGATGGTATTTTAGCTTGTGACGTACTGTGCAGTTAGAAAATTTCGCGGCAAGTAACAGGTCAAATATTTCTTCAGAACACTCCTCATGATAAATGCGGTAGACAACCCACAGTGAGGAGATTTCTCTACGTAAGGTCAAAGTGTCAAGTCTCTCACAGATCATTGGGAACGGTGCTACGGTATATGCGATCAAATGGGTCAAGCTAATACTGGGGTGCACCAGCCCAAAGATGAGAACAACACTTCATGTGAGGCTGAACCTGGGCCGTATACAGGGAAAATCGTTTTTTTGGCGTGAAGTACTGTCTCGCTCTGTTGACGACCACCAGTTTCTTCGAGGCCAACTTGGCCTTGCTTTCTAGACAATCGCGATACTGGCAATCACTCGAAACATTAAGGCCCAATATACTGATACTGGGCGCGGCTATAAGGGGGCTGTTTTGAAAGATTGACGATACGACAATTGGGTTTTTAGTGCTTAACGCGCTACCTCGTGTCTTCAGGACGTTGAATAGAACCAAGTTCCTTTAACCCCATGAGGAAACATTCTTGAAGGATGCCTCGACAAAAGACACAAGTTTATTTCGGCACTGGTCGACGTTTTCCCGTAAAAGACCTCCTCGGCCAGAGTAAACAGCGTCCACTGTGCTATCATCTGCATAGCAATGAATGCTAGAATCCTCTAACATGTCATTGATATGTAGAAGAAACAGCGTAGGGGACAGCACACAGCCTTGTGGGACGCCAGCGTTCACTGGCATGTATTCCGAGCAAACCGTCGACAGCGACCTTGATGCTGCACCCTGTGAGAAAGCTAACAATCCACTTGCATAAATTCTCGGGAACCCCGTTGGATGGAAGTTTTGCAAGGAGCGCCCCATGCCACACTAGATCGAAGGCCTTCGCCATGTCCAAACCAATTGCCAAGCCCTCGCCCTTGCTTTCGATAGCCGCCCAGCCCAGCGGTGGGTTAGGTAGACCAGAAGAAGTTGAGTGACTATGGCGGAAGCCATATTGACGGTGATGGCCATTAATCAATCGATGATCCTCCAGATATACCAGGAGCTGGCTATTTATAATGCTCTCCATCACTTTCAAGAGCAGGGACGTGATAGTAATAGGCCTGTAATTAGATGGATCGGAACCATCTCGCGCTCTTTCACAAGTCTGAGACTACGCCGACTGAATAAGAGTGCCGAAACAAACGTGGTTAGCATCTGTGTCAGCCCCGGAGCACATAACCGGAGCACTAAAGGAGAGATGCCATCTGGCTCACTCGACTTGTGGATGTCTAAAGAAGACATAACTTGTGGATAGTGGGCGGCGAGCAAGAGATCGGCTTTTTCGTTAGTCGTATGGACCAAGATGTCATTTCCTGTACGTAATGGCGGAAGCGAAGGCAAGTGCGTAAGCCAATATACGGTCTGCGCTACTATAGTTTTACAATACCAAAATATGTGTACACTACTAACATTTTCAGACTATAGTTGACTTGTAATATAGGTAAACAATTTTTGTTTCGAAGTTATTTCCAAGAATTACAAACCGATATTTTTACACTATTATATGATGCGAAATTGAGATACATTTTATATGAGATACATTTTAAAAAATATTACGAACGCAGACCAAGCAATCGGGCTGTATTTCCCAATTTTCTTCAAGAATCTTTTTTTTGCCAAAAAATCACAAATTTCTAAATATTTGTTAAATCACGGAAAATCTCTATATAATATTAACTTTAAATCGTCATTTTCAGTACTGTCAACGAGTCGTGGCGTCCTAGATGTCTGCGCAGATTAGATTTTAGGATATTTTCTTACTTTTGATTATTTTCTTCCCGAGTGTACAATTATTTAACAAAAGTACAGAAAGCATAATTTCTGGACGGCCACGAGTCGGCGACGGACACTGACTTAACATCTAACTTACAAAGTGACACTTAAACCAGGTGTATCAACATCAGATGTGACCTTCACGTGTCTCTCACGTCTCTCGTCCCAGCAACTAGCGACTGCCGCGACACTACACGCACGCGTTTTGCAAAGACTGCGCAGAGAGAGCGCGGAGAGAGAGGTGAGAATAATGTAGAGTAGTGTAACTATACAACACTTTATGTAACTTAGAGCAGTGTAGTGTAATATACATAGATTAGTTAGTGTGTGGCGTAGTAAGTAGTCTTCATCCTAGTTATTCGATCAATGAATACCTTTAAATAACATTTTTAAATTTAAAATTAAATTAACATAAAAAATATATGTATTTTTATTTCTGACTGGCAACCCCCGTGCGGCTACGCCCGCTTGAAATATACAAATGTTTATTTAAGTGTATTTTAGAAAAAAAACCGGCCAGTCGGCGAGTCGTACTCGCCTACCGAGGGTTCTGTACCAATTTCAGGATTGTGATTGGAAAGTACCTTATGGGTTTTAATGATACGGCGAATAAAGGTAACAAACTTAAGTTTGCGGCCATATGCACTTATTTTGTATAAAATTAACTACAAATAACAGTTTTTAATTATTTTTTTCCATAAAATATCTATATATTTTTACTTTTCAAATTTTTTCCCTTATTTGTATTGTAAGATCTTACTTCATCCTTAATTTCATAATGGTAGGTCTACGGGAAGTTCACTATAAGTTTTGATTACGCGGCGAAATTCAGAATAAATGAAACATAAACGATACATACATGCTCATATCTTTTGACTGTGTTATATTAGAAGCCTAATTTCTGTACTCCAATGCAAAAATTCCGGGTTAAAACATAGATTATATAATATTCCACAAATCTCAATCTATCATTGAGAATTTGCAAGCACCACGTGGTTGTTTAAGAAGGTGTCAACTTACATTGGAGAATCCTAAATCGCGATCTATTTTATAATCATACAATCTGGACGTTTTTCCATTATCATACAAATGATAATTTACAAACAATACCAAACGAAAAATTTTGCCAATTCAATAAAACAGTTCTAGAAACAAAACCCTTTTAGGAAGTAGCAATTTTGTGGAACAACGTTCTTTAAATTGATATAACTTTTTTGCTATATCAAAACCCGCTAATACCTAAGACTCGATTTCGGCGGTAGGGTAGGTTTATGTTTGTGTGCGTCGTTCTTGACAAATGACGTTTTATTTTAAAACGATAATTTTATTATTTATTTTATTTGTAAAATCGCTTTTTTTGGTATAAAAATGTTGTATTTAAAGAAATATTTAACTATATGGTATCAACCTAGACTATAAGTACGCGTGCATGGCCATCTCAGTTTTTCCCGCATGAATACTCCGATCCCGAATCTAAATCTTAAATCTCGGTGTTTTTTATCACCATACAAATTGAAAGCTAAAGATTCAACCAATTCAGTAAAACAGTTGTATAAAATAACTATTATAGCAATTAGCATATTTGTTAAACTAAGTACTTTAAATTGATATAGCTTTTTATTTAGGAACGATAAAATAATAGTCCGAGTATAATGTAATGAGAATAGAACATATATACGAATGCAAAGGGTTAATATCTAATTTATAGTTTACATTAATTCTCCTTTTTTTAACAGAAACTCAAAAACTCACTCTCCTACTCTCACCTGAGTTTTGAAGACCTGCCCACAAGAGATGTAGATAATTTACAAAATGATATATTTGTAGATAGAATAATAGCTGGCTCTCATAGACAAGGGGAAATGCAGAGGCAAAGGGAGATAGGAAGAGGCAGAGGTAGGCTGTTAGAGAGAGATAGAATGCAATTTTACTATAAATAATTAAATAATATGCTTATAAAGTTTAGGTTCTTTATTATTTTTTTAATGATAATTTACATTTAGTTTTGATTTTCTTTATCTTTAAAATTGAAGTAAAAAAATTAAGATAACCTAAGGAAGGTACTACGTTTTTTCGATTTCTTTATTTTCTTCCAAAATTGTCATAAATTTTATAGTAACTAAAGAAATAACTACTTGTCTGTCTCAGTATATTTTAATTTATTTTCAAAATTCTCAATTTTTTATATTTTAAGTATATGAATTTGTTAATATTATATCAATTTGAGCTAAAGAAATATTATTAAAAGACGCAGAAGCAGTGGGAAATAATAAGAGGCAGAGGTAGGCTTTTAGAGAGAGATAGTTAGATCTTTAGCTACTTTTTTTTAAATAATATTATAAATTTAACTACTAATGGTTAATAGGTATGTTAATAGAGTTTTTTCAATTTTGTTATGGTAAATATCATATCATATCATATCAAAATGTATATTTCAGATATATTTTTTGATATTTGAATTTGTTTATGTGATGTATGTAAGAGAGATAGGAAGATGCGGAGGTACGCTGTTAAGAGCGCCATAGATATACATAGATTTTCTAAATTTCTTTCCTTTTTACTTAAAGGAAATTTGATTGTTAGAGCGAGACAGATAAAGATTTTGTAAATTTTTCTTTTTTGGAAAAATCTATTAAATTTATCTATAATTACTCATCTATTATATTTCGTTTCTTTTTTGTATAAATTTCATTATAATAATAGTCTAAGAAATATTGGTTGTTAGAGAGGTTTAACAGTTGTGATGTAATAAATATTTTTGGTGTTCAATGGTATTTAGTATAACTATAATATATGAACAATTGTTACTTATTTTTTTAAATTTATTTGTATGATATGTAAAATGTTTTCTTGTATAAGAAAATTTGTTAAAAAGCATTTGCTAAGGAGAGGATAAACAAACATACTGATTTTGTTTTGTAATAAATAAAAAAAAGAAAATTCTTAGTTTTTGTTTCTATAATATTTAAATATAGACTGATGAAATATTTACTAATGCTAAAAAGAATTGTATCCACAACCCCTTTAGTCATTGTTATAAACAAGTTGTTTAAAAAAAAAACAGGGTTAATATTTCAAGACTGATTTAAGTGATTTCTTTTTAACCAAAAAGAAAGTTTTTTTTATATTTCTATTACATAAAAAATATCTAATATATTTAAAAGTAGGCCACTTTTTATATGTTGTAATAAAATTTGTTGATTATAGTATTGTTGTTTTATTCCAGATTTTTTTTTTATTTCATTTTGTATTTTTTATTGTTAAGCTATATGTTCCCGAGGCCGGTCGTGGCGCAGCGGCACGAGGTGTGACTGCAAAACCGACTGGTTGTGGGTTCGATCCCCACTCGAGGAGATGAAATATTTACTTAAATTTATATTTCCATTTCTTCGCTCTGGTGTCGAGGTAAAGCGCGGCGTTGAGTTTTGCCACTCAACACGCAATGCCTCCAGAATTCGGCAGAAAGTGGGGAACGGAGTGTCTTAACACTAGGTTCCCTCTGCCTACCCTGCTGTGTGCGGGATACAGCGTGAAACTAATTTAATTTAATTTTATTCTATATGTTCCCCACGCTCTGGCACATTTTCAAGATATGTATGTTGATCGGAGGAAAGCTAACACGGTAATTTTGTCAACTTTTTTCTTATTAATTAAATTTTTGTCTTTAAGAGTTTTACATAATCTGTGCTAGGTTTCAAAATAAAGGAAAACATAAATAAAAGAGAGCCAATCAGTCTTATAACATTTATTGCAACTGAAGTACTAATAACTAAATTTAAATATTTCTATAATATAAAACTAGTTTAAAAGCAAAAGATGTTAAGTCTTTTATTAACAAAATAATATATATTACATAGAATATGCACGCACTTTCTGCCTCATATTAGAGGCATTGCGTGTTAGTGGCGGTACTCAACGCCGCACTATATCTTGAAACAAGTGCAAAAAATGATTAAATCATTCCTCCAAGTAAACATGGAACCCACAAAAATCGCGTCTTGTTTAATGACACCTACTTTTACCTTAGCAATAATATAAAAAGTAATCCGCGTTTAAAGATATTCATAGTAAAATAGCATTAAAATGTAATTATGATCTCTAGGTGCGGTTAATAAACATTATTGGTACAAAAATAGAATCTTAAATGATAAACTACATATTTTAACAATTTACAAATATGATATGTTTGAAAGAGTTTGATAAATTTTATAAATATTAAACTTCTTTTTTTCTTCACGCTGTATCCAGCACATATACAGGCAGAAGGAACTGGGAACCTAGTGCCCCACCCCACTTTCCGCCTAATTCTGAAGGCATTGCGTGTTGAGTAGCAGAACTAAACGCTGCGATTTACCTCATATAATAGGAAAAAAACTTGTATCAACTATGAATTGTATTTTTACGCTTTTTATGGGACCTAGTTTTAAGGCCCATAGTTTCCCAAACCGTCCAATTTTCGAGATATTGCGTGTTGATCGGCGGAACCCAAAGCTCCGCTTTGTCTTGTGACGAGAGCGAAGAAATAAAAATAATTCCGTTTGAGTGAGAATCGAACCTATAAACGTCGCGTTAACAGCTCTTCGCTGTGCCACTGACACAGGAAGACTTATTAAACTAGTTAAACATAAACATAGTTAAACATTAACAATACTAATACTAAATGCACTGACAAAAGGACGGCATAAATTCAATAAAACTTAAAAGTAGAACCTATTATTATTATATAATACTCTAATAACTACATTAAATATATAAAAATACATTACAATTACTTAATTTCTTTACTCCTATTCAGATAATGAAAAAATACTGCACACTAAGAAAAATGGCCAAACTCAAAAATAAATCGTTTATTTTAGAAACTAACCAAAAATTTATAGAAAAATGTTGTGACAAAAGTAAGAAAAACTAAACTGTAAATTTTTTGGTCTATATTAGACCAAAAAATAAATTAAAATAAAAATTCTAACATTGTGAATTATGTACTTTGTGTATTATATATATAAACATTATGCTTTGTGAGATTTAAACTGATGAAATTCTTTTTAATTGTTATTTTTCATTATTTTGTACATATTACAAAATAGATCACTCTCGTTCTCCTCCTCCTTAATTACAATAAAAAAAAACATAAAAATATAACTAGACATGGTTTTACTGTTCTATACATTCTCATAAAGATATTATTCATGTAAATGATATTGTAATTTTTAAAACACTATTTAAATTGCGTTTACAAAATATAAAACTTTTTGTTTTAACAAAAATAGTGTTACGTTCAATTACAAGTTAATAAAATACTAAAAATATATATATAACAATATTACAATATGCAATTTAACATTAACCCCAATATGAAACATTTTTATTCACTTTCGTCAATCTCCGACGTCCCCGACGAGTCATCATTGTCGTCCCTCTCTGTCACACTACCACTGTTGCTGTCTCTTTCCCCCTTCACGTGTTTCACATCCTGCGTCTCACTCTCACTCAGTAGGTTACTGTGATTTTTTACTGTGTGTAGGTTATTGTTTGTTTTCTGTCTCTTTCTCTCTTTCCTATCTCTTTCCCGCTGTGTGTATGTGTGTGCGTGTTTGTCGGCGTCGTCGGTGTGCGCGTTGGTTATAGTGTGTGATATGTTCGCTGGTATTATTAGTTCTATTAGATTACTGAAACAACAACATTAATTCGTCTTTAACATTTATAAAGTGTTAATGCCACATTTGGAAAAGAAAATTTGCAAACTAGAAAATAAAACGTTTTTTTGTAAACATATTATAAAAAAATTGAAGGAAACAGGTGTTGAAAATGCGTTTATTGTAAACTGAGTTAAGAACTATGGCTGTAAATATAGGTTATGTCAGAGCGCAACGAAAATCGAACCGTTTTGTAAAGGACGCGTACTTATGCAAATCCCGCTAATCCTGTTTAATTTTTTATACGTTTTCATAAAAAAAGTATATTTCAAAATATGTTTTACAAAATTTATTTAAATTTTTTAAGATACTAAGAGCGTTCCACCTCAGAAAAATAATATTGTTTTAGGTCTTACTACTTCAAATATTAGAATAATATATTAATATAAACTCACGCAACATCACTGGCCGTTTTCTTCAGTTTAAAGAAATCATCACCAAAATTAAAGGTCAAGTTACTTCTCATCACCACTTTAACCGGTGGCTTCGATGTTGCTTCGTTTACCTTAAAAAAAAACAAAATTATTTATGTATATGTATTAACGAATTATTATTTTTATGTATAGTCTGTGTTTTGTTCACGACATATGGCGTAAAGCTAAAAAAAAAATAGTTTCACGCTGTACCTCGCTTTTCGTGGCCTCGACGCCGTGTTTTAGCCTCGTTATGCGGAATACAGAGAGAAGCTTAGAAAAAAAACAAATGTTTTAAATGTATGTAGTATGTAAAAGGAATTGAATCTTCACCTGTTATTACATTGCAAAGACGTTCATAATTATTTGTAAGATAGGCGGCCTTATTGCCATAGACATAGACAACGTTGGGATTGCCTTGGAGACCGGTTATCTTAGTTGCTAATTATTATAAATAATATTTAAAAGAATAACATACATACACAAAAAAAAAACAAATCGAATTGATAACCTCCTACTTTTGCATCTAGCGTCAAAACATGTATTCTTTCATTTCTGCCTGAATTTGATACTCAACATCACAATGCGTTTTCTGGAGCAGTTAAATGAAAATAATTTATACTCTATATATATTTTTAACATTTTAAAGTGTTATTCCACACTTAGGAAAGAAAAATACTTATTTAGAAAACGTATTTTATACGTTATCTGAAGTCCGTTCTGAACGTATGGCTTAGTGGTCAGAGCGCCTGGTCGGTCTCCAGGAGGCGCAGGTTCGAATCCCGCTACGTTCAAATTTTTATACGTTTTCTAAATAAGTAATTTATACTATCTCCTGGGTATCGAACCCATGACCACCACGCTTATAGACGCTGTCCCACCGCGACATATAAGATATAATAATAAAGAAAATATTTAATAGTATAAATAACCAACCTCTTCTGAAGTATCTATAGTGTTATGATGACGCTGTTTCGCCGAATTGTTGCGACGAGAGAGAGAGTTCACTAGGAAATTAAAAAAATAGTTACGTATATTAAAACTAAATTAAACTAGCTTCATGCTGTATCCCTAGCGGGGTAGTTTCAGAGAACGGAGCGCCAAAAGCTACGGTCTCTGCATACGTCTTTCGCCTCTTTTTAATTACTTATAGGTCCCGACTGATAGTAATAAATAAACTATTGGGCTTGTTTATTTTCTTTTTAGTTTTATGCAGTTGGGGTTTTTGTTTTTATAAATATATATTTTTTTATATTATGTACTACTAACTACTTTGTACTTCAGCAACGTCACTTGCTTAAATCCTAATATTATTTATATATAGAGTGAGATATATTGGCGCAATCGCTGTACAAGAATAAAAAAATTATAATAAGCAAGTGTAGTGTAGTGTAGTGTAGTTACCAAACAGTAACAGAAAAAAAACTATCAGTCACAACACTTTTCTTGATGATATACATGACGGGACAATTAATAAACATAACAAATGAGAGTGAAAATGATGAGGAAGCAAGCCCGATGTAGAACAATTGGAATATTTTTTTTGTTTATTTTTTTTTTATTAATAAATTACATATATTTCATTTTTAATATTTTTTTTGGCTCTTGTGATCACTCACAGAAATGCAAGGCTCAGCTTACGCCTCGCGGACTGTAGTTTATGTATTTTATTAACAAGATGCCTTTTCATAAACGAAAATAATGTATATGAAGTTTAATAAGACCAGGGTAAGCAGAGGGAATCTTGTGTATTAAAACACTCCGCTCTCCGCCTTCAAGACGCCCCATAAAAGATATTGCGTGTTGATTGGCTGAACTCAAAATCGCGCGTTGTAGTATTAGACTAGAAAATAATTAAACCATTTCTTAATAAATTGTTTTTTTTTTTTAAATTACCTAGAAAGAGCTACTCTTCATACAATCTAATATCCGGATATTTGAATACTCTTATGCTTATGCAACAATTTATTGATTCATTATAATTCTGGTTAATCGGTTTTCTACTATATAACAAATCACTTACCGGTGGGCCATGTTTCCCCGCTGTCTTTTATTTCTACGCTCGCTAACATTGGCGTTTCTTCTATTGAATTATCTACATGCTCCAAATCTTGAGTATCTGGACTGAAAATAAAATATATTATTATTATAAATTGCTAACTTTGCCTGCAGCTTTCCCTGTTTGATTAAATAGAATGCTGATACAATACTACGCCACTTGCCTTCGTCGACAAATGGACAATACAAAAAGATTTTTCCTTCGAACCTGTAGTTCCGTAGTTTAGGCAAAACATGGACTTTAGTCCCGCCACTCAACACGCTATGCCTAGAAAATTTGGCGCAAAGTGGGGGACGCAGATACTGCGAAATACAGCGTGAAGCTAAAATAAAATAGGAATAATTTATCTTTATTTGACTGCAAGCGTGAGGATTCGATCCCACTAAATCGAATAGGTTAGGTTTAATTTCATTATTTATAATTTTATGTATTTAAGTATGTTCCTACCTACCTAGAAAGTTGCTAAAATTAAAATTATTAAAATTTTTCTCTAGTAAAAGATTTTTTTCAACACACAATATCTCTAAAACAGGCGGTTGTTGGGCAACAGATTGATTAAACACTATATTCCCAAATTCTCTTCGTCTATCTTGCTATATGCGGGATACAGCGTGAAACTTAAAATTATAAAGTTACTTCTCTTACATTGTAGTAGTAGTAGCTGGTGTATGTACGCGGTGGCGGTCGCGGACACGTTTACGTTTCTTCTTTAATAGACGCTGAAAATATCATTAAAAATAATAATAAAATTCTAAGTAAATTCATCCAAAAATCCTTAATATAGCGGGAATTGAACCTGTGATGTATTAGATGAATGGTTGCGCAAATTATAAAAATAAATGAGTTCTCGTGACAGAAAGTATATTTTACAAGAAGGTAAAGTAACGCTTTTACTATCTATATAAAAATATTTTTAACCTACTTTAAAAAATAATTAAGTGCGTTGTTGAAAAGTGAATGAACAACGAATTTGTTCTGTAAAATATATGAAATATAGCGTCCAATAAAGCGAGGATTTGAACTCCATAACTAATCATATCTGTATATTTAATTTATTTATTTTTATTTTTTATTAATTAAAATATCGACCATTTTATGCACAAATTTTGGCATACCTCTTTTGACACTTTAGTAGTAATTTCCACAAAATCTTCAATAATAATCTTCTTAGGCTCCATCATATTTTGTTTGTCAGTCAATTCGGTTTGGTCGGCCATGTTGTCATCTTCAGTTATTTTGCCGGCCATTTTGTTATTGTCGGCCACGTCGGCCTCGTTGTCGGCGAGGTTCGTATCTTCGACCTCGTTGGCGACATTTATTGGTTGTGTTTTGTGTTTCTTGTGTTTGTGTTTCTTGGGCGGTTTGGGCTTAAATTAAAGAATAGAAAAAAAATTAACGTCAATTACCATATTGCAAAAAAAAACAATTATATTATTATAGATTTTAATTTTGGTCTTAAATTAAAATGTTCGCACATTTCGGGAAAATTAGAAAAATCTAATTTAGTATTTTATCCTGTTCAATTACTTAAGTTTATTAAGTTTAGAAAAACAACAATTTCTACGAAGCTATATTCATTAACCAACTTAAGATAATTAAAATTACTTTAAGCCTAAAAAATATACTATCTAATAATAAAAAAAAATACAGTAAAACCAAACAAAACATAAATAAACACATTTATCCAAAAAAATCAAAATTACCTCAATATCAGGCTCAGCGGTGCTGGCGGCGGGCGTCACGGTGGATGGGTGTTCGCGTTTGATCAAATCTACTACTTTATTATGTTCAAACACTCTACCGTTGTTTATTACCTGTAATATAAATAAAAATAGTCAATAAATAAAGTCACTTATTTTTCATATATTTTATATATATATGGTCGCACTAAGCAAGACAGAGGGGGCACAGTGTTAAGATACTAGGAAATGAAGATATTCAATATTTCATTCCCCCGAATGGGAATCGAGCCCGCTACCGTCGTCGCGTCAGTCACACACTTGTTGCACTACCCCAAGACGACCTCTACTTTATATTTACATAATTTTTGTAAATTTCCACTTGGAATAACGCAGCGAGTATTTCTTTTTTTTATGGAAAAAACAAGACAAATGAGCGCACGGGTCACCTGATGGTAAGTGATCACCACCGCCCACGACCCCGTGCAACACCAGAGGAGCTACAGGTGCGTTGCCTGCCTGTAAGGTGGGTTGGGCGCCGGAGCCCGGCATTACCTGATACGAAACGCAGTGGCATAAAGCCACTACTTCACGTCGGTTTTAAATGCCGGGGGTGGTAATGATTCGGTAGAGTCTGCCCATGCGTGTTGCCGTTGCTGGCGACGTGACTCTACCACACGTACTTTAGTCGCCTCTTACGACACCACCAGTACTAGGATGATCCTATTCTAGGCCGGGATCATACGGCACTTATATAGTTTTTTTATATATATAAAAAAATAAAATTACCTTAATATTCTTCCCATTGAGTATAGTGACCAGATCTCTTACAAAAGTATTATTAGGATACAATCTCTTGTGTTTACAATAAACATCCATTTCTAAATGTTCCTCGCTTTTTGTGTTGTTTCTCAACAGTTTTAACACGAATTTGTTTTTTTTATTGTTTTTATGTTTTTTGCTTTTCTTGTGTTTGTGTTTTGATGAATGTCGACGAGTGTCGTTTAGTTCGTTGTATGAGAGGAGTGAGCGGGATATACGACTGGAAAGAGACAGACGGAGATTCGAGATATTTTATATTTGAGTAGTAGAAATCTTAATTTAAAATTTCACCTAAGAGCGGGAAAACGAGAATAATTTATCCCTTGATTGGGGGTCAATCGAAGCTGTACCCATCGCATTTACAGTCAGGCCCTCTCCACGATGGCTTCATTATTTGGAAATAAAAAATGGATATGGTATGTCAGCGTCAGACTGTAAAAGGGGACGGTTGTGAGTCCGATTCCCTCGCACTGGTAAAAAGTAAGTGTGACGTTGAGTTCCGCTCCTCAGCTCAGTTTCGCAGTGCGTGGGAAACGAAGTGTTTTAACACTAAGGTGCCTCTCATAGTAGTGCAGGCCTATGCGACAAACTGATGTAAAAAATGATTAATTTAAGGGCGTCAACACGAGAAAAGCCGAAGGTACTAGTAGTGATATTTATTTAAAATTTAGACATCCCTTAAAGTAACTAATAAAATTAATTAAAGTCTCACCGTTGTCCTCTTAGTTTTCGTAGTTTTAATTCTTGTTCGCTTGGTTCCGTATCATCTGGAAAATACAGTCTTTGATATTAAAATTAATCGATATAATTGAAATAAACATTTTAATCAAATAAACATTTGCTAGGACTGTTTAATAATGGAATGAACATAAACCTTCTATTGGCTAATGGTAAAAACAGTAATTGCGATAATACTAATAATCAACGTTATAATCGTAATAATATCGACAAAAAACCTACCAGTAAGTCTAAATCCGTTCCTCTCGCTATAATCAATGAGCCACACTTGGCGCGGAGTGTTGTGACATTCGGCCATGGTTACATCGTCGCCCGCGGAGAGCGCCGTCACCAGGCACAGGTGGGACTCTACGTGCTGTAGGTGTTGAGTGGGAAGGTAGCGCCATTTCTATGTAGGACAAAGATTTTTTTAATGTACTATAATAATTAAATGATAATATAAAATACTCCGGTCCTAGTTGTATATAAGAGATATTTCATTATTACTAGGCCACAACGGCAGAATGAGACAGCGTGTAACTGTAAATACAACAGTTGTGGATGTTCCACCACCGCTTGCCTAAATTAATTATTTTCATTTTCTTTGGTAAAACAAAGTGTGTTTATTTCCGAATTCGGATAAAAAATGGAGAACTAAGTGTTTTAACACTACCTTCTCTATAACTACCCTGCTATGCGATAAAAAGTGTAAAGCTGTTAAAAAAATATAAGAACCATATTATATAATAGTGTTAGCAAATTTGTATAAAAGAGGGTAGATATAGATGAAAAAATTTATAAAAGCAATGAAATTGGATCAATCGAGGCAGCTGCTTGTAGGCAACAACTATGATATTATTATTATAGGGTGATATTAATCATTCAATAATATATCATTTATTGCAATTACTTAGAATCTCTTTCCTTGTAATTTAAAAACCCATAGAGCCTTCGATTTTTAACAATATTTTACTTTGTTTACTATTTGTTAGGATGGATATTCTCTTAATTTATAAAATTTTACACTTCTGGAAAAAACTTATAAAGAAAAAGATAAATTCTTGAAAGTGTGAAAACAAACTTGAATCTATTAAAGAACGAAAAAAATAAATAAAATATTATATTCATAAATATTTTAAACTTCACCTGTCCTCGTTGTTTTCCATGACATGTCACCATGAGGACCCTTCTGTTCTCATCGTCTCCAACTTCTCCTGCGTTTCTATAAACAAATTGATCATTTCATTTTATAGTTAAAATTATTATGTGACACCTCTATTGTCTATTCTCAGGTTATTATTTTGTTTTGTTAGCATAAAAATGAATTTGTTTGGAATACTGACACAAGTAATATACGCGAGGGGGCCTCACCTGGCGTACTGCACGGTGGCGCAGCGCTCCTCGTCGCGCAGCTCGCCGCGCAGCGACAGCGCGAGGTGCTGCGTGGGCTCGAGGCGCGCGTGGCACGGGTACGCGCCCAGCGGCGCCGCCTCGCCCTCGCGCTGCAGCGTGTCCAGGCACAGGCCCGTCGCCGGGTTGGAGAACCTGCACCCACCGAGGACAGATTGGAGGGTTACTACCTCGAACTGGACTTTAGTAACCATTTTATTGATAGACGCTATCAATATTTACATCTCGCCGGTTGCGGTTGTCAAAAAAGCGACGAGCACAGTTTTATATTTGATTTGAAAGTTACAAATGATGTAATTGATTAATTGATATTATATTAAACGCTATATGCTCAAATATATAAATACGAAAGTGTATTTATTCGCCCATTTTGACAAGTCAGTAGTAATCTAGAAAATAGAAAAACAAAATCTAAACTAACCTGCCAAATCCGTAAACATCTCTGACGGGCACGAATTTTTCTTTATATATATTATCAAGGTACCATTGAAAACTTTTGCATTTTAGCTTTTCTCTTAATATCTTTCTATGTGTCACGTCACCGATTTTTGGATTTTTCTGGAAAAAAAAACCCCTTTCTTAATTTTATACAATGTATTATGTATTATATTTTGTTAGTAAAACCAAATTAATATGCAGTCTTACGCCTGCAGATTAGGACAACAGAGATGTTATTTATATTAAATGTAAAAAAAATACTATTCGGATTTCGGTTGAGGTCAGTCGTGGCGCAGGGGCACAAAGTGTGACTGTAAAATCGACTAGTTGTGGGTTCAATCCCCACTCGAGGAAATGCAATATTTATTTACATTTATATTTTCATTTCTTCGCTCTAGTATCGAGGCAAAGCGCGGCGTTGAGTTCCGCCACTCAATACGCAATATCTCCCAGAACTCGGCCGCGTAAAATTACTTTTTGGGACATCCGTTTAGACAAGACAGATATAAACACAATAATGGGAAAAGTTTAGGAGACAATAAAAACCGGCGGTAGAAAATTCATGGCTGAAGAATGTTAACAAAAGAACGCGAATTGAAATTTCATGTAGCCAATGATAAAATATGCAGAATTTACCACCACTCTCTTAAAATTAGAGAGGCAATAAGAGAAAAAGAAGTTATAAATATTTATTTAAGATAATGTATTTCTAACCCTAAGATCAGGTCGATGCAAGTAGAACAGCTCCGCGTAGTCATCCATCCAAACCTCTGCCATTCGGGCAGTGTTTATACCTGAAATATACAATAAACTAGAATAAAATGTATGTATAATTTATTTATTTTCAGTTCTCTTACATATTACAGACAAAAGAGACAATGAGAATTTTTCGATCAATCTCTCCGATATCTATTTACGCTAATGGCGTAAAACCTTAGGAATTGAGGGATTTCTTATCATAGGTAGTATCCACTACCATCACTATCAAAACGATATTTTAAATTAAGCCTTTAGAAACATATAGAGGAATGCAATATATAAGCAGAATCATAAAAGTTTTAACTACTTTTAGAAAGCGATAACTAGGCAAAAGACTACAAGTTTGTCTTTGATCCCGTTCCCGTCGCATTTGTCACTGATTTTATTAATAACATCGAATATATTTACATCTCATCTTTCTTAAACCACAATCAATTTTATACGCATAATACTCACCATGAGTATCAGTATGAGCTGGTAATCCATAAGGATGGAAGCTGCGGAACACGTGACCCACGCGGGAGCACGGGATCGTCTCTAATGTGCCTCCACCTTTACCAAAAATACGGAAAGACATGCAAAATTAAAATTCAATAAATTATTTATTTATATAAGACGTTGATAAACACTTAGAAATCCTTTATTATTACAATATTGCTATAGAAACTACAATTGGATTGTTTACTATAGACTATAGTGTAAATAACACTTCGTTTATTATTTTGTTTGAAGATGAGATTTATGTTAATTTTAAAAATTCTTATTAATCTAAAATCTCACACTGCCATATCCGGAAGGACATTTCCAAGTTCTCTCCACCCCAGCCCGCCATCTGCTCGTCGTAGGCGCCCAGCTCCCAGTAGTACGCGCGGCTGATGGCGAACAAACCACCCGCCATTGTGGGCGACCTGTCGGATGTTAGGGCGAGAAAATATTTTAAACTTTTTGATTGGAATAGTAGTTTTTTTTAGTTCTGTATTTTATTGTAAGAAAAATTGATTGCATTATATGATTTTTTTAATCTATATATTACTTCTTATATTCAAGTTCACCGTGTCAAAACGTAAGGATGGCAATATCACATTCATAGGCTTAGATTTCAAAGTCATATTTTGTACTAGGATGTGTAATTAACAAAACTTACCAAGTTGGTGATATATCAGATCCTCGTCTCTTTTTCTCTCTTTCAGGTACATCTATCCATGTAAAGTGTCCCATGAAAGTAAAACCGCCTACCTGTAAGTCGTTATATTAATATTAACATTATTTCTATGTAAGAATGAAATGTTCATTTAAATAGTTTTTTTTTTCAAACAAGTGCGTCTGCAAAACTAAGATACAACGTCGTCAATGAAATGAAGTGTTCAATGCATCTTCACGCACATCTCTGTATACTTGGTGAGACAGTGAGAACCTAGTGTCAAGACACTCTCATGCACCGGCCAATGACAAGATATTTTAAGTGGCAGAACTCAATGCCGTACATTATCCAAGAGAGAGGAAATGAAAATAATTTTATCAATGCAAATATGCTGCCTTGAATTTGAATAATGGAAGAAACTCAACATTATTTGTTGATACATACATACAAATAATGTTAAGGCATGCAAAAATGTAACTACTTTTAACAACAAACTTGTTATTAGAAATAAAAACTACAAAGCGATAAAAATATCATGTTAATAAAAGTTACTTGGTTTTAGAGCATAGATTAAAAAGAAATTGTAAAGAATAGAGAAAAGGTGAGTGCTAGCAAAACCCTGAAAAGTACAATATAAATAATAATGGAAACATGGTTTTTGACACACTATGACGTATCTATTTTAGTCACAAATAGAATCAGAAAATAAAATTATATATTTTTTTTAACATTGCAAAATTTATATCCTAGTAAATAAATATACCATTTTATTTTTTCTATTCGACTTTGACAGAAGGAAGGTAATGTTATTCGAGCGTATGTATGTCCATTTCTTTGGTAAGCCCTACAGCCCAATATGGTGAATGGTTTTTGACATGTAAGGTGTGGTTGAATTCGTCATAATTATGGTATCAAGGCAGATTATATAAATTTTCCAAATTAATAAAACCACCAACACTTTGTTACTGTGGTACTTTGTGTGTTTTCTGGCACAGAAAGACATATGGCACCTCGGAGTATTTAGTTTAGTCTAATTTATAATATATACACATTACATATATACGTAGTAATTTTATAGTCGCAAAAAACTATGCACCATAAAATATTACATACATTGTAGATTTTTATATAAGTAAGAGATATTGAGACTTGCTTTTCCGTTTTCATCATTTTATATTTAAGCAGTGGTGCTTCTTGTCTATTTATTTCTATAGTAATAATTTTATGGAACACATTTTATGTATAAAAATATAATGAGAATATAAATGAGACCTACAACTATAGCGTTAAGTTGGGTACATCCAAAACAATTATTTTGTACAGATTGCTGAACATATTTTTATCCATTTTTTTTTTTGCTATTTTAAACTAAAAAAAACTAAAAACAAAAAAGCCGTTGCTTTAGTAAATAAATGACAATTACAAGTTAAATATTAGTAATTTCACGGTAGATGAATAATGTTTATATATTTCTGCATTATATGTATGTATGTGTGTCAACACTGTCACGCCTCAGAGCCTTCACACGATCGTTACTTTTGAGCGGTTTAGAATTAAACGACAGTTTTACGACAAAGCGATAAGGTGAATTGTGATTTTTCAGTTTCCTTTCTGTTTTCGAGAGAATAAAACTTACTCTTTTCTAAATAAGAATGGCTTGAGAACAAAATATCTATATTCTTTAGAAAAACTGCAATTATATTTAATCTAGCATAATTATAAAAAAATATTTTGCTGAAGCAAAAATATTTTTATTTATTTACAATCAAAAATCAAGGTAACAAAGTATCATGCACTATAAATACAATACATACATATATAGGTACGTATTTTTACTTGCAATAAAATTAATTCCTCCTATCCAATACTAACCCAAAGCCTTCAACATTAGAATATTAATAAAGCCTTAACCTAACCTAAACAGATACAAAAGGCCCATAAAACCTTAAATAACCTGAAATTGCTCAGCAGCGTCCAGCTGTAAGGTGGTCTGATCGACCACGTCTATCAAAGGCGTTAGAACTGAATCTCTTTTGTGTCTTAACCTCTGAAGTAAAGGCCTCAACCAATCAACGCCGGTCTCGCAATGCGCGTCGAGGAATATAAGCGCATCGCCGCGAGCTGCGCGGGCGCCGGTTATACGCGCGCGCATTAAACCTTGCCTTTTGAAAAGATAATCTTGATAAAGTACAATACGGCTGATGTTTCGTGGCCGCCTTGAAATTAGTCTTTCTAAACTTTTGCGCATTATTCACTCGGAAAGAAAATAATCAAAAGAAATAAAACTCCTAATAACTCCAAATCTGCGCAGCTATCTACAGCTAACTTTAGGGCGGCCACGACTCGTCTATCGTACTGTATGTATGTATGTTTATAATTAGTTCCGTCTTTACTATAAGAGCACACAGCTTAGAGCCTCTGAACATACATGGCCATAAACCTCAAAAGTGGCTAAAAGTTTTTTTAACTTGCTATTTTAATACTTGATTAGTGTTATTTATTGTAAAGATAACTATGTATATTGTGTTATAACATCTTATATTTTTATTGAATTAAGTAATGTAGAAATTATCTCTTATATGTAATTGTATAAATCATTTTTATAGTATAATTATTTCCAACGTGAAGTATAACGAAAGGTTACTTACATTTATCATAAAAAGTTAAACATTAATGGAAAATCTATAATTTATAATAGTTTATATTAATATTGAAAGCACATATAATACTGATAATACAGTGTAAAAATTAAAAGAAACAGTTGTGCAAATAAAAATGGAAGACCAGTCACGTCCTAAAAAAGAAAAAATACAATACGTAAAATTGCCACAAACAATCGTGGACAATAAAAAGTAAAAGTGCAAAACCGATAACAAAGCGACAACACGTGACTGCAATGTGGAGATGTAATTGATAGAAAAAATCTAGTGTAATATATACATCGAAAGTCTTGAAAAACGTTGATTTATCGATTGTAAAGTAATATTTACAATTGTTTTATAAAAATATATTGTAGTATAAAATCTTCAAATAAATATTACAATATTATGTATTGACTAATTTATATAACGGGGTGTTCCTCAAGGTTGTGTATTAGGTCCACAATTATACATATTATTTACAATCGAAGAGAATAACGTTCAAAAGAAAACAAGCGCGAAATATCACACAGCCGATCTACACCTGAAACGTGACCGGATCTTGGACGCTGTAGTAGAAATTTGAAGCTTCGATGACATCTATTATAGGGACTACGACTGAATGGTTAACATCCTTTATTTGCTGTAAAAGTGGCCTCAACCAGTCTTGTTGAGCTTCACAATGTGCATCTAGGAAGACTAATATGTCGCCCGTTGAGTATCTCGCTCCGGCAAGTCGAGCTCGCGTTAGTCCTACTCTGTTTTTTTTATACAACATTATGTTAGTTCATGTTTTTTAAAATATTAAGTTTGGTTAAGTTTAATAATAAAAATAATGATTATGGCTATGCCATGCCAAGTGCCGTTCGTAAAGATAATTCACAAAGAATATAAAAATATGAGAAAAGAAACAAAAGGCAACTAACTAGGACGAAATAAAATATTAAAAAAATATCCTAATCTAAAACACATATAACTAAAGGCAACATTAACAAAGTAACATAAAAATAACACAAATGAATACAACCAAGGAATGTCTAATACAAAATATTTACTAAAAAGTAAAATCTACATATAAAAGTTGCTAAAACCCCCTTAATTAAAAATCACCTCAAAATCCATTATATTTCCCGCTTGATATTCAAAAGTATCTTGTTGCAATAAATCAATAATGGGTGTTAAAACAGCTTTTCTATTATCCTTTATATGCTGTAACAGAGGTCTAAGCCAGTCTCTATTTGTCTCGCAGTGGGAGTCTAGGAAGACGACGACGTCACCAATAGCTGACTTACTACCAGCGTGACGAGCTTGGGTTATACCTATCCTAGGATTTATATTTTTATTTTTTTTATAGTTTCGCACTGTATCCCCACGCACCGCTGAATTTTCGAGACATTGTGTGTTGAGTACCAGAGCAATGTAATGAAAATATTAAATAATTAATTCCCGTGGGAATTAAACACACAACTGTCGTGTTTACAGTCACACTCAAGCCTTTATTGTTTAGAATTTTGATAAAGAAAAGGAATAAAAGTAGACCCACTCCATTATTCACATTCCCAGGGTCAAATAGTGGAACATAACACTGCAGTTTTTAGAAGATCAGATAAATAGGAATATCTTGCTATAATGCTTGCCTGTGTGGGGATCGAAACCACAACCATTGACTGTACAGTTAGACATTCCTTATATAAACCTTCATAATAGCTATTCATATATAATTCAAACTTATATTGTATTTATTTATAAAACAGAAGATAAAAAGCACAGTTTAGTCTTTACTTTCTGTAGTAATTAACCTAAAAATCTCAGAGCTATTATAAATATCACTGTTTCTTTTATTTAGTTTTAATATTTTGATTAAAGAAAAAAAAAGTTATTTTGATGAATAAATTGCTTCCTGCTTGTTTTTATATTAGAATTAAAAAAAATTTTAGAAATAATACTAATAAAAACAAAAAATATATCAATTATTTTGTATTATTACAACATGCTATTTGCGTAATTACTCACTTACAAATTACAATAACAACAAACATTCAAAAAAATCTACATAAAATTTCCATTACATATTAGTATATTAACAGCAACAAGAAAAAGTGCAGGTTCAAATCCAACTACATAAAAAAATCCTATAGAAATACTTATATAAAGTAGGCAATCTCCCCTCACTGGCCAAATTCTAGACATTGCATGTTCAGTTATAGACTTCACTGTCACATTTGCATTACCGGAAGGAGGAAATGAAAATAGTTGGGGAACACCCAATTGGAAGTTAAACTCACGATTGTCTTGTATATAATCAGAAACTATGAAACTGTGGCACAACTGCATCAATAAATACTATTTAAATAAATAATCCAAACATATTAATAATCTACTCACCGATCAGGCAATCTCAATATTTTAATAAGATCTGGAGGCAGTCTAGTACGAATATAGTGACTTAGTTTTCCCTTTAATTCTGGTAGAGTAGAATTATCATCCACTAGGATTATTTCTTTTAGATATACAAATTGGGAGTTTGGGTCTTGGCCGTGGTAACCTTAAAGAAATATATTTAGTGTTGAAAATTAAATTTTATATTTTTGTAATAAGTATTTTTCTTACTTATGTTATTTCTTTCATAAGTGTGGAATAATACTAAAAATGATAAAAACTCTAAAAAATTAAAAAAAAGAGATACACTGATATCTATAAAAAAAGGGTATCTATTAACTTACCAAGTCTCATAGTTTTGCCTGTTTCTCTATTAACAAAATTAGCTTTCTTATACCATGGCTGGTCTCTCCGAGCACTATTCAGGACGCTCCAGATGGTTCGCACAACAACTGAGTATGGTTCATTGTGAAAGATTAGAATTACAGAGGCTGATGGTAGTTCTGCATCGTAAACTACTCTTTGACATGCTGGGTTTCTGTGATCTATAGTATAAAAAAAAGAAATAAAGAGGTAATTTATAACTTGCAAGTTAAAAATTATAGAGCCTGATGGCAGTTCTGCTTCGTAAACTACTTTGTATAAAGAAATTAATGTTAATGAAAATAATATAACTTGTGTTTTTTTTATGTTTATATCTTTGCTGTAGAAGATAATAGCTATGGCCTATATTTTACAATAATAGTTTTTTTTTTGAGAACCAAAAGTCTCTATCTGATTCAATGAGAATAATTTACAGAATTATAAATTCTATAATACATATTGGTGTATGGACAATTTTTGAAATATAACATATAAGTATTTAAGGCTAAAAAACAAGTTTCAAGCAGGCTATGAATGACAAAAAAAAATTAATATGATGTTTTATAAAAGCATAATCCATGTAACTATATGCAATTTAGAAAAGATTTCATTTATATTTTTAATTACCACTTAATGAAGTTTATCAATAAGCGTGCAATAAACAAAAAACTCATAAAATAAGTAGACCGGCAGTACATCTAACTGTTCTTTAATTAATTCCTAGTTACCTTTTAAAGTTCTATTATACGCGATGCGGTCACTCAAGTACACATTTATGGCGAGTTTCTTTTCCGATTCTTCGCCCAAGCGTTTTGCTTCACCAAATAGATGAGCTGCAGCACCACCTTCCCCTAAACCAGGAATTATTCGAGCTTCATCCTCTAAAATTTCCCTTTCATATTCTTCTTCAGGATCTAAACTTTGAGCGCTCGTAGAACGTCTACCTCCACGCCAATGCTCAAATAAACTTAATATAGTCACCACAAATATTAGAAAGAAAGCTATTTTTGCCGCATGATAGCATTTGCGGACCGGCAATTTCATTTTTTTGAATATTAAAAGTAAACGCGGGTGCCCCGAGCCAACGTTACTTTGACACTGACGTTTCGATGTTTACAATTGATATTGTTTTTAAACACCGGAAAGGCGAGGGTAAATATGTCGTTATGCCTTATCCTGTTTTAGAAATTATTTTGTATTTTTTGGTACCATAAAGAGTAATTACTATTATTGTTGTAGACTGAAACTTATATGTAAATATATTAAAATCTCAATTTTATAAATGGTTTTCTAATAAACAAAATTTCCTTTTTTTATTGTTTCACGCTGTATCCCGCACAAAACAGCAACCTTGGACCTTATTGTTAAGACTCTCCGTTCCCATTAAGAAACTCCCATCCCCATTCTCTGCCGAATTCTGGAGGAAAGTAAAAAATTAAATATTTCATTTCTTCAAATGGGAACGTCGCGTATACCGTCGCGCGCTTTGGTCCACGATTTGCCTCAATGCTAAGATATTAATATACTTCATTTTCTTTACCTATATTAAAAGATTTTCCTGAAATAATTCAAATTATGGATTCTAATTTAGATAACATAACGTTACCAAAACAGATCCTTAAATGAAAAACATGTCTGATATTTTCATTTTTTCGCTCTGGGGTCGAGGTAATACAAGGCATTGAGTTGCGCCGCTCAACATACAATGCCTGTAGAATTCGGCGGAAAGTGGGAAACAGAGTGTCTGAACACCTAGGTTCCCTCTGCCTACCCTGCTGTGTGCGGGATACAGCGTGAAGCTGATTTGATATTGCACTTTTTTAGGGTTCCGTGCCTTTTAAGAAAAAAAGAACTCTTATAAAATCACTTTGTTGTTCATCTGTATATCTGTCTTTCAAGCCTAAGCCTTTATCTCAGAAATTCGAATCATATACTCAGATCTACGGTCCCTTGACATCCTAAAAAACGTATTTCTACATTAAAAAAAGATATGGTCGTTTATATTGCAAAAAAACGCGTATTTCGACAAAGGGAATAAAAATGATTAAATAACTTTCTAAAAAATCTTAACACAATATTTTTGTAATAAATTTAAAAAAAAGATAGCCTTAAAAGACGGCAAAATTTGATATTAAAGCCGCTACTTCAAGTATCAAAAGAATAGGCTCTGGCTACGCTTGATTTCAGAATAAGCTTGAGGCCTCTAATTTTTGTACGGAACTCGCGGTGGGCGAGCCCGACTCGCACTTTTCCGGTTTCTTATTTACTCTCATGGTATGATAATTATCAATAATTCTCAATTTCAAACTCTTTGATTTTTTCCTGTGTAAATCATATATCTGAATATTTTATTATTCCTAAAAATATTTTATACAGACGTACGTTTTTTATTGTTTTATTATAGTATAACCATTGGAGCTGGGTTAATTAAATTTGGAATTGTTACAAGGTAGAGAATTGTAATAATTATACCAAAATTCACGCCTATAGATTAAATAAATTACGTGTTGTAAAGGACCCAAAAGTAAAGTTCGCGAGGCGTAAGTGGTTTTGCATTAGTGTGATTGATAACCACAAAAGCAAAGCTCGAAAAAGTCTCTTAAAAAATGTATACTGTTAGTTATCATAAAAAAGTACATCAATTCTTCTACACCGTGCACCCTCATCATTTTTACTCTGGTCTGTTGTGTTACGTGTTAATAAGGGATTTTTCTTTTATACCGCCATCAACAGAGTTGTAACTAATATTTTTCTTCTTTATTTACTGTTTGATTACATAAACTTTTCTATTCTTATACACTGATAATATCAACTATTTTTTTCACTTTTAATTAATCGAACAATAAAATAAAATTTTAACACGTGACGTTGGTGATACAAGAGAGTCAATTAAGAGACGCGGCTCAACCAGTCGTCACACCAATACTATTTGTCTACACTCACACAAGTGTAAAGCTCAGCTTACGTCTCGCTGACTGCAGTTCGACATGGATCGCGTATTTTTACGTTTGCGTTGGTTGCGCGTTTCTAATTTTTTAAACTTGGGTAGGCACGCTTTCCTGTTAAGATAATAAAGACAAGATATTAGATAAATAAAACAAGTATGTAAATGTAATCAATTTATTTCATTTATTTATCAATAAATATTTCCAATATACAAAAATTGCACAAACGACATAAAACGTGGAATGTTGATTTGCTAACTAAAATTTATAAAAAAAAATCCGAATATTTTAATTACGTTATTTATAAATACATCTTCATATATTATCCAGTTTCAGTACTCAATGACTGGTTCAAATTCGAGCGAAAAGTGAAAAACGGAGTGTCTAAGTTCTTCTGGCCAGCTTCACGCTTTATAAGCAAGTAGCAAGACATTAGAAAGCAGTGAAGGTACAGTCGAAAAGCACATAAAAATTAACATATATTGTCAAAATTTAAACCAACAATAGTCGAAGTTCGTCTCCGCTTATAGCATCATATATTACACAATATAAAAAAAAAATGTTCTTAAAAAAATACTTGTAAGAGATCAAATATTTATCAATCATGTTGTATAATTTATTTATTATAATATTATTCTTAATACTTAATTACTTTCAATTATACTATTAAATAGCTGTTATTGATTAAGTGTTGTCAGGCTTATAAATAAAAACATGTAACATTTGTAATCATAGTACAAAATAACAAAGAATTATTTTATCTAGTTTAAAATATAAACTAAATCCACAATAAAAATAAATCCACGTGCGCTAATATAGCATTTTACATTTCTTCATTTATAAACCTAGCAACACTATAATAGTTAGATGACAAACAAAAGAAAGCATCAAACAAACACTGGATTAAATGTATCCGATACTATAACACAAAATAAAATATTATTTACTAATATCATTATGAGCGGTTTTAGTAATTTCTTTAAATAACACGTCTAAAGAACTAAGTTGGGCCTTTGACAACTTCGCACATTTCATGTCCAAGACCTTATGGAATTCAGCCAATGTACTTTCCGGTAGTAACTGTACAAATTGCGATACAAAACCTTCTAAGTTACCATCGAGAGGCGCCATTACCAATTTCAAAATCATTTCGGCTTTCGTCATCAATTTTATCACAACTTTAGTGTATGTTGAAGGCGCTTGTCTTTTCACATCTGATCCTATCGAGGGTAGTTCTAATAAAGCTGTTTTTAACATATGAGTATCTAACAATAATTGCTCCGAACCAACAGTCGAAATCGGTTTACATTTATATATATTCTGTATAAACTTGGGTATAAATGAATTAGCAAATCTTATACAGAAATGTGTGAAATATTTCCTTGAGGACGCCAAATTATCTCTTAAATTTGGTACTGTATTTTTTAAGTGCATAATTATTTGTGTGACATAAGAACTTTGGTCACCAACATTGTCGAAGTTCAACCAAGATATTTTGGTCATTGTTTGTAGAGCTGGTTCGCAAGCCATCTCCAGGTCTTGGACGAGGAGTTGGATGCAGTTGCTGATCATCTTGTGGAACAGGTCTTGTTCTGGAGCCAAGTCTATCTTGTCTGATAGATTGGGAGAGATTTTTTCTTTTAATTTCTGTTCGAGATGAACAGTTGTTTCGAGACAGTATTCAGAGGTTGTTATTACGCTTGTGATTTTTGCTATTTCTTGTTTTGTGTATCTGTTGAGATAGAAAAGTTTTAGTTTATTTTTCTTTTTATATAATAAATATAATATTTCTCCAAGAATAAACTTGTTTATATGAATATTATTAGATAAAAAAAAAAACAAAAAAAGAAATAAAAAATATAGTAGTTTTTATATATATTTTTTTATAACTGAAAAATATTTTTTCTTAAAAGTACTTAAATTTACAAAAGTAACAATATCTTAAAATAAGTTCAACCATGTTGTAAAAAAGGTTGAGTATTTGCTTGATCATACGAGTATATTATCATTCATCTAGTCAACGTAATATGCCGTTGTCCGACGAAAATCATAAACTTTACGATATGACCATGACATGTATGTGAGTGTGTGTGCGTGTGTGTATTTGTGTGTGTGTACTGAGTATACACACCTGGGCGCGGCGTCGTCCCTCAACAGCGTGTGCAGCGTGTGCAGGTTGGACACTAAGGACAAGGAGCCCCCCCCGCCCGCCGCGCCGCCCGCGCCCCCCGAGCGCGGCAGCGCCGTGCCCAGCACCGTGCTCGCGTACTCGCGGAGATACTTGCCGAATACGCCGGCCAGCTCTGTGAAGT